>LNAC01000865.1:187225-419322 GCA_002007465.1 Ailurus styani | reverse complement strand
CTGAGATCATGACCTGAGCCGAAGGCAGCGGCTTTAACCCACTGAGCCACCCAGGCGCCCAGTATGTATTTATTTATTTTTAAGCACATGAGGCATTCTTAAGATTGTTGCAATTTAAATTCTAGGAAAGGTTCTGCAGCAAATAATAAAAGGACGATTTCTGAGTACTTGTAAAGGGAAATTATGATAATTAGAAGCTATCAAGGATTCACTAAGTTAGGTTATGACAGATTCATTTCATTTTCTTCTATGACTGGCATAACAATCTAAACTTCATGAAGGAAAGAATTTTTTATCTTTTTTTTCATTGCTGAGTTCTCAATATTTTCAATATGCTTGCAGCTCAGAGAAATAAGTTTGATGCAGTTCATTTCAGTTTTATTAAAAGAAAAGAGGAAGGTTCTCATGCTATCTTTTTTTTTTTTTAAGGTTTACTTATTTGAGAGAGAGAGCGAGAGCGAGATAGAAAGCATGAGCAGGGGAGGGGGGAGAGGGAGAAGCAGACTCCCTGCTGAGCAGATGCTTAACAGACTGAGCCCCCCAGGTGCCCCTCATGCTATTTTTGAAGCAATGGTTGCTGGGTAATAAGACAGTTGGGTGAGTTTCTAAGTAGTTAAATACCCATGATAAGCAGCTAATGAAGAGAACAGAGACTTGGAATCAGATATAGACCTACCTTCAATTCTAGGTTCTTTCATTTAAACTGTGTGATCCCAGGCAGTCATTTCACTTTTCTGAATCATCATTTCCTCATCTTCATAATAATACCTATATTGTAGGGTTGTCCTGAGTATCAAATAGGACGATATAAAAGGCTAGCATGAAAATAGTCTTGAAGGAGGTACCTAGGAGAATGTTATCGCTGAATCTCCATTCTGACCTAGTCAATGTTTCTCTCTCCTTCAACAATGAGGATATAGGCTTGAATTTGTGGATGGCATAATCTGGTGTAAGAATCAGATTCAGAGGGACCTTAGTAGACTGAAAAGATAGTCTAAATCTAATCCTTTAGGATTCAGTAAGGAGAAATATGATTTATATTGATTAATTCAAAGACAAACTGAGATGGTGCCAGACAGAGGATGTATGTCTTAACCTCAATTTGCAAACAAACTAGGGGACTTCAGAAACAGTGTCACGTACCAGGTGATGTGACTGCCAGAGTCCATTCGAGCAAGAGAAATAAGGCACCCAGAGTTGCACATGGGTGCTGCTGAGAAGTTAAAAATGCTAACGATGGGGGCCTTAGCCAGAGATTCTGGTTTAATTGGTGGGAATACAGCTCTGGCATTGGGATTTTTAACTTCTCCCGTCCCACCTCCTAGTGTTTCTGATGCGTAGCCAAGTTTGGGAACCTCTGGTCTAGGCTGAGGGAGGTCCTGCTTAGTTCTGTTCAGTACAGATTTGCACAGTCCATAAATGTTACTGGCATGGGGAAAATGCATGCTGCATGAAGTTGTGAATGCCCCACGCATGCTTGGAGTATATTCAGGGAATCGTGTCAGGACAGTGAGCACACTGGCAATTGTAGCATTCACGGGGGAGGTGTGTTTCCTTAGAGAACAGTAGGAGGAGGTAATAGTCTTGGACATTGCTTGCTTGGTCTATCTTAGGAAGCTGCATTCATTTCCTCTCCCCGGCATTCCGGAGGGTAGACAGAGACCCACTGAGTAGAAGCTTTAGGAGATGGACGTAGGTAAGAGCTTGCTGACAGGGGTGCCTTCTAGAGATGGCAGGATTGCCAGATCCTGGAGATGGGCAGAGACCTCATAGATTTTATTGTGAATTTAAAGGCTTGTTGGTTAGTTCAACTACCAGCACATTTTCTTTCACCCTTTACCTCACCTCCTACTCTCTCTCTTCCATCCTCTGTCTCAGTCATGCTGTTCTCATCACCATTTTTAGATGCCCCCTGGCTCCTTCAACAGCGTGTTCCACCTCAGGATGGAGACGCCCTTCCTTGTTCCTGAAACACCTTTTCTCCACATGTCAGTACAATTTACTCACTTCCCTCAGATTTTTGTTCAAATCACAACCCCTACCTTGACTCTTTATCGCCCTTTCTTTTTCGTTTTTCTCTCTCACTATCTGAGCACTCTTTCTCTGTCTCACACACACACGCACACGCACACGCACGTGTATATATTTATATGCCTTTCTCTAATAGACCACGAGCCTCACACAGTCTAGGACTGCTGTCTGAAGTGTGCACTGAGGTATCCCCAGTACCAGCATTGTGCTGGGCTTTCAGAGGTGCTCAAGAAATACTTGTTAAATAAATCTTCAGGGTCACCTACTTCTGTAGGAGCTCACTGATTATATCTTGAATTTTCTGTTCTGGCCTGAATAAACTGAAGGAGGCCACCAAATTGGCATCTTTGAGGGTAAATTTAGTAACATATGGATAGAGTTTTTTTTTTTTTCCTTTTCTTCCCCCGCATCAAATAGAAAGAGCATCTTCTAAAGACAAAACTATTCACTGATTAGCAGTTTTCGGGCAACCATGGAATGAAATCCAATGTGGAAAGGAAATACGAAACTTTACTGCAGTATAATTTGTTTCTTCTGAACCACTCTGGATACAGTAAAGGTCAATAATGCACAGGAAAGTTAGGTTTAATTTCTTTGATGTGTAAAAATTAGTGCTTTGTCATCAATTACAGATGCAGGAGGACAAATCACCGGCACATTAAGTTGCTCCTGCTACATAAATTACAAATCTTGTTACCAAAAAAGTATTAGCATCATCCCTTGTTATTTTAAAAATGCCAACTCTGATAAACAGTCAGCCTTGGGCATATATTAAAATGCTTGAATTGTACAACAATAAATTCAGCCTTTTAAGATAACACCTCATTTTAATTTCATACACGATTAAATCTATCAATTCAAAGGTCTTTTAACATATAAGTTTTGAAATCATAATAGTACCCTTTAACTCCCTGTGGAAAAACTTAAACCTCTCTCTCCTTCTTTAATAACTTTCCTTTATTGACAGAAAATTTTAAGAAATCCTCTGTTACTTTGTTTTGTGTTCTTATGTGTTTTTCTCAAGGAGAAGAGGAAATTAAATTGTGATCCTAAATCCCTTTCATTTTTAGAAGTAGATTTTTTCCTTTAGTCTTTAGTCCAGAAGGAGTTTGAGAAAGCTTGGTGAATCAAATATTTTATCTCTATCATGGTGAGATAGTCTAAATTATTGTCCTATATCCAGCAAAATCTTTATTCCTACATTCAGTAGAACTTTGTGAATTTTTTGTTCTTTGCATAAATGGTACCCATCCACTGCCATCCAGGGCTTCTCAACTCCTTTGTAACTTGAAGACCTAACTTTGCAACTGTAAATTCTAAGAGACCTAAGGTTGGGGCTGGTTATGGTTCTCACGGCCCACCAACCCCAGGGACCTAGCCTGGCTGGTCTTCCGTAGGCAGAGCGGCACTGTAGCCTTCCCAGGAGGGAAGCCTTTGCAGCCTTCTGTCCAGTCACAGCCCTCGGAGGCTTGAACAGCTGGACATCTGTTCTCATCAAAATCTCCTTTGAGAGGAAACTGTCAACAGATATTTATTGAGTACCTTCTGCATCTCAGGTTCTGTGCATGGAGCTGGATGTACGGTGGTGAGGAAAACGGTGCGTTCTAGAAAATACCTGACTTAAAGAATTAATGCGATGTGTGCATATTACCTCTTTGAAATGAAGAAAAGCTGATCATCATCTCCTGCAGAAAAAAATATTATATTCATGTATATGAATATATATATCAGTATTTGTCAAATATTTACTTTTTCTTACCTACCTCCTTCTTCTTCCTCCTTTCTCCTTCTCTTCCTCCCTCCCCTTCATCCATTCATTTGTGCATCTTGATTCTTGCTAAGTACTGTATTGCAGGTGTAAGAATGAGGGGCAAGGTCTTTAGAATCAGGGAATCTGTATTCGAACCCTAACCACCATTCCCGAGTAGTGTCGGTCACCACCATTCCCGAGTAGTGTCGGTCATCGGTGCTCTGCCGCTATTACTGTTGTTCTTGTTTTTACTGTAGGTGGAATTACTTCTGCTACTCACGTTTATTAGTCGTTTGTCATACCAGGCACTGAGGGGTTTCCGTGCATGTTGCACTAAATCCTTACAACCATCCTATGATGTAGATAATATGATTGTCTCCCTCTTATGGCTGTGGAAAGTGTGCCTTGAGATTTTACATAATATGTTGCCCAAGCTCACATAGTAAGTAGAGGACCTGGGACTGGTTTTGTGATTCAAACTTTCTGAGACTTGGTTTCGTCTTTGTAAAAAGAGGTACTAATTCCCTCTGAGGAAGTTCCTTGGGATGGTTCAGTGAGGCGAACTGCTTCACGTTTGCAGCTGGATACTTGGCACATGAGAACATGATAAGTGCCCAGTCCATGTCTGTGTCTGGCTGATTCTGCCCCGCCGTTAGTTGCCTGGTTTCTTTGTTTTTTTTTTTTTTTATGATTTTTATTTATTTATTAGAGAGAGAGAACACAAGCAGGGGGAGTGACAGGCCGAGGGAGGAGAAGCAGGCTCCCCACCAAGCAGAGAGCCCAACATGGGGCTTGATCCCAGGACCCTAAGATCATGACCTGAGCTGAGAGCGGACGCTTAACCTACCGAGCCACCCAGGTACCCCAGCTATCTGTTTTTAAGACTGAATAATCTGCTTCCTTTCTCCTGTCTTCTTAGCTATTTCCTAGCCCCCTACTTAAGTTTGGGACTTTGTTCTTTTCCTCATCCTAGAAAACCCACTGGAGCCTGAAGGATGGAGAACTCAGGAAATGTTTC
This sequence comes from Ailurus styani, assembly GCA_002007465.1. Lineage (NCBI taxonomy): Eukaryota > Metazoa > Chordata > Mammalia > Carnivora > Ailuridae > Ailurus > Ailurus styani. Next base: position 414,523 of record LNAC01000865.1, on the reverse strand, counting down.
TGAGTGATCCTGGGGAAGATGCAGCGTGGGCATGGCTGCGAATCTCTGTAGATGTGAGAATCCCTGTAGATGTGAGACCTCCGCCTGGTGCTTTTTCCTCAGCTCTCTCCGCAGCTGAGCAGGTGCTGGGGTCCAAGTGGGTCTCGTAGGGCAGCTTCCCCCGCCATGCACAGAAATACACACTCTCTAGAAGCACACACCTGGGGCTTTTCCTGGTCATGAGGGGCTCCGGAGAGTGACAGCGAGGTTGGGCTTTGACCACATGCTGCTAAGTGTGTCTTATAAGTGGCCTGAGGCAGCTGCAAGATTGGATCTGGAGACTGTGTCATAGGACATATCGTTATTTGTTAATTTGCAGTTTTCTTTCTGTAACTGAATAAAACTCCACGATAACAAATGACCCATTTGATACGTAGACTTTGCCTCCTGTAACCCAGGTAGAATTGTCATTTTAAGAGGGTTGGAATTGGAAGCTTGGATTTCTGGAGACCTGGAGAGTGGTTCTGGATCTCACTCTGGAATCCTGAGTGGCCCTATGTCCCAGGCCTGAGCAATTTCTTTGATTCATGAAGGCCGTTATAGAGAAAGCACCTACCAGTGAATGGAGAGAAAGCACATTAGTGTTAGTAGCAAACACCATTTTTCCTTGAAATTCTATAATGGCAAACTCTGCTAGAGTAGAAACTTTTATTTGCCCAATTAATTTCTTTTTGATACAGTTTTCTTTTCATTTTTGAGTGTTCTTTGGTTCACATTTCATAAAAACTTGCTTAATCTTGTAAAAGTTGTCAGAAGTTTGAGGACAGCGTAAGACTTCTCAAATTTTAGCCCTGAAACTCAGTGGTATGATGGAAGCCCCGATATGGGGGCTCCATCCCAGGACCCTGCGATCATGACCTAAACAGAAGGCAGACACTTAATGACTGAGCCACCCAAGTGCCCCTATAGATAATTTCTTGAAGATCTATCCTAACTTGGTATTTTCAGGGAACTATTAGAGACAGAAAAGAATGAGTGTTAAGGTTATGCATATGACATAAGTAAATTTTCATTATTTACATCTGTTCTTTAAATCCATGCATTTTACCCAGAGTAAAAGTATTTTAGAAGTGTGGTTCATGTGTAAGGTATCTCATGCCTTAATTGAGTCATTCATTCCATTTAGTTAATATATGCATCCTATTATATGCCAGGGCTACTGAGGCCTTTGCAGATCTTATAATCTATTGACATAATATAAACAAGTAATCAGATCATTATAATTTAGAGGTAAGCACTGTGGGAGCACACAGGATAGTCACCTAACTTACTTGGTGAGGGGGTTGGCAAGGACTCCCTCCTGGAAGAAGTAGGATGTAAGCCAGATCCTGGGGGAGCGGTGAGTGTTAACCTGGTAAAGCTGTTGGGGTGGGGTGGGGTGGAGTAGAGGTTTTGAACCAAGGAAATAGCTTGTGCAGGTGCCATGACCTGGAAATAAGCCGTAGTGTTGTTGGGATCTTCTTCTCAGACATATTTGCAAGAGCAAGAAATTCAGATTGTTCTTGATTGTGACATTTGTGATTTGAAAAATATTGCAAAAGCTGCCTGATGAACACCATCTCAGTCTTGATAGGTGCATGGTCTGATAGGTCCAAAGGTAGCACTTGTCACACAGGCAGTCCTCTACCCTTAGTTGAGGCCCAAACCTGTTGAGCAGTTGCTTCCCCGCCAGGGGCCGGGTTGGCGTTGGAGTGATGGGTACAGGTTGTGCAGCCTGGGATGGGGATGCTCCTGGGGATGAGGTGGGAAGCCCTTGTAAATCAGAGTTGCCAGGACTGCTTCTAGGGGAAGAAAGAAGTAATTATGAGATGGAGGAGTAAATATCAAGAATTCCTTGAGTTCTGGAACCCTCAGGGAAAAGAAATATTAGAGGCACATGGATCATAGTCGTGGGCTTACTTTGATTCGTTTTCCAAGAAACCTTAAACTGCAAAGTCATATTATATCCTAAAATTGTGTTTTACCGTGCAAAGAGCCCCAGACTTAGGAAAAGTCCAAAGGGTCTGGGTTGTAGTTCCAATGACGTGCCCTAGGATCAATGATTTACTAACCTTCAATGAAGCTATTATTGTCACGTGTTATCACCCCGACAGGGATTTGGCTGTAACGAGGGCAGCCATTGGCAACTGGGTACCTTAAAATACAATAGAAGCAACTCTGGCTCTCACCCACCTTTAGCTTCTCGCTGGGCTTCATAGCTTCCCTCTTCCAGGGCTCCCTGGGAATATGTTTTGTCGTATGTCATTCAGATTGCCTTCCATCCATCATTCCGAGTCATAGTTCCTTGCCTAAGTGATTCAGCAACAAGGATCTGTGACCTGTTTTTGCCTGCCCTCCCTCTTTCCTTTCATTTCATGTGCTCAGCAATTCAAAACAAAAGAGGAAGAAAGTGTCATATGCATTTCTTGTCAGACTTGCATGCAAACTCTGGAGAGAAAGGCTTTGTTTCTGTTTGTTCCCTATAATGAATGATAGATTTTTTTCTACTTAATTTAACTTAGGGGTAGAAATTATTTGTATAAGTTATTAATATAAAAATCTTTTGACTCAAGAAATATCACTGCTATTTCACACTCCCTGCAGATTTTATTATTCAGCTCTTGATGTAAGCTTTGTGTTGAAAGAATGAACTTGTGTTTTTGGCCCTTCAATGTGAGTGATGAAGAGGGGAATGAGTGCGCTGTTGCTGGGTGGCCACCCTCTTGAAGAGGAGAGTTCTGAAATTTCCTTTTTATTTATTTTTTCCCCCTCTTTTTGGGCCTCAGTGAAAGGTCTTTCTCTAAGTGTTAGAAACTAGACATTTAGAATGTGCCTTTGGAAGTATCCAGGCCAGGCCAGAGCTTATATAAACCTGTGTTACCAATTTGCAGTTGATTGATACAGTTAGGAACCTATGCCCCAGTGAACTCTGGAACACTGCAACAGCCTCTGTCGTCCTGACACTACTAACTCACATTTCCAGCCCGTCCCGATTATTGACACGAGGGTGCTTTTGTTTCTTCAAAACAATTTGGTTATGTAAACTTTCTGCCTCCTATCTCTCTAGCTTTTGGAATTCTTAAACCTGGGTCCACAAATTGCAGTCAGGAAACTGGTGAATTCTGAATCCGTATGCAATATTTTATGTGTAGAAGATCCAGAGTTTTGGACAAAGTCCAAGGTATCTTTGATCCACTCTAGAATATCTTAATTCCTTAATGAGGAGCATGCCTGCCCCACTCTACATGCAACGTCTAGCCATATGATGTTTCCCTCACATCGACCCAGTCAGCGTTTTCTGACCACTCTTCCATACCTCCCTGCTTTTGAACCTGAAGGTTGTTCTGTTTGTAAGGCCCTTTCCTCCGTGTTGGCTTTGCCTGGTGAACTTCTGTTTTACCCTCAAGATTTTACACCAGGGCCCCCTTCTCTGGAGAGATTGTATTTCCTTTGCCAGGAACAAAGTGTGGCTTTCTCATTTCTTTGCCTCCTTCATAAATCTCATTCTGTTTCCCCACTAAATTTGAGGACAAGAAATGTATTCTGTTCTTCCATATATGATCAGCGGACAGTGGTGGCCCGAGGTAAATGCTCACTGAGTATTTGTTGAACAAATAGGAAGACATAGTTTGTCTTTGGATGGAATTAAGACAGACTGACAGAGTCCTAGTGCTGGGATCTGCTTTGCCTTCCTACAGATGAATGGCTTATGTAATCAGAACATCAAGTTGCCTGCCCTGGATGTGGCATCTTGGTCTCCTATGTTAAATAATAGTATACTGATTCTCTATTCATCACAAACACGTTACAATGGAGTCTTAAGTTTTATGAAACGAAAGATTTCTCATGGTAGAGATTGATTTTGGTACTTACAAGCTTCTCACTAAATCTCCAAGCAGAACAAAGGGGCCTAGGTGGGTGGGAAGATTTCTTCTAAATCAGCTGCTAAAAAGTTCTGCATGACGTGATTGCCTTTGTCTCATCTTCAAATGCACTGTTGCTCACCAAGTGACTTTGGATGGTGTGTATGTGAATCCCTTATGTGAAAAGAGAGATCTGGTCTGGTGCTGCTGTCCCCTGGAGATTTCGTTTATGTTGTGGGTATCTGATGGCAGCAGAGAACCCAGGGGGTCAGCATGCTTTTTTCCAGACTGCAGAGACATCTACCTGGTATTATAACACCAGGAGCTACCTCAATGGATGGCGGCCTCCTGATTTGTGCATCAAGAACCTGCATTGAGCACCAGCTACTACAGTGATTCTTGTGATGCTCTTCAGAAGCCTTCTTTTATTTTTCATCTACTGAGAAACAGAGTGCCGACCTGCTAATTCATGAGGCAAAGACTTCCTTATTTCCTTATTTCACAATATATATATTTAATGCAATCAAAGTCCACTCTGCCCAAAGAATTTGAAGGACTTCGAAGTTTGCTGAAATGGGATTTAATCTGATATTTGAATCTTATGCCTTCTGTCCAAAGAACAACACCCCCCCCACCCCAGTCCCCATGCTTGTACATGGATGTACATGGATGCCAGTAATTTCCTGATTAGAAACTCCTTGCTTTAGCTTAAGGCTTGGTCCCTTGTGAAGAATACTTTATATTTTTAAGTGATCTGTGTTTAGTCTGAATGAATCTATCAGAGATTCCTTTCCTGAGATGAGCCATTGATGGAGGCAAGAGAGCTGGCATAGACATCAGGGGAAAAACAGGTCCATTAAAGAAGGAAAAGAATACCCCCAATATTTCCTACTCTCTCTCTCTCTCTCTCTCACACACACACACACACCCCAGTAGCATTTAAGACGACCAAAGATAGTACTGCCTATGTCACTATTCTTTTTTTTTTTTTAAGGGTTTTATTTATCTGAGAGAGAGAAAGAGAGAGAGAAAGAGAGAGAAAGTGCAAGCAACAGGGAGGGCACAGGGAGAGGGGTAAAAGGAAAAAAGAGAAGCTGACTCTTAGCTAAGCAGGGATCCTGATGCGGGACTTGATCCCAGGACTCTAGGATCATGATCTGAGCCAAAGGTAGACACTCAACTGACTGAGCCACCCAGGCACCCTGGCTATGTCACTATTTGGAGGACAGTTTCTAACCCACCGTATACTGCTTCACTAGATGTGGAGAACTTAGTTAATGCACTCTGATTTGGTGAGGATAGAATGTTACTTAGGTAATAGCTTGTGGGAAAGTGTTAAGTAGTTTGCTAATAAGTTTCATGCATCCATGAATTGTACAAGGGAGAGAAATTAATGACAGACTGGGATGAGAGGGGAATGAGTGTGGTACGGGAACCAAAGATTTAAGCTTTGAAAGGAGGTGTTCTGTGTTAAGAGGCACTTTCTCTTCCTCTGTGCATCTTACTCGCTTGCCTCATCTTATCTCGCTCCGCCCGCCCACACACCAGTCATCCAAAATACCCACGAGTGTTTTCTTTGAACATTAGTTTTGTATTTAATCCTCATGAAGGTTAATAAAGTCTTCTCTCTCTTTGTGGTGTGAAAGCATGACCAATGACTATATTGGTGCAAATATATTATGGCTGCTTTGACATTTATGTTTTCAGCCCCGATAGATGAATGATTCCAATGAAAGTAAATCAATTGCACCCAGACTGTGGGTATAAAACACAGCGCTCTGGGTTTTCTTCTTGTCTGGCAGATAGTGGAGGGTGAGAAATATTGAAATTTGACTTAATACTCTGTTTCTTCTGAAAAAGAGAATTCACCTTGTTTTGTTTCCTGAAGTATCTCTTTGATCAATGTTTGGCCTGGCAGTCAGGGACAACCCAGGTCTATTTACTTTCAAGGGAACCTAGGTGGTTTTTCTTGGTCTAGTTGGAATGACTTCTTTTTTCTTCTAGAGGGTTGCCTTCAATTAAAAGTAATTACAAATATGGTTATGGAGCATCTCGTTAGCATCAACAAATGGAATTTTACTGGAATCCCAATCATTGGACATACCAGAGAATAATTCCAGTTCCTGGACTGGGCTTAACTGACTTTTGTGATAAAAAAGAGAACTATTTCTTCATCATGTAGAAATACAGGTGTTTGTGTTTGTTTTTCCAAAAGTGATTTGAGTTTACAGTGAAATCAAAACCCAGTGCAACTGGAAATACCAGTTGGAAACTGAAACATTCAGGAAGTGTATCCCTGTTTTAAGTCTGCACCCTGGAATGCCCTTCATTACTTTGCCGCCTTCCTCAACAATTAATCAAAAATGGATGCTGGCTGTAAACATCCAGTATGGTTCTGGTGCCCAGGATGACTGTCAGCCTTCCCAGGTTCTTCCTGGAACAAGTAATTGCCTTCTCAATTGGGATGCCTAAGAACTTCAAGATCAATCTCTCCTGTGGCATTTATCACATTGTATTAAAACTGTTTGTCTGTTTGTTTGTCCAGCTTAATTTCTTAATAGACAGTGAAGTCCTTGAGGGCAGGGTTTGTATTTACCCATCTTTATGTCTTTTTTTTTTTTTAAGAATTTATTTATTTGAGACAGCAAGCAGGAGAGTGAGAGCACAAGCAGGGGTAGGGGAGAGGGAGAGGGAGATGCAGACTCCTCACTGAGCAGGGAGCCCAACTCTGGGCTCAATCCCAGGACCCTGGGATCATGACTTGAGCCGAAGCGAACACCCAAGTGACTGAGCCCCCTGGAGCCTCTGCCCATCTTTGTATCTTTCTCACCAACTTGGTATCCATCGTAGAGCTAGTACTTAGTAAATATTTGCCAAATGAATTAAAATTGTAAAGGTATTTGTAATTTTTATTCTAAATCAATGCAAATGTTTCATTAGGTCATGAACATACCAGTATTTAAATCACATTCACTGGAATGTAGTTTAGCATCAATTTAGTGTGTCACCTTAATATTGACTGGGTGAGTTTCTGACTGATATTTTAAAAATGTCTAGGGAAGAAAATGTCAAAACTTCCCTGTTACTCTTTTCTAAAGTTCAATTACAGTCGTAATCAGCATCTACAAAGGGTAGGTAAATGACTAGGCTATTTGTAGTATTTGCTCTCATGTGACCAGATAGTGTATATCCAAAGTGCGGCAACAGATCTGCAGCCATGACTATATGGAAATCTTGGAAAATCTTGTGCTGAACTCCTTTGTAAGTTTCTAGAACCTGTGTTCAGTGGGAAAATATCTAAAACCTACAAGTACTCATTTGTGGAACATTTAATTTCATTACTTCGTTAAAAAAGTGTGTATCTGGAGGTAAACACCAATCAACCACAATTATGCTTCAGGCCCAAGAGAATTGAGGTTAGGATGTCAAGGCAAAAAGATGCCTATTGTAGCAAAATGCATTTGCTCTTGATGAGGATAGATTTTTTTCTCTATTGAAACGTTGGGGATAGACCATGGCACAGAGGTTTGCCTACCACTTAAGAATTTTTAAGAACATTATAGTTCCGGAATACCAAATTTTAAGCAAAATCTTTTGGTTTCAGTAATCCTCTGAATCAAATCATGACTACTATAGGAACAAGCTCTCTGATTAAAGTAGAGCTTTCTCTCAGACACTTACTCTTAACGTTCTTGTCCTTCTCTGTCTTGCATTAACCTGGGACGTTTACAGCCCAAATCCGATTCTTTTCCTTAAACATTTGTATTAACCAGGTTAGTTCATAGGTGACCCCAGAAGAAAAGGTCAGTTTGGAGCAAATGCAGATGAAGCCTCCTATCAAATTCATTTCTGCTCTACTTCACGTTCAGATGAATCCACGCCATTTCCTTGTCTCCTCTCTGCTCTGGGTCAAATTGTGGCAGCCTTTTAAAACTCTGCAGGAAGCAGGTCTCAGAACTCTAGAGGAACAATTATGTCAGTCTTGCAAATTATTTTTTAATTATCCATTCCTCAGACATTCCACTTGGTTTACTTCCAGGAAAAATGTTATCTCTGTAAATGCGATGTGCTTTCTATTGTAAGAAAACATAAAATGTGTAACTTCTTTTGTTTTAGCCGAGAGTAAATTTAGATTCAAATTGTTTTCTGTATGTTCATTTGTAAGTTTGAAATGAAGTAACGTAAACAACGGGATCTGCCTAGAAAAGCTCGCACCGGTCAGAGAGCCCTGTATGCTGATGATCATTCTCAGACAGTAAATGTTGAATAGACATCCGAGTAGTTAATAAGGCAGCCTACAGAAGGGAGCTGCCTTCAAACAGGCTTTATCAGATTCAAATTAGACTCACCAGGATAATGTTTAGCGTGCTTGCTCTGGTTTCATTTAGGGCCGACAGACTGAATATACAAACAGACAGTGTGCCAGACCATATATAAAAGTGGAACTCTTTTGAGTTCCAATGACCCGCAGCAGTCTGCCTAGGAAATTAACCCCTACCTACAATTAATAGTCTAGGCAGCCACCTGCTATAAATTAGACTTTTGGAAGTCAGACTGCTATCTCTAGTAACAATCAAGGATGCTAAACCACAACTTCTGTAATAATCGGCCTCAAATAGCCAGGGCTTGATTAATGATTGACAATTTCCCTAATTCTTGTTTCTACTTCTAACTTAGGACCAAACAGAGGAAGCCAAATATGTTCTCCTAATCAGTCACGTAGGATACCTCATCTCTAGTTCATCCACCTCCAGTTTTCCCCATACCCAGAGCCTTGCCTTTTTTCCCCTATGAAGTTTTTCCACTCTTGTTTCCACTTCTGCTTGCCTTTGAGTCTCTGCCAAAATACAGGCAACTGTGGCTGACTCCCTTCCTGTAGTAAGCTCTGAATAACTAGCCTAGGCTTATTCTCATTTGTTTTTTTGTTTTTGTTTTTGTTTTTGTTTTTTTTTTTGCTTATTTCCCCTGGGCCTCGTTGGGGAAGGAATGATATTATTCAGGAGCACTTCTTAATCTTTGCAGATGGGTGATTTCCATGTGACTGTTGCTCCTTTGGTGCATTAGAATTTCCTAGCTCTGAGGGGGCTGGGGCTGGCCTGAGAGAGATGTGTCATGGCCCCCAGTCACCATTCCATGTGTGCAAAGGGCAGAGTAGTAAAGTACATTACCAAATGTCAGTGCATGCATTACCATCTTATGGTGCACCCCAGTCTCATGGCAGCAAGTAGGGAGGAACAGAGGGCCTCTTTGTCACAGAGATCAATGGCCAATGGCTTTTTTTTTTTTTAATGTTAAAATATAAAGGAAAGCCTTTTTAAATATTATCCTCAAAAGACTTGGAAATAGGAAATCTGACCTTTTCAGGTCACCCAAGGGCTAGTAGTTGCTTATAGATGAGTTGGCTTAGAAGCTTCAACTTCCTCATACTCTTGTTTGTAAAGATAACAGGACTCAGTATAACAAGACTGAGAAAAAAAAGCAAGTTTGTTTGTTTTTTTTCCTAATGAAAATTCAGTGACATTTCTGGAATGACCTCCCCTCAAACCTTAAGTAGCACATATGAGTACTAAGATGAGAAGCTGGAAAATTGTCTAAGAGCAGTTTGAAACCATATCACACCTTCTTTTATGATTACATTTGGTTTCTTCTGCATTGAGTTCACTATCTGTGTTCACTCTATTACTACCATATTTAAAAATTACAATTATGGAGCTTTCATAAAATGAAGCAAAAGAAAAATGCAAAAATATTTAAACATCGTTCATGGTGAAAGAGCTACATTATTTTAAAATTATCTTTTATTTTTATTAGTTGAACTTTTAGGAACTTATGGCAATATACTAGAGTCTGAGTATTTTACAAAATAATTTAATTTTATGCAATTATGATTAGGTAAACTTACTGAATTAGATCAGTTTATAAAAAAGCATGAGATGTATTAAATATCATATTTTAGTTTTTGGTTTGCCACCTTTATCTGTGTTACAGTATGTATCACAATTTCCTTTTTAACACTGAATAATATTCCATTGTATGTATACACTATTTTTTATTTGTCCATTTATCTGTCAAGTGTTTGGGTAGCTTTCAGCTTTTGGCTTTTGTGAATAATGCTGCAATGAATGTGAATGTACAAATATCCTTTCAAGACCTTGCTTTCAATTCTTTTAGATATATACCCATAAGTGGTATTGCTGGATCATATGTTAATTGTTTTTAAAGTGGGTTTTTTTTTTTAAGATTTTATTTATTTATTTGACACAGAGAGAGAGACCACATGTAGGCAGAGAGACAGGCAGAGGGAGGGGGGAAGCAGGCTCTCCGCTGAGCAGGGAACCCGATGCGGGGCTCAATCCCAGGACCCTGAGATCATGACTTGAGCTGAAGGCAGAGACCCAATCCTCTGAGCCACCCAGGTGCTCCAAAGTGGTTGTTGTTTTAAGTCATTAATAATTAGGTTTTGTTATGTAATGACAGCAGAGACAACTAATTGAGTTTTGGCAACAACACTTAAAGGTAGGTACTATCATCATTCTCATTTCATCAGAGAGAAACTAGCTTATCCAAGGTTATTATGGTTTGTACAGAACAGGGCCAGGCTTTGCTCTCTGGAGGTTTGGCATCAGAATCCAGCTTTTTAGCACAGCACAGTGTAGTACTTTACAAAAAAGCATGTTCAGAATTGTTTTATTTATAGTGGTCTACACTGGACAGAGAGAAGCAGCAGTAACCAGCACCACTGAAAAGATGACTATCTATGACTAATGTAGTTCAAGGAAGTGTGCTTTCCCAAAGGTGACAGTATTTATCCATCATATGGTAGGATCTTAGTCTGTTAGGGGTGCTATAACAAAATATGACAGACAGGGTAGCTTATAAACAACAAAAATTTATTTCTTACAATTTTGGTGACTGAGAAGTCGCAAGATCAAAGTGCTAGCATGGTGTTCAGGTGAAGACTTCCTGGTTCACAGCAGATGTTTCTTACTGTGTCTTCGCGTGGTGGGAGGGGTAAGGAATCTCTCTGGAATCTCTTTTCTAAGGGCAATAATTGCATTCATGAGGGCTTTGGTCTCAGGACCTAATTACTTCCCAAGGGCTCCACCTTCTAATACCATGATATTGGACACTAGGATTTCAACCCATGAATTTTGAGGGGAACACAAACATTGAGAACATAGCACATGTCCTCTGGGTTCATTCTGTGTTGTCAGCAGGGCTTAACCTAGTGGTGGTGGGAATAGTACTGACACCAACAGAGACCATTCATTCTATTCTGTGGCTGTTGGGTACAGCAGAGCAAGTTGGGCCAGAACTGAGGGACTTGCCTGGGAAGGGCTTGAATGGGCTCTTAATCCCAGACCACATTCTACTCCGGTGGAACAAAGCCTGTGCTCTGGCCATCTTGGGCAAAGGAAGAAGGGCCCCTTATCTAATTGACCCTCTCAGAGGGGGATCCTTTGAGCAGTTTATCTGACCAGAAGGACTTCTTTCTCTAAGATCCTTTGCGTGTCCTGCTTCAATCCCTTTTACCCAGGATAGTAGGGCTACAGCTGAACTATGAATAACTTGCTCCCAATTCCCTCGTTCTCGAATGTCAAGTCCCTGCCTCCCAGTACAGGATGACTGTTGTATCTCTTCCACTGAGGTAATCTGTGTCTTCGAAGAAGAAACCAGATAAGGCTATGGTTGAGTAATGATGAACTCTTGTCTTGAGTATTTATGCAAGGCCTGCGTGGTTTACAGGAACTAGCCACGTAGGGTTAGACCTAGATGAACCTTTTGTCAGTAGGAAATCTAGAAGGATATCTCTACTATAGGAACGTAAAGCCTTGGGCTTTGGAGCCAGAGCAATTTCTGGTTTTACCACTTAGAAACCATTTGATTTTGGACAGTACACTTAGCTTTGCCAAGACTCTGAGTCTCAGACATGTGAAAAAGTGCCCATCTCATAGGATTGTTAGGTGATCAGAGCAAAGTCTCTAAATGGACTGGAATAGTGTCAACTTTATAGTAGATACTCATTTCCTGTTTACTGCTGCAGCACTATACCCATCCTTTATTCGTTCCTTCCTTGACTTCCTCCAAAATCCCTTTCCAATAATAATAATAATAATAATAATAATAATAATAATAATAATATCAGTATTGGAACTATTAGAACGAAAACCACTACTAGTACCACTAATGCATATGATGTTAGCATTGGAAGAGTCCAGTTTACTTAGATTTGGTGGTATCTGATCTGATTAAAATTAAGGGAGTTATGAATAAAGACCGACTTTTGATTCCAAAAATTTACCTGCATGGGTATAGGGTGCATGAGACATGGATTAGCAGCAACATTATAAAAAAAGATTTAAACATTTTAGTTGAGAATAATCTAACTTCCATTGGCCAAAGCAAGCACACGGGCCAGCCCCAAAGTGAGGAGTGATAAAGGGCATCCAACAAATATAAGCCAGGGCAAGGCATGGGTATGTATGTCTTTATAAGAGAGCAAAGAATTGTGACCTCTGATTTAACCTACCACAAGTTCTCAGGGTGGAGAAACAGCTCTCTAACCTTCTACCTGCTCTGAGTGCTTCTTGCTTCCTTTCCTCCCAAATTCTTCCATTATCCTCCCCATGTGGTAGGGGCTTGGACCCTCTTTCCTACTCTGGGTTCTGAGCCCATGAACACCCTTCTCCCTTCCCCATCCCCCACCCACTCTGGGTTTAATCTTTAGCTGAGGAATGCTTCAGGAGAAATTTAGGTTCCTGAGTTGGAGGAATGAGTATTTGCATTTTGTTGCACGTGCCTAGGAATTGCCCAAAGAACTGCTTCCCAGTGGGGTGTCAGGGTCTCTCCCAGGCCAATGGGAAGCAATTTGGAACCCTGTGCTTTGCAGAACCATGCAGCAAATCATAGCAGGAAGGATGACGTCTAGCTCTAACCAAAGCCCTTCATGTTCTGTTATCTCCATTTGACCCTCTTGACTAGAATCTCTGGCTGTCATACTGTGAACTGGGCTCTGCACCTGAGTTTCTCTGTGTAGCAACTCCAAGAACATTCAGTCTTAAAGCACAGTTTATAGTACATAGTGGCAGCCCTGACAAACATTTTGTTGTTGCTTTGAAAGGTGTTGCTTTGCAAGAATTGAATAGACAGTCTTGGCTTTTTTACCAGGGTATCTAGAATCAATTTATCAGCAATGAGAGGATTCCTTTCTCTTCTTCCCAAAGGGCCCATGGAAGATGAGGAATATAAGCAATAATAGCAAATCAATCAAATTTACATTTAAATGCTTCCTTCACAAGAGCACTCTGGAGGGCCCTACTTAGATAATCAGATGCTAACATCCCGCCCCCCTCTCCAGAACCTAGAAGAGTAGGCTTCAACTTCTACACAGAGACGCTGGTGGTTACACCCCAGGAAGCAGGGGCCTGACACTTGGACACTGTCTGCAGATGGCACCAAAGTCAATCAGTCAACTAATGGCCTCCAGCTTTCAAGAGAAAAGCAAGAACTTTTCTGAGCTACTGCTCAAAAGAGAAAAAGCTACTCCCCATAGTTTCAGTGCCCAGATTCACCCAAGTGAGTCTCAAGTGCTAAAACTTAGCCTGTTCTGGATGCTTGTGAAAGCCAGGGTTATTTTCTTAGAACAATAAATAAATAGGTGCCTCTCACTTGATATGATAGATAAATCCCTATGCCTCAGTTTCCCCATCCTTAAAATGGGGGTAATAAAGACTACTCACCTGTACTAGTTTGCTGGGACTGTGGTAACAAAATACCACAAATGAGGTGGCTCCAGCAATAGAAATTTTTTGTGTCACATTTCTGGAGGCTATATATTCTGGAGACTAGAAGTTGTAGATCAAGGTGTCAGCAAAGCTGGTTCCTTCCAAGGGCTTTTAGTGGCTTGCTGGAGGTCTTTGGTCTTCTTGATCTTTGCCTTCATCTTCACATGGTATTATCCCAGCGTGCATGTCTGTATCCAAATTTCCCTTTTTTTTTTAATAATAGACACCAATCATAGTGAATTAGGAACTCATTCTACTCCAATATGACCTCATTTTAATGTCACTAATACATCTGCAGTGACCCTGTTTCCAAATAAGGTGGTATTTTTAAGTCCCGAGGTTTAGAATTTCAACATATGAATTTGGGGAGGGGCACAATTCAACCCATAACACCTCATAGGGTATTGTGTGGATTAAATGAGTATATGAAGTGCTATTTGAGCATTTGCTCTAATTATTATTGGTAAGCAGGCATCCTAAAAAATAACAATATAAATAATTATAATTACTATTTGAGGGCCTACTATGTGTCGGGACTATATTATAATGTTTCTTTCTAATTCTCGTAGAAACTTTCAAAGTAGGTTCTTTATCTCCGGTGTCCCCAGTTTACAATTGGGTAAACTGAGGCTAAAGAGGTGATACGATTTTCATGTGATTGAAGCTTCACAAGTTGTTTATGATTATAAAGAAGACTATAAGCTCAACTTGACTGTGAAACACTTTGAGTCATGGGAGACTTCAAAAATTTATAACTCCTTTCTTACTTTTGTATGTAAATGCAATTTTCTATGTAATGTATGGAGTTTGCAAAATCAAGGATCTGCCATGGTTTTTTTAGACAGGAAGCTCAGCTGTTACATGAAAACTGTTAACTAAACAGACATAAAAATAGCCATTTTGATCTTGTCAATAATGTCTTTAAAATAGTGGTGGGTTTCTGATTTAGTTAACATTCAGTGGACAGTCCCTGATATAGTGTAAGGAATCTCTAGACCAATAAAATGGGGCTCCTGCCTTCAGAGAGCTCATGGTTGGATTCAGGAGTGTACTGAAGGGCTGGGCCACTGGCCAGACTTGGAATCAGTTGGGTGAGTGTAGTGGGGGACAGAGCCCGGTGAGGAAGGGTCAGATTGATGGTTGGGGGAGGGTGCAGAGGGACCTACCTGGAGTCAGTGAATCATTTCATCATTTCAGGCATTCTTAACTCTGAAGAGAATCTTAACTTCATTCCAAGTGCAGGGAGGTGGGGACCCACTTTAGCCTTTGGGTCAGTCAACAAAGGTGAAAGGTTTGAGATGCACTTATCTGTATCAATCTATGTCTGATTTTCCAGAAATGTGGTGGAGCTTGAATGGGTACCGTAGGCTTAGAATTTATCGGGTAGTCACCTGCCAATGGAAGAATGAAAACCAGTTGTTTTCTCAAAGGACCATCTTCTCTCAGAACTCAGAATATTTACTTAAGGGTCATTTAACAGCCAGTCATCCACTGGGACTCCTGACAAAATGAATATTTTCTGGAGACGGGAATGCTGGGCTTGGTGCCATGTGCAAAAGTGAATGTGGTGCGGTCCTTGCTTTAGAAGAGCATGTAGTCTTAAGGGAAGATAGATCCTCCAAACTTTTCTCCTCACTTGCCTGAGTATGAAACACTTCTGCTCTCAAATGAATTATGCTGATGTTGATTAATGATAATGGAATAATATTACTTGGCATTAATAGGATGCTTTTAACTTTTTAAAGTGCTTTCTCATACGATTTTCTTCTGCCAGCCTGTCAAACAAGCATGGGTATGGATGAGGGCTGGGCTGAGACCAGAAGTAGCACAGGACTTTCGGGAGCCTGGCCTGGCTGCCACTTTCTGAGAGCAGTGACTGTCTCTGGTCATTCCTTCCTAGCATGTGGCTTCTGCCCTTCCTCTTCGTTTTCTACACTGTGCTTCTGTTGTTCTGGTCTTCTTTGCTGTTGCCCTGGAGTTCTCTACATATCACACTGTGCTCTTTGGAGCAAAGCTATTACAGAAATCTAATAAATAATAAATTTCAGTGCTCAGACAGATCAATAAAATGCATGATAAGAAGAGGCCATTATGGCGAATGAAGAAAGCACAGGAGGATGCCCCCAGCATGCGTCAGCCTTCAGCCAGGAGAAGCCAAGCCTCCTGAAACACCAAAGACCAAGTGGGCCATCTCAGGGGATTGCGAAGCCTTCATTTCTTGGTTCATCCATAGACATTCGTTGAAGGCCTGTCCCCTGCTCAGCCTGGTGCTGGACACCAGACTTGCAGACTTTCAGCATTCTGGAGCTCGAGAGTTTAGCCAGGGAGATGGATGAAGAAGCCATAGCTAATAGTAACGCAATGTTAGTGCCTCTGCAGACAATGCATAAAGATCTCTGAGAACTCAGAGGGGAAGGAGCTAGCTACGGAGAGGAGAGGGGAGAGGCGTCCATTAAAGCAATGACCCTGGACTTCAGCTATAAAGGATGGATAGGATGTTTTTGGGTGGAAGATTTGAAAGAACTGTGAGACAGAATGTTTTCCAAGGGCAGGACGTAGCAGGTACAGAAGTGCCTGATGATACATGTACTGACATGTCTAGGGATTTTTAGTCCATACTTTTTATCAAAGCATTTAAGGTCTTTTAAAATCTGGAGCAGCCTGGATAACCAGTCTTATCTTTCCCCTCAGCCTGCTCCAATTGTTTGGATTTTTACTGTTTAAGAAAGTATAAGGCCCAGGAAACAAGCAGTGAGGGCAAGGGCAAGGAAACTTGGGCCCAAGAGTGTTGGCAGAGCTCATTCCTGGGGATCTCAGGTTGGCTGTGTAGGGGGAAGAATCTGAAGGGAGTGGTCCAGCCTTCTTATCTCCCTGGTCACATGGAGAGAACACATAGAAGAAGGAGCATTTTGCTTCATAATGCTTTTCCTTCTAACTTC
This sequence comes from Ailurus styani, assembly GCA_002007465.1. Lineage (NCBI taxonomy): Eukaryota > Metazoa > Chordata > Mammalia > Carnivora > Ailuridae > Ailurus > Ailurus styani. The sequence continues at coordinate 397,918 of LNAC01000865.1, read as the reverse complement.
CCAGTTTCCAAATATGTGGCCCAAATCAACATCCCTGAACTTGACTTGGCAATAACAATATTCTTCTTCCATGGGGGAGAGTGGGAGGATATGGAGACAGGAGACTGAATTCTAGAAGGAAAAACTTCAACTTCCAACCACAACTTTGTTATAAAATCTGATCCAGGGCTGAGATAAGAGGAAAAGAAGGCCTTGTGCTAAAGAAATGTCCTCTATCAGCACCTTAATGTTTTTCTTCTGGACTTTCCTCCTTAATTTATTTACCCACTCTTTCTTTCCACCTCCCAGGCACAAGGTTTCATCCTTTGCCTCATTTTTGCCTTTCCTTATGAAGGTGGCCACTGAGAAATTAATTCTGGGGAAAAAGTCTATACACGTGGAAGGTGGAGGTGGGTCCAGATCTAGGAACTGTTACTAGTTTAGCTATGGGACATTGGGAAAATTACTTAACCTCTCTGGGTCTTAGTTTCCTTAAATATAAACAGGAAATAAATTTGTGTCTTTAAATTTGCTGAGAAGACAAAATAAGATGACATATGTGTAATGCATCATGTAGTCCCTTGTCCCTCCAGACAGTCCATAGATGGCAGCTCTGCATCTTTCACCGGTAGTTCTTTATTAGTAGTATGGTCTACCAGAAAAAGCTTTAGATGGTGACAGCATTCTCCAAAAATTATGACCTTTTTGTCCTTGGGTGACTATTTCACCTTGACAAGGCTTAGTTTTTTCTTTAGAAAATTGAAAAACATGATACCCACCTCGTTGGATTTTCGTGTGGATTAATTGGGGGAACCTACATAAAATACTTAGTATGATGTTTGACATAAAAGGTGCTTAAAAATGCCAGCCCCTTCTCCTGCAGGCTCATACAGAGTTTCTAACTTATTTCACTCTTTGCTAGCATTCTGTCTCCATTTCTGGCTAGCATTCTGTCGAGTTAGCCATGTTGAACACTAACTGCTGGCTGTCCACCCAAATCCATTCTCTTATTTTTCTTTCCTTTGACCATTTTCTCTCCATTTCCAGCCTTCTTTATCATGAAGTGTAACCACTTGACTAAGTGTTTTGTAGCAGAATGTGAGGGGACGTCATGTGTGCCACTTCCAGGCTTGGCCATTAATTTCCCGCAAGCCCCCCTCTGTGTTCTTCTCCCCCTTCCAAACAACTGGGATGGGGCTGCCCAGAGTGACCTTGGAAGCCATTCAGCTGAGCTGTTCTCAGCCTGAGTCCCTGAATAACTGTTGAGCAGAGTTAGCCTTCGACATTTACCACAACTCACTCTCTCTCTCTCTCTCTCTCTCTCTCACTCACACACACAAACACACACACACAGTGAAATGGAACATCTGGAAATAAACTACTGTCTTTGAACCATTTAATTTTGGGTCTTTTGGTTCTGGCTGTTTAGCCTACCTGAATACTCATTTTTTTCCTCCTTCTATCTCTGACAGACTGAGATAGCTGGGAGATGCCAAACTGTAGAGCACTTTACAAAGAGCACTGAATCTATGAGCAGAACTGGGTTTGAGACCTGGCTTTGCACCTAACATCTATGTGAATGTTTTATTTACTTATTCAACCCTTTCCTTCTTATTGAAAAATAAAATGGTGATTATCTATGTGAGTTTGTTGGGTCATTTAACTTCTTGGGTTTTAGGTTATTTACCTGCACATTATGTCACAGAATTATTGTAAAGATTAGTTAGGATAATGCATGTCCTAATTTTTAACCTGTACAGTCCAATAGAACTTTACTGACTAAAAGGGTAACCCCTAGCCATATGTTGCTATTGAATACTTGAATGGCAGTTAATCTGAATTGAGATATTCTATGGGTATAAAATACACACCAGATTGCATAGGCTTTGTACAAAAATTTAAAGAAAGAACATCAAATTACTCAAGAATTTTAGTGTTGATTACATGTTGAAATGATAGCATTTTGGATATGTTGGGTTAAATATATTATTGAAACAAATTCCTTTTTTTATATTTTAAGGTGGCCGCTAGAAAATTTAAGATCACATACATGGCTCATATTACATTTCTATTGGACTGTGCTGCTCTAGATGTTAAAGTATTATTATTTAGTATCAGTGGGCATCCTCTAATACCTCCAAAATGGGTAGTGGGAATTGGGAAGCAAGGTTATTTTTAAATGGAGATGATGGTTCATTCGGGGCTGTTATTTTTTTTTTAAAGATTTTATTTATTTATTTGACACAGAGAGAGGGATTACAAGTATGCAGAGAGGCAGGCAGAGAGAGAGGAGAGAGGAGGAAGCAGGCTCCCTGCCGAGCAGAGAGTCCGATGCGGGCCTCGATCCCAGGACCCTGGGATCATGACCTGAGCCGAAGGTAGCGTCTTTAACCCACTGAGCCACCCAGGCGCCCCCAGGGCTGTTATTGGGATTAAAATTTTTATATGTATACGGCGCATAGGTGGCACAGTCGGCTGAGCATCTGACTCTTAGTTTCAGCTCAAGTCCTGATCTTGGGGTTGTCAGATGAGCCCCATGTCGGTCTCCCTGCTCCTTGCGGAGTTGGCTTGAGATTCTCTCTCCCTCTTCCTCTGCCCCTCCCACTTTGCTTTCTCTCTCTTTAAAATAAATACATCTTAAAAAATTTTTATATGTATAATCTGGTTTATAGAAGTCATTCAACAGTGGAAGATATTGTTATTCTTCCACCTTTTCTTTTTATTCAAGAGCAACTTCCACAATCAGTGGCTACTGGCTTTGACTTTTCTCATTAAGGAAAACATTCTTTTGCTTCCTCTTTTAAAAACCCTTCTACAATGTATTTGCAATATCAAAGCTGAGGCTGTTTTTGTTCTCCTTTACAGCCTTTTTAATGTCACCATCTCCCTAAGTGTGTAGTTATAACAGCTAACCTCTCTCTGAATCTAATCTAAGGAAACTGAGAGCAATTAGCTTCATTGGAATTAGGGGAATAGGTTTCAAGTCTAGCAATCCCTATTTTTAAAGCCCTTTGCTTACTTAATGCTTTTCTTTAATCAAATCACTGCCCCTTAATTTTAAAGAAAGAGGGGGTGGAACTAAATGGCTATTAGCCTAAGCCCAGAAATGTTTTATTTTTCTTTGTTTTTGGTTGAAGATCCATAATGTGGATTGTCTACATGAAGCATGTGTTTTACAGAACTGCTCTCTTAGAACTCGCAATTCCTGTTTCCTCGCTTCTCTCGTCTTCCCTTCCCATCTCCTCTCCTCCTCCCCGCTATTTACCTCTTGCTTCTTTCCTTCCTTCCCTTCTCTCTTTCTCTGCCCCACCCCCTCCTTTCCCCTTTTCTCTTCCCTCTTCTTCCTTGGTTCCCAAAAACAAAGGTGGAAAGAGGATGACCCAGGAAGACCGAGAAACTGTCCCATTTGTGGCCCCCTGCAAACCAGAAGTCACTAAGTTCAGGCGCTAATACTTTTCTTCTCCAGGCACTGATGTATTTTGTATTAACATGGCTCTCTAGACACTCTCGGGGTCAGTGTACCCCTCTTACTTCTTGGATGGAAGCTGTTTATGTTCTCAGTTGAAGGGGTGACCCTGAGAGATGTACGTGTTGGGTTTCTTTTTTTTTTTTTAAATAGCTTTAATGAGATATAATTCACTTAACTTAAACTTCACTCTTTTAACATATACAATTCAGTGGTTTTTAGCGTTACTCAAAGACTTGTGCCACCGACTGTACTTCTTGATTTCTTCATTTCTTCCACCCCTCCAAACAAGTACACATTTGCACTTGGTTCTTCTGCCTTCTTCTCCCAGCCCTTGGTAACTGTCCATCACTTTTTATCTCTACTGATTTGTCTATGCTGGACCTTTTCTATACATGAAACCATGCAGTATATGGCCTTTTGTGACTGGCTTTTACTTAGCATCATGTTTTTGAGTTTCGTCCATATTGTAGCTTGCATCAATGTTTCATTCTTTTTCTTGCTGAAGATATTTCATCCCAGGAGTTTATCCATCCATCCATCTGTTGTATTCACCTTTCTGCTCTTATGAACAATGTTGCTATGAATATTTGTATACAGGTTTTTTGTATGGAGGTTTTTAATTCTCCTGGATACATACCTAGGAGTGGAAGTGATGATCAAATGGTAACTGTTAGGTTTTATCACCAAACTGTTTTCACAAGTGGCTGCATCATTCTGTAATCCTACTCATCCTTGCCAACACTTGCTACTGCCCATCTTTTTTATTTTAGCTATCTTAGTGAGTTTGAAGTGCTGTTTCATGGGTTTGCTTTGCATTTCTTTGGTGATTAATAATGTTGAGCACTTTTTCATGTGTGTATTAGCCATTTGTACGCCCTCTACTGAGAAAGTCCTATTCAAATCTTTGCCTGTTTTTTAAATCGAGTTGTTTGTCTTTCTACTGTTGAGTTGCAAGAGTGCTTTATATATTCTGTATACAAGTCCCTTCTTCGTATATGATTTGCATGCATTTTCTTTCATCTGTGGATTACCTTTTCACCTTTTAGGTGGAATCCTTTGAAGCCCCCAATTTTTAATTTTGTCAAAGTCTACTTTATCTGTCCTTCCTTTTGTCACCTGTGCTTTGAGTGTCACATCTGAGAAAGAATGACCTAATTCACAGAAGTTTCTTTCAGGCCTTTACAAACAGAGATATATACAAGAGGGTGCTTTATGATTTCTAGCCTGCCCTTGTCAGGCCTCAGTGGCTTCCAGGCAAAGTTCTGGCCAGGCCATCAAAGAATTGTTCGAATCTTATTTTCCTAGCAGGCTGGTGGTGTGAGGAGGGCACAGCTGCCAGGCATTTGGACACTGCAGCAATTGCTTTAATTGGACATCCCTCACCTCTCTGATCTGACTTGTTAATGGCTTTTTAAGTGAGACACACCAGCCAAGTGAATTAGACTACTTGGCAAGTCAATTCCAGCTCCCTCGGAAGCGTTAATCCATGGAAAATAAGCAGAGGCCATCAGCCAGGAGGAAACCTGAATCTCATTTGTAGAGGTGAAAGAGAAAGAGCTGTTGTCTGCAATCTCAGGAGCTTCCAAGTACACTTCCAAGGGCTGTCTTATCTAACTGCTCTCTCTCAACCACACTTCTTCAATTCAGCAAATGTTTGTTAGCACCAGCAAAACGGTTATGAGACATACAAGGGAGGTCTGTTATGGTGCCTGCCCTGAGGACCTTCTACTCATTGGAAGGAATTGAAAATACACAAACGAAATTTTTAGAAATCTTTCGCTGATACTGTCAGATACTTTCCATCCATTCCTCTGCTTCATGGATTCTGGCTTCAGTTGGCTGCTCTACACACATTTTTCGCTCAGAGAACAATGAATCTCACCAATAACCAACTAGTTCCCAAATAAGAGAAACTTCCAAATCTGTGTTTACAACCTTGACCTTTCTCCTGGGCTCCGCCCTGAATTCCCACCTGCCTCCCACAGAGCTTTATCTTGGCAGTGCAAGTTCCACAGATTGCAAATGGAACTTCTTCCTTCTTTCTCATCTCTTTTACCCTCACCGATCTGTGCTACTCCCTTGGTGATAGCACAACCACTTTCCCCAGTTACCACCAAAGTCTCCTCTTTTCACCCCCATGTCACCAGTTCTAGTCCATTACATTCCTTCCTTCCCTACCCACTGCTTTTGTTCTGATTTTGACTGTGTCTTTCCTGAATATTACTGTATAAAGCTACTCTACCTACACCCATTTTCTCCTCTAATCCTTGGTCTACATTTCTGCCAAAATTATTTTTCAAACCTGTTACCTCATCCGACCAGTCCTTTGTTGAGACACCTGCAGTGACTCTCCATTGCCTGGAGAAAAGTCTAAACTCTCTATACAGCCTATGTAGATCTGTTAATTTTACCTCTGCCTCCCTTTCTAGCCTTACTTCTCATAGCTCTAGATTCTTCTCTGTTCTCTGATCACATCATGGTCTTCTGCACATCCACACACTTGGCCCATTTTCTTTCCTCTTCCTAGAGTGTCCTGTCTCTTTCTTCTCTGTTTGGTGAACTCTTACTCACTCTTTAAGTTTCCAGACCCAAACTGAACTCTACAGAATCATTCCTGAGACCCATAGAACCTTGCATAGACCTCTGTTATGGTTCTTATCATACTTCTGTGATTGTTCACAAGTTTCTCTCCTGCCAGTCTCTCACTCTGGGTCCCTCCAGAGCATCCTCCAATCCCTTTCTCCCCTTTCCCTCTCTCTCAACCTCTCTCTGTCCCCAAACTCCACTGCTAGATTAGCAGCGACTGTCTTACCTCAGAACCCAGCATAGTGCCTCACTCAGAAAAGATGTTAGATGAAGGTCCTAATGAATGAATTTACTACCCCAGATATGATTAAAACTACCCACCTAAACACAAACGTGTCCAAATTTCAAATTAGTCCATAGTGTGGTTTAAGTGCTTTTCATGTGCTAATTGTTTGTTTGGATGGTGGGGAAAGTTACGTACACCAGGGCAACGAAAACCTTTTCTGGGGGGAATTTAATGATGCTGAATCGGCCATGGCGGGCCATGAGCCAAGCCTGGAGTGACTCATCTGGTCCTACACATGGAACCGTCGCTCCTGTAACTGCTGCACACAGACCCGTGGAGATGGCTCATGGGATGGGTGACACCATGAGGTAGTTACACGGACACTGGCTTTAGAGGCAGAAGGGATTTGGATTCCCACTTATAGGTCTCATTTGAGGTCATCTCCCTAACTTCTCCAAACTTCAGTAGCTACCACCGAGATTGGAAACAAACATTCTCCTTAAGGGTTCTATAGGAATGACTAGGATAATATGTGTGTGGTGTTTAGCCAAACCCTTCCACGTGGCTGTCATATGGGAGATATTTTATGTGCATGTTTGAAAGGATACGTATGCACAGTTTAATCTGGAAAAGATATAGGTGATATTTCTAACACATCTGACCCAGTTCCCTCAAGCATGGTCCCTTTTCTTAATTTCTTGGACTGGGGACCAGATTCTCATTCCTGAATGCTACTGATGCTGAGAGAGATATGCGATTCAAGCCAGTGAACTGAAATTGTGCAAAGTGAAATTATTCCTAAAATTTATATCCTTGGAGATATTTAAATAGCAATGTCCAAGGCTGTAAACACAGCTGAGAAATGCTGTTATTGCATTTAAGAATCTCTTTTCTGTAATATTAAGACATTGTGATTTAATTGGTAAGCTATTCTGTGATAGCATTCAATTTAAATGAAGTTTGTGGAGGGGAGGATCATAAGGCAATCTTTCATGGATCAAAGATTGCTGATGAAGTCTCCCTTGTTGCCATGTGTCAGAAATTAAATCACTGTCTACTGTCATGAACCCATCGATCAGATTCTCTTTTTGATGGTAGAATATCAGTGGGAGGAGGGGGAGAAAATAAGGATATAAAATAGAATTTTACCACTCCTGCACTGTGCAGCCTCTTTCCGGTATTGGGAGTGCTCTGGCTCCCGGTACTGGAATATTCCCAGTCAGTATTTTCTTATGAAACACATGCACATACAGTCACTCCAAGACTGGAAATCTGAAGGAAATGTAGTATAGAGAAAAATATAATTTTGTCTCAAAAAAAAATGTCCCAGGAGCCTTGGGTTCTACAGTTAGGATTATTTCTACCTTAAACTTTTTTCTGCATTGTTCTTCATCAGTAAATTGGTAACAAACAACATGCCCTATTTCCTTTCTGAAGAAGGAAGTAGAAAGAAGTGTTTGCTGAGTTCCCTAAAGTTCTGGGCAAAAATACTGTCATTGATGTCTTTTGTCTTACACGAAGATGGAGGAGCTCATTTAAGCTGTGAGGCCTTTCACTATTAAAGCTTCACGTGAACCTGAACAGACATAGAATCAAAGCTTTTTTGAGATCATGACAGAAAGAGATTGATTATGTCAACACACCAGGTCTTGAAAAGGTTGTGAAGCGTCTGACTTAGTATATTGCATGACACTGTTGGGCTGTATCTCAAATTTGGTCAAATTACAGAATTCTTGTACTATTCCTTATTTAAGATGGGCTTAGTTGGAGCATAGCCTCCCATGGAAAATTACTGATGCAATTACATGAACCCTGATCACCATGGTGACATGCAACTCTAGGCTTGGCTGAAAACATGGTAAGGCAAGCAAACCAGGCGTCACTTACTCTTTTAGCACAGGAGGCCCCTCTCTTTGCAGAGCATTCTGACTTTATTAGTTGCCAGTATTCTAGCAGAAGGCATGGGCTGTTGGGGTACAATCTGTTCCCCAGACACTGACTTGCATCTTCCAGGGGAAATCTGTGGAAGGATGGCGTGTGTTGCACGTACCTTGGGATCCTTGAAAGGCTTCTCAGTGGCCAATCAGCATTTAAAGGGAAAAGGTGGTAAATGAGGTAGAAGGTCTGTGAATGAAGTAATGGTCTGGAAGGGGCGAAGTTTGGATGCTCATTCTGTTCATTTTCTCTGTGACCTTGGCAAATGACTTTATTTCTTTGCTTTTGCAGATGGAGAGAAACATGCAAAGGGTCATACGAAACCTTGAAACCATGAAATGCTGTAGAGTTCTAAATATATGCCGTCTAGGATGTGATTTTCCTCTGTTCTTAGGACAGTTACTATTTCTGGCTGTAAGTGGATCAGAGGAGAATAGTAGTCTAATGCTCTAAGAAGAAAACGAGTGTTAAGCTGGATATTGGTGTGCTTAGCTGCAATTAAGGAAGCTGCTGCGGAATTAGTGACTCACCCTTTATCAGGATGGCAGAGCTGTCTCATGCAGAGTTTTTGACTTTTCCCCGTTCGGTGTGTTGGAAGTCTTTTTTGTGATAGGAGAAAATGACAATTATTCTCTCTTGTGTTGGTTTCCATTTTTGGTAAGCAGTGGGCAGAGTTTACGTTGGATACGATTTCAAAGGCTTGTTTTTGTGACAAATTATTCCCTCCTGACAGTGGCAACGTGGTAAGGGGGGGGGATTGTAGTTGGCTTTTATTTTACCAGGTTCAACCATCTGCAGAGGTTAAACTCAGTGACTAAATTCAATGTCCCATAGACATTGAGAAACTAGTTATTGTCACAATCTGCCTGGGCATTTCTAGTCTTAAAACCATCCTGAATTTTACATTAAGCTGTTTAAATGGGCCTGTCTGTTGACAACATCCCTGTGTCGTTTTATCACTCTCCTCCTCCCGTACATCCCCTGGGTTATTTGGGTCTGGGAGGAACACAAAGTATTTTTAATGCAGGGTTCGTTTGAACTAAATTATTGCTAAATGATAAATTTTGTAGGAAAAGCAGTGCACACTGAGGCCATCTGTATGCAGATTTTGAATTATCTGCTCTTTTGTTTTATCTATTCTATAGCACTTTTCCATTGATGCAAATAAGAAAGAGTCAATTGAACTTCTTGTCTGGAGAGAGAGAAACCGAGATTGGGAATGAAATCTTGCAGAGGTTGCAAACTGGCCCTGGAAGGCTGAGTTCGGCCCCTGTATATATTCGATTTGGTTGTTGCAAATTTAAATTCAACCCTATTTAAGTGCTTTCCAGTGTGGTTTGCTACAGTCCCCATTGCCCCTGCCTGTTTCACTGCTTTATTGCCTCCTGCTCCCTGAATGAACATGAATTTTCAACCTCTGGTTGGGAGACTTGTTCCTACCAAGAAGCTGTGTGTTTTTATGCTGAGGACTTGATCTTTTTCTCTTATGTGCCAGGAAAAGAGAGCTACACTGGAATAATAGTTGGAAACCGAAAGGATATAGAGGAAAGAAGGACAAAAGCAAATGGTAATAGTAGGGAGGGGGAAAATGGGGCAGTGCTGTTCAACAGGATGTTTCCATTAGGCAAGATGATTAAGTTCATGATGAAGTTCTGCTGCACAACGTTGTGCCTATAGTTAACAATACTGTATTATACACCTGAAATGTTGTTGAGAGGCTGGATCTCATGTTAAGTGATCTTACCAAAATATTTTTAAAAAAAGCAAAAGATAATATATAAAAGTCAGGAAAATAATGATGCAAGGAAATATAATAGAAATCAAATATATTTACTTCTTTGAGACTTTCTATAAAGGAAAAGGAAAAATAAAATATAATGATACAGGACAAAGATAGAATTAAAGAATTAAAGAAAAATTCTCAATGATAAAACACATACACACATGCACACATACACACACATAAAGTACAATTAGGATATGCTATAAAGGCTTCCCAAGTCTAACTTATTTAACTAGGTCAGGAAAAAATATAGGTGCTTGTAATATCAAACTTAGCAAAATTGAATCCAGTATTTTAAAAGTAAAAATTAAGGTACTTTAAAATAGTTTAAAAATATTCTTCTACTTTGTGTACATTTGACTTATTCTAACAAGAATTAAATTACCTTTGTAATTTAAAAAAGAAAAGGAAAAGGTAATAGTTTTCCCTCCCTCTTTCTGCTTCTATCTCTTTGGAACAGCCATTGTTGAGTTGATTGCAAATCCATTCACTTTTTAAAATTGTAGTAATTTTTGAGGGTAATCTTCATGTAAGAGGAGTCCAGCTATTTGTAATATTCTTTAATCATAACAAAAAAGACACTAAAACTTAGGCAGCAAGAGACCCCCATTATAAGTGCAAAGAATAGCAATGGGAAGAAGGGAAAATTCCTGAACAGCTTGCTTCACAACAGGGTAGGTATAAGTTAAAATGGTATCATCAGCGGCATCCCACTGCTTTCATGAGTTTAAATTGTGTTGAACCCCCCAAAAATAAGTCAATTAAAAAATTAATTTGGAGGATACATGTAGGTACATTAGAGTTTTTGTTTTTGTTTTGTTTTAATAATATTTAAATGTATCCCCTCTTCCTGTTTCACAGGATGGCCGCAGATATCCCCAGTGGGAGTAAGTAATTGGGAGTACCTCACGGAGTTCTGAAAACATAAAATTACTTGGGATTTTTTTTTTTTAATTTCTAGGAGACTTGAGGAAACAAGTGCTGTGTAAGACATAAACAGGACACAGTGAACAGTGATTTCACAGGAGCGGGGAAAAAAGAAAACCCAGTCACAAAAGTTAGAATCAGAGTAATCTGAGGCATTCACAATACTTTGAATATCCTGTCCGTATTCAGGGCTACTGATTATATTTCTAAAGAAACTTACAAAACCAGATGTCTGGTTGGCAATTCATTCTGATGAATCTCCAAATGTTAAGCAATGAGAAAAATCTGACAGTTGTCAAAAGCATCTAGTTATTATGAAGGAGACGGGATTTTTTTTCACTGTTGCAAGTATAGAACTGTTACAGGGAGGCATTGCATCGTGATGTCATGTTTATAAAGAAGGTTTCAGAGCATATGGTGAATCCCCCAATTTTTAAAAGTGACAGTTAATTTTCCTGGATGTTGGAAGGTGTTCTAATACCTCTATTACACATATACGGTTTTATTATCACCCATCAAAATGTCTTGGTATTTCTTAATTAAAAAAAATTGATTTTATGAGAATTACGTCGTCAAGAATTTACATTGCCAAGAATGACATTGCCAAGAATGACACTGATGTGGCTTGTAATAGTGGTTCTGAAGTTTGTGTGCGTCAGAATAATTTGGAGAAACTTGTTAAATATGTAGTTGCTTGGGTTCCTCCCCACTTCTAGAGATTCCGATTTAAGAAGTCTGGGGTGGAGTTCAGGCATCTATATTTTCAACAAGGGCCATTCTGAGCCAAAGGCAGGTCTGGAAAGCACTGGTTTGGGTATCCCCTGATTTAGCTCGAAGAATTTTCTAGTGCCTTTCTTTAGTTGTGCTCTTCACCAATAGTAGGTCCTTGTACTACCACACATACTCCGGGAAAGGTCTCCTTCATTTGCTCTGTCCTTGCCACTCTTGAGTCTCTGCTTCTGCTCTGTCCCTATCTTTTTGGCCTAGATGCACTGTTCACCAGCAGAAGCTGGGAGCTTCTAAAATGGGCCGAGATTCACAGTTGATATAGACTGAGAAGAAATGACAGGCTATTCTGCTGAACGATATTGGGAAAAAAGGGTGTGATAGAAGCCTGAGGATGTTATTTTATTTTCTGTCCAGTATCTTTACACTCCTGAGTGCTTTTCCTTTCATTAAAGTGAATCTTATGCAGAATCACACCCCATAAAGCAGATGGATGTGAAGCGGCTCTGGCTGGCAGCCCTGCCCATTTGGCCTACCTCTGACTCAGGCACTGTGTGTAGGCCCCTCTTGTGAACCTGAAAACTGCCATGACCTTTAAGCTTTAGTGTCCCTTCTAAAAGCAATACGCACATTGCGGTGGCTTTTTCATGTTTAAATTGTCTCATGTAACTGATACGCTCTCAGAGTAGAATTGCTCTTTAATTAAAATGATTCACGTGTCATCTAAAGTGTTTTTCATCATAAACCTATCTCCAGCTTTTATAGTGAAATTCAATTGTAAAATAAGATGAGGTGTTAAGTTTCATTTTGGGGGGGGAAGAAGATATTTATTAAGCCCTTTCTAGATATGATACAATTCAGTTTTAAAAGTAGAGTGTACCCCCTTATAAAATTGCATCATCTATAAATTGGAAGGCCAGATAGTCTCATCAAATATTGCTTCTTCAGACTTTTACTTCCTTAGATTTTTAAAGACCTGGGTACCTTTAACATGGATGAGTTTATGTTCGGATGATAATTTCAGAGCCATCAGGGTTTCATTGCTGGGGAAGGAAATCAATTTTATTGTCATTTGAAGGCTCCCCTGGGACGAAGCAATAGGGGAGGAAGTAATACAGTCTAGAGTGTGGACTCTTCAGCAAGTTGCAGTTTGCTTAAAAAAATAAATTATCTCTGATTTTATTAAATTTCTTTTGAGTGCCTGCTCTATGTAAGGTATTGGGCATTGGAAGATGTGGCTTCAGCCCACAAGGAGCTTGCAGTCTAGCGGGAAATAAAGATCTGGCAATAAGAAGACACAAGGAACTCAAACAAATGGGTCAGTCTATATACTACAGGACACATAATATGATTGAAGAAATAGAAATCACCAGGGTACACAGCAGACCTGGAAAAACCAGCAAGTTTATTTCGGACATATTTGCCGACCCTCAAAATTTACTTCCTCTGAAATTTTCTAGTGAATGGAGGGGCATCAGAGCACTCTAAACTCAGTTAAATGCGAGGGGAGTATCTTGTTTCTATGAGAAGATATATATTCTCCCTGCCTTTTCAATCCTGTTTTCCTATCTTAGATGCTATAAGCAAAACCTCATTCAGGAACATAAAAGATGGATGCATGTTCTGAAAAAATGTAGAATTATGATGCTCAGCTGAAATGGCCATGATTTCTTTTAGGAGATGAAAAAATTAAATATGTAGGTGGGAAGCATTAGAGTGAAATGCTCTAGGTTACCATTTGCTTACAAAAGAATCAGAAGCCGCCACAGCAGTCGACGCTTCTAACGGTAGATGAAATTGAATGTTCCATACAGTGGGGGACCGAGGACTACCTGGGGGCGTAAAAGGAAAGTGATGAAGAGCCCTTCGTGGCAAGAGCATGGGCTCGGAGTAGGAGAGACCTTGTGGGTCTAAATCCTGGCTCACTGCTGCCCAGGAATGGCGACTTCACCTCTTCCTGCTCTGTCTGGTACCTATCACAGGCATTGTTGGGCAAAGCGCTCTGCAGGGTGTCCCTCAGCCCATCAGTGGTCAATAAATGTTAGCTGTTTTCACCACCACGGCACCCTTCTCTAATAAAACCTAAGCCCAGCTGTCTCGGATAAGCCCGTACTTTCATACCAATGGCCCCTTTAAATAGTTTAAAGGAAACCAGTACGCCCATCGATTGCATCGAGGAGATTGCAGGTACTGGTGCTGTGATATATATGATTTTGACTCTATCTCTATTGGTATCTACGTATTGGTGCTGAGTTTACACATTCTGTAGCTGAGTTTAGTTCAATTTGGGGAGTAGCATTTTCATTGTCGAGAAACTTGTATTTATTTGCTCTGGATAACAAAGCAGCTAGGGTTGTCCAAAAATCTAGGAATCTCCAAAATTAAAAATGTTCTCCTTCGTTTGTATATACTTGCTGTGGAGCCTACAGTGACCCTCCTGAGGGTGAATAGAGGCTGATCCATCTGTCCTCTTTTCTCACTCTTGCTCTCATTTTGCTTTTCTCTTCCTTTTTTGCGGCTAAAGCACGGAAAAACTGGGCTGTGTTCATTGAGCTAATTACCTCACCTGCTTCAGGGCCTTAGAACCCAAAGACCTGTGGGTGATCTGTGATCATGGCAAGCAGGAAGCTTTGGGGACCATACTTCACATTTGAAATAGTCCCGGTTTGAAAATGTGGGAGGGAAGCCGAGCAGCTAGAGAGTACCATGTGGCTGCCTAATCAGAAAATGTTGAAATGGAAGGATGTTGGAATAGAAAATCAAATGTCATTTATTCATAGGCCTACGCTTTCACAAGTACCTTCCTGGAAGCCTAAGCATATTCTTTGTGGCGGTGGCCTTTTAAATATCAATCTCCAGAAGGATTTCTGTTTTTAGCAAAGGCTGATCTCTAAGGCAATTAGAAAATAGTTGAAGTAATAATCATTACTTATTGAACACTTGCTATGTGCCAGATACTGTGCTCAACACTTTCTTTGCATGAGGTCATTCATTCAGTCAGGACATCTCGGCGAGGTGGGATCTTGTCACCACCATTTTGTAATTAAGGCAGCTGGGGTTTAGAAATAAGTAACTTGTCCAAGGTCACACGTAGGAAGTTGCAGAGAATGGGATATGATCCTGGATCTGTCTGACTGCAAACCTTGTGCTCTTAGCCGCTTTTTGGTACTTTTCATGTATGTTTCATGGGGGTAAAGTTTATACTGAAAGGCTATTGTCCTTTCTGACGAATCAGAGGGAGCCTAGAGAAAGTTAGGTACAGACTCAGATTAAATTCAACGTGTCAGTCTCCCTCATTTTTTCATTTAACAATCTTACCTTTTTTTTTTTTTGAAGAGACTCTTTTTTTTTTTTTTTTAATTTAACAATATACCAGGAACACCCAACCAGGCTAATACATTTGTGTCTGTCTTTTAATGGTTGCTTAACATGGTTTGGATACACCATGATTTATTCCATCTTTCTTTTGTTGGATTGGATACACTGGTGGTGGTGGTTGGTTTTTTTTTTTTCCAATTAGGTACATTTTCCATTTGAAAGTTGCTGCTCTGGGCATTGCAGCTCCTGTGTGATAACGATTGGGTATTGGTGATGTTTGGACGATCAAGAGACATGGCCCAGTGATGAGCACCTAAGGGGTAGAGTCAGTCAGACGCTGGTCCAAGTCTGGGCCTTACCACCCATCTGCTGTGTGACCTTGCATAAGCCATCCAACCTTTCTATCTCAATTGCTTCATGTGAAAAATGGAAGAAATAGTGCTGCTCTCAAGGAATAACCCAGAGAACTAACAGAATACTGTGTGCGGTGGGCTTAGCACAGAGCCGGGCATGGAGCAGGGGCTCTACAACATGAGCAACCATATTGGAGGGACCCAGCAAAAACATCCTCTGACTAGAACTAGGATCCGAGTTCCCTGAGGCCAGGACCGTGTCATTTATCTTTGGGCCTGGTGTGTAATAGAGACTCAATAAGTATTTGTCAATCAAAGAGGTTTCAAAAAGTACTACTATTCTGGGCAATATATGCCTCTTCTTTCCTATGTTTTTATTCTAAAAAATTTCTGGACGATATTCAAGAGTGTCTGGGATGGAGAAGCTCTAGGGGTTTAAATAATTTTGCCAAGGAAATGTTTTTCACATGGAAAGAAGATTGGGTGAAATTTATAGAGATCTTGCCTCATAATTTTCATTTGCCCAAACCATGTGTTTATGACTCTTGTGTCTGGGCTCTCAAGCACTAAGCCATATTGCTGTAATAATGATGATATGATGATAGCGAACATTTACTGAGGACTTATTTATATGCCACAAAAATATTCCCAGCACCCTTTACCAACTATCCCCTAATCATCATAGCTATCCCATGAGGAACATAGCCTCATTATCCCTACCTTACACTTGGGGAAACTGGGACTCTTTGATACACCAAATTTACTTGTGTTGCTGGGACCAGGACTCTAATCCAGCTCTGCCCATGCTAATTTCATGCCATGCTGTTATAATTATGTATTATTGGGCCCAATTTTTATGGAAATTTGTATTTGTAAAGATATGGGAACCTTTACTGTAAGACTTACAAGAGTGAAGGAGGCATATACAGAGGGCAAAAAGAAGAGAGTATAGCTTAAAACTACTCATTAGTTTTGATGCCTCTTCTTCAATGTTGATATTTGGATGATTTAATTCAGTGTATGATAAAAACAATACTCAAAAGACTGCTCTGGCTACTTTGTATAGACCAAAGTTGAGGTGGCTAGAATCAAGGAAAGCAGCTAAGAGGCTGTTGTAGTCTTTAGGCATGAGGTCAGGAAACCTGGGATGAGAGGGGTGGCCGTGGTGATAGAAACAAATCAGCAAGTGTGATAAACAGTGGACATAACATAGAATAGGTAGTAGTTAGGCCTTTCTCTAGGAGTGGATTGTGGAGAGTGGGGAGCATGGCTCATTGTCCCTCAGAATGTCGTCTTTCCCTGGAGAGTGAAAAGGTACAGTCAAACATTCCCTATTTTGCTTTCCAAAACTTTAGGGAATATTCACGGGTGGTAGTGCCCAACCTCTGGGAGTGATATCTCCCATTTGTCATGTCCTAGTTGGGGAAGCTCTTCTTTATCTGAGGCTCACTGGGTCCATGATTATGTGGTGATCCAAAGGGCATATCTATGAGGAGATGGCCTCAGAGTACCTCAGACAGGGGTTCTCAGGAGCAGTATCTTAGCTAAGTCACCATGTTTCAGTTCTGATCTTCAGTTCTGTGAGTATTTTCAGGTGATCCAGTTCAGTCTCTGCCTCAGGAAGACTAATGTAGAGGTTATGGTTCTAGTTCTTTGCCACTCCTAACTGTGTGGCCTTGGGTAATTTACTTAATCTGTCTCAGCTTCAGTTTCCCCAGATTATGGATTTTCCTTGTAAGATACCATGCTGATTACATGTATGTAAAGCACTTGAGTAAGTGCTTAGACCATAGCAAGAGTCCAATAAATAGTATATGCTGCTATTATCATGATTGATCTATAGATCAGAATTAACTTCTCTGATACCCTTTTTGTAGGGATGTCAAATCTCAAGTCCCTGTATCAAGGGCTCTCTGTCCTCCCATGTCCCCTCTTCTCTACCCCTCCCACCCCCATTCTCTTATTGAAGTTGATGGGAAACTGAACTGCTCATCAAAAGGTAGCTTAGTGAGCATGGAGTCAACGAATATAGTTGGTTATTTAGGCAGGTAATCCTGAAGCTCTGGGAAAGTGACCAAGTAGTTATGCCTCAAAATAGCAGTTACCTTTCTGGTAATAGAATCTGTTTAGTTCCTCAGCTCCAGTGTCTCATTCCTTCAGAAACTGCTGGGTAGACACATTTTGCCCCACCAAACACCGTGTTTCTCTAATGCTCATCCCTGGCAATTGACATATTCTTTCTGTTAATGTATTAGAATCACTCATTAAACCAAAGTCAGCATTGCCCTTCTCGTGGCCTGGGAAATGCTCTTTTTCTGTCTTCTGTCTTTTGTTCCTGAGGGGTATACCTTTGTAATACGATTGTTATTTTGTACAACATATAAAAACCATGGAGCTGGAAGGAGCCACAAAAATTACCTCTCTCCCTCATTTTACAGATGAGGAAACTTACTTAAGTAATAGTCGGAATTCTGTTAGAACAAGCAGAGGATGTGTCAGGAGGGAGCAGATGTTGGCTCTAGGCCCCTACATCCGCATAATAGTAGTAACTTCATTTTTTCTTCATACTGTGCTGAATTCATTTGTTATACTGAACCTGTCTATCTCTATATATTATAGTCATCAAATTATCTTCAGTAACTAGATAGGTGTTATTAGTTTAAACCTTTAAGATCCATGAGAATTCTTTGGTTCACCAAGCACGTCTGCCATATGCACTTAAGGACATTCTTCACTGAATGGTAATTGTAGTAACTGCTGCCCTACTCTTGTAATATCTTCTATAAAAATAATAATTTGTGCTTCAAATGTCTCTTTCTGTGAGTTGCTCCAAGTACTTTGCAGGAATCACTTACTTAAATCCATCCTTCAAGATGGTATATGGAATAGCTTACAGTGGAGTGGCTCAGTAGGAGGTGAGGTGGAGTGCCAGGAGCTCCTAGAATCCAAAACTAAACCTGGTCTTGTTCAGATGTGATCCTTATTCATGAGATTAGAACATCAACTTATGTGTTCAAAGCTATTTCATAGTTATTGAATTAATAGATCTTCATTAAACGCTTCTGAAATAATAATGGGAGATTTTGTGACATTAAAACAAGATGGAGATGTCTTTTTTGGCTTTAAAAACACCAAACTGGTTATTGATGAAACTGTATCCTGTGCCTATTGGCTAAACTTCAGTGCTTTTCCTACTCGATTATATTACCTAGAGATATGTTTTCTTTGATAACATAGTGATACTTTTAAGGAGTGGCCTTTATCCTTCTGGATTAGAAAAGGAAAATTATCTATTCTTATCTATACATTATATGAAGCCTGGTAGCTCTTTCAGGAACATCAAGAGAGCATTTACAGCATCCAAAATCTAAAACTCAGTGCCATTTTGCTCCAGGAATAATTATGCAGGTGATATTTGACTTTGACAACTGCTTTGAAGAAAAAAAACCATTTTGGCTAGAGTAAGTAAACAATTAAAATTTGATATGGCAGCTTTCAGTGAAACATGGGTTTTTTTTTTGCACAATTCAAGTTTTTGAGACCACTTGTGACTGCATTGGCCTTCCAGGGTTACCTGTAGGCAAGTCATGGTGGTTATGCAGGGTTGTGATATTGATACAATGTCATGCTCTAAGCCTGTTATAGCATAATAAGCCAGCATCGTTAATCATTTTAAATCAAGACTATTAAATTCAATTGTAACATTTCATTTTAGTGCACAAACATTTAATTGTCCATCCACATTGCTATTTTCCATCCTCCCTATGTTCTTTCTGCCCCTACTGCTCTTCACAGTGATAGGCTGTGAAAATGTAAATACCCACAAATGCAACTGTATTTCTCTCAGTTCTATACCACAAGGCATATATTTTCATCAAAATTAAAGTAAAATAAAACTGAAAATAACACACAGAGCATTCTATTTATCATTGGTTCTGTGGCTGGCATTCACGGAACTAATTCTAGTGTGGAAGAGCAGGAGTTTTAGATTTAGGCAGACCTGGTATGGATCCTGGCTCAGCTACTTACTCGTTGCGTGACTTGTTCAAATCAGTTTCCTTATCTATAAAATAAGGAGGATGATACTTGCCTCATAAGATAATTACAAGGATTTAAAGAAAGTGTGTATGGGCCTAATATAGAGTGTTTTTCAGTAAATATAAATCTCAGTGTTTCTCAAATTATTGTATGCATAATTATAACTAGCAGTGCTTATGAAAGCTTCAGATTTGTGTGTTTTCTCCCACCCCCTGCCAAGGATTGTGATGCAGTGGACCAGGAATCTGGAGTTCCACAGGTAGATGGTCTGAGGATCATATTTAGAAAAATCATGCTTGAGGATCTAGGCAAATGGGCTATATAACAAGTTCTTCCAACTTTCTGGGCTATGGTCAACTTCCCTCAATTTTTCAGAGAAAGAAATTGTGACTTTCAGGGGTTACTTCGCCATCTGCAAATAGCTTGTAGTAGAAAATTGGATGTAGTAGAATTCATTTATTCATTCACCATGTGTTATTGGGCACGTTCAATCCAGCAAGAACCTCTCCTCGCTGCAGGGACTACAGTGGCAGACAAGGTAGACATGGAGGCAGAGCACTAGGTTGGCACCTCTCTCTCCCAAGAGCCTGAAGCTCTATTTCCCAGGAGATTTCTTCCTCAGTATTAAGACGACTCTATCAAGTAGGTCTATATATTGTTTCAAGTCCCCAGTGCCAGGTTTTTTGCCTTTGCTCCAGAAAGATGTTAGATCTTGGAGGAAGTTGTCCCAGAGGAAGTAGAGCCTGAAGTCTCTCCTTTGTTGGGACCAGACCCTGCATTCCTGGCTAAGATCAGATTTACTAATCTTATCAGATGTGGAACACAGGCTCCTGGACAGCAGAAGTGGCCTCCCACCTGTAAAGGCAAGGCACTCTGATGCCTAGAGGAAGAGAGCTGGTTGTTCGTAGGGCTTTGTCTAACCACTAGCTAATAGATGTCATCTCCAGTTCTCATCTCCCTGCTCTGTCTAGATTCTAGTCACCCATCTGAGCTTCCTGCTACCATTCTTCATGTGAGCATTCCAACCACTAACTCTGCTCCCTTCTGTCCCACTGTGGGCAGAAACAATCTGAAATGTTGAGAAGATCCGACCTCTCCAGCCATGTGTTAGATTCTGTGGCCATCTATAATCTTAGGCTTAGCTGCTCTATGGAATCAGTCAGAAATGGCCCAGGGAAGCAATGTCTTTGGGTTGTATCCCATAGAGAGCCATGCTCAAGTCTCTTTGAAGGGCAGCATGGTAAATGGTGAGAGAACTGGGCTGACAGCCAGCAGTGGAAGCCAAAGCCCTTCTGTTCTAGCCAGCTCCACAACCTTGGCCAAGGACCACATCTTTCTAGAGAATTCCAGATCTCCTTCCAGCCCAGAATGCCTGTGGGGCTATGCAGCTGCACCCCAGCAGACTCTAAGCCAAGAGTAGATGATGGTCTGGTGAGTCCAAAGAAAAGACCCAGAGACAGCAACTGAGACAGGTTTATTGGAGGAACTTACAGGGAGTCCAGGAGCAGCCGAACGGGCAAAGCATCCGCTGCTGGGATCTATGTGCAGCAAGCTTTTTCAGTGTGGCAACTTAGCCTAACAACGGTCTGTATCCTCTCCCTTCCTTACACAGCCAGGTTCCAAGGAGATCAGCACCTGCCATCCTGGCATTCTTCAAAGGACGTGCTCCAGATTGGCCATTCTTGGAGCCCCTGACCTTGAACACTGGACAACAAATTTTTCTACGTGGTCTGTTTGATGGTAGTGTGGAGGGAGGACAGTGTCTGTACATTCTCAAGATAGTAACTAACGGGGCATTCAGGGTATGCCGCACAAACTAGCTATCCCGCGCACACCATACAGCGGCAGTGGCAGACAAGCACCTGTGTTGAGATCTCTTTCCTATATCCGGACTTCTTTGACTTAGGTCCCTGACCCCCTTGTCCCCAGTTACCTTCTTCAGATTATGGGTCCTCAAGGCCTGACCACTTGTCATGACCCCTTGCTTGATGGACCCGTGGAACTATCCATCTTCTCTTTCCAGCTCATAGTGACCTCTCTGGACTTGGTCACTCATCTGCTTCACTTTGGACCTTGCTAAGTCACCTGCTCTGTTGCCTGCCTTCTCATCCTGAGCTCTGTCCTGCTGCTGTCCAAAGTCGGACGAGGCAGAACTGCGTTCCTCACTGATTCTTCCTCTCTTCCCTCTTTCCTTCTCTACCAGAGAAGGGCAGCTGCATTCCCCTTACTGTACTTTTACTGTTTTTCCTTCAGGGCCCTACTGAAAATAAGATCAAGATTCTGAAAGGAAAATATGTCCATACTGAGGCTGAGTATGGATCTGATCTTCATGATTCTCAGATTAAAAAAAAAAACACATATTTTCTGAAGAAGTAGACAGTTACCTTAATTGTCACCCCTGTCAAATTGCTAACGGTCAGAGGCCCAAGAAATGGCTTTGTTCTTACTATGTGTGATATGCAAATGAAATGAATTCATGGCAACTGAGACCCTGGCTTTAAAATCAGCTCTTTGTGAATCGAAAGCAGCCAATATTCTGTAAATCCTCCCTAGATAGGGTTTCTTACAGAAATACTGGCAGTCTGTGTAATGACTCTGACTGCTTTGATATGAGGATGTAGTCGATATCTCATGAAAAAAGATTTCAACTTTCTACCTTCAGTACAGAGAGGAGGGGAAGAAGTACGCAGTGTTCTCATGTCCATCTGACTCAGCGACCAAAATGCTTTATAATTTTTTAATTGATTTGTCTAGAGAGTCCATTCCCCGGAGAGCTCACAGATCTTCATTTCTGTAGGGAAAAAAACTGTATAGTCCTGTCCCCACAGCAGCCTGAAATTCCATTATTGATGTGATAAGCTCTTTGTTCCTCATTTTGATACAGATAAGATATTGAACTGAAGAAAATGCACGAAATATATCTTTCTCCACTAATAAACCGAGAAGTGGTAGTGGTGCTGTTTGTTAATTCAAGATTTGTTTTGCTTTGCTAGATGGATTTGCCATTCATTTCACTCAGGCCACACAAAGCTCTATGTCAGTGACACACAGAAATGGAGGTGGGATTTTCGAGAGTGGCCAGTGTTTGTCTTGATGGTACGTACTGCAGATTTAAGAGAGAGAGAGAAAGCAAAAGCCATACATTGCACTGGGGGGCTGGGGCCAGGAAGGACAGTGACTGTTGCTCTGAGCGTGGCCCAGGGCAGCCAGCCCTTCCCCTCAGCCCCCACACCCAACAAGTCAGTTATGTGCGAGTTATCTTGATTTGAAGAGAGAAAGAAATTGGGTCCCCGAGTCTCCACGCTGAGGTACTTATGCACTGAACTCTAAGAGGCATCTCATTTTTAACTACCTTCGTGTTTCCCGTATTTTGACAACAACCCAAATCAAGAAAACACTTCAGGAAGAAAAGTAGAGTTGCTGGAAATTAAGCAGTGCCTGACAGCTGAATGAATCCAATGCTCTCTCCTCTTGTTTTGATGCTATTGTGTTCCTTTATTCAGCTCCAGGTGGTGTGCCCATCTTCCCAGGCCCAAATGAGGGCTCCTTTGTCACACCCCTATGCCTCGAGGGACCATCCAGGTTACTCTGTCACCAATACTGCACATTTGGACACTTGATGGTGCCTTGTAGTGCTGTCTCATGTTTAATTGCTTCATGGGATTTACTGGTATTGTTATAGAAAGATTGTATTTCACTAAAGGGAGGAAATTTGACTTTGTTTGGGTCTCAGGCTCTAAGCTATGGTCAGCTGTGGAGAAGCTGGGAATGAAATTCACAGCCCATCTCCAGCTAAGTATAGACCTGTGTGGTGGACACTGTGGGTCATGACCCCATTCCTGGCTTTATTGCATTGTTTCTTTTCCTCCCTCCCCTTTCTTCTTCTTGTCTGTCTCTTCTAAGCCTCTTTCAATCCTTGTAGGGATTAGGCAGTATAAACAACCTTCTACATGTGAAGCCAAGGGTCGTCAACACAGAAGCTTCCAGCCTTCAGGCGGGTAATGAAATGACTCAGCCCAGGGAGGAGGGCATGACCTGTCTCTGCACAGCTCCAGGCACCGGGGGCCACAATGGAATGAGAGCTCATTGCTGCCAAATTTTTAGATTTTTCAAGACAAGTCAAATCCAGTCTTTAGTAAATACCGTAAGTCTTAAACATAGTCAACGTGCGTGTGTGTGTGTGTGTATGGATATATATTCCTTCGTACCTCCTCATCCCCACCCCCACCCCCAAATATTTGGTTGTGGTATTCAGCCTGTGCACCACTGGTTTGCACTGTCTGCTTTAAAGTTTTATTTGGTAGCTGCCCAGTTATAATGGGATTGACTATCCTACCGTGGCTCTTCGTATAAGGCCATGCATATTTGGTCACTTGCCAAGTGCTGTTTGCTCATCAGCAAAAGCAGTTGAAGGATTCGGAAAGAAATAGGAAGAAGGAAAGCTAGTTGCTTAGTTCTGTATAGAGCTGGGCAGTTTCGTATCCACTATGAATACAATGTTCAAAATCCAGGACCTTATTAATGAGTTCTGTCTTCTCTCCCAGATTAACTGCACCAGAGCCTTGTGACTTAGTGGGGAATCTAAATGTATGTGTGCCTGCAATTCAGCAAGGCCCACTTCTTCTCTTTTGTCCTTACATAAGGCATCAAGTTGAGAGTCAGAGCCATGCTCCCAATGTCGGGCTCACTCTGAGGTTTTATCTCCAGATAAGGGATTCAGGAGCATTTACATTGGGGCTCCCCAAATAAATGCTGGTTCCCGAGAAAAATTTCTCTGACTTACATCTCATGCTGTGAGAGAAAAACAAGTATTTCCTAAAGTTAAAATTATTAAATTTATTTTGTGATTATGTACTTAATGTTTCCTGGGAGGTTGTCAGAATATCCAGTCGAGGAGGTCTTTTTTAGAAAGAGTCCATTTGCTTGATGAAATAAAAAGTAGGCAACCTTATAACGGTTCCTCCCATCTCTCTTTATTTCTTTATTTCTAGATTGTATTGGTCTGGGTCTGTGAAAACAAAGTCTTGTGAGCAAACTTGAGCCACACCCTCAGTTGATGAAAGGTTCAGAGAGGGAGGGAAGGTTGGGAATGGCAGAGAGCCCAGGGGCAGGAGGAGGAGGAGGAATGAAATTGGTCACCTTTCCAAGAGGAGCATGTCCTCATTCAGCCCACATTTGAAAGAGATTTATCCAAAAGCTGTTGCAAGCAGCTCAGGATTTGGGGTTTTTTTTTGGGGTGGGGAGCTTGAGAGGGGGATTTGACCTTTTCTAGTCTTTGAATGAGGATGTATTACTCTTGAGAAACAAAAGATCTTACTGTCAGCATGCCTTGAATTTAGCAAACAGACCTCGAGATGGCCCCGAGGGATGACGGGCTCAAAGAACATGGATGATATCATGGAACTTTGACCTATTTCATATGAGCATCCCCGAGCCTGCTTTTTGGGACCAGCTGCCTTGTTTGTTTTATAAATTAATCCTCCTATCGATTCCTTACTTGATGGCTGTGGAAGAGAAGTCTCCCTCCTGTTTGAACTCACGTCTTTGTGGGCTACTGTTAATAAAGCACCAGCCTGTTTATCACATGAAAGTCTTCCTAACCCTCATTGATTTGGCAAGTGACTTCCTTGCTGAGAATTTTCCAGGCTGCAGAGTAGGTGTAAAGTGGTTTGCTGTAACAGTAAAGGTTAGAAGACAGGATTCTAGCTCCATTTTGAAATGACACTTAATGGATGTTACTTCTTGCAACCAGAAGAACTTATTCTAGGAGATAGAGAAATTATTCTTGGAGTCCTAATTATTCACAGTTATTTACTGAATATCCCCTGTGTGCCTGGCTCTATTTCAGGCATTGGGGCTGTAACAACCACTAAACAAAACATACAAATGTGTGTCCTCCGTGCTATTACACTCTAGTTGGACAAACCAAACCCACAACACAGAAGTACATTACATAGTATGTGAGAAGGGGACAATTCTATGTGGAAAATGAAGGGTGATCAGCAGCATGGGGAAAGGGATTGTTATTTGAAACAGGGTAGTCAGAGTAGGTATCCCTGATTAGGTGACATTTGAATGAGGACTTTATTTATATTTTAAAAAGAGGACTCTGGCTGTTTCTAGTGGGAAAGGATCTCCGAGGAGCTGGGCTGGACACTTAGAGGCCCGTTAGGAAGCCACAGCAATAATTCCGGCGAGGGAAGCTGGTGTCTTGGAGCAAGGTGGTAGCCATGCAGGTGGTAAGAAGTGGTCAGATTCCAGGGTATTCCGCAGGCACAGTTAACGTGGAGTTCTGATAGAGTTATAAACTTATAGGAAGGGACCTTAGGGATTATTTAGCTCCCTTCCAAGGCCAGATAGGCAACATAAGTAAGTGAAACCAGCTGCATGACGGTAGGGGCTTTTAGAAACAGAATGCTAAGCTCCATTGCATTAAAAGAAATTAAAACATTATGTGAGCCAAACTAAACACATTTGCACAATTGGCCTGTGAACTTCCAAACTGCATCCTCTAATAGTCAAGCCCTTCATTTTACAGATGAGAGATCCAAGGTCACAGGAAGTTCATTGACTTGTCCAAGGTCATTAGAGGCAGAATCGGGATCAGAGCCTCAGGTTTCCTTCTTTGTAGTCCAGTGTTCTTTCATTACATTTGTACTTGAACCATGAATCGCTCTTCAATTTAATGTCACTTTGAGTGAGCACCAGCAGAGTTAAGATGCTTTTTAAAATTTTGTTCCAGGGAGACAACTTGATGTATTCATTTTACTGTTTCCTTCATCTCTCTAGTCAAGTGTCCCCTTCTTAAACTTCAAGTCTTTCCTGCTGCAGCCACCCCACAGAACACCCTTGGGACTGACTGACCCAATCAATGTGTGTGCCATAGAAAATGTGAACATCAAGAGGACAAGGGGTAGCTCATTGTCCTCACTAGCTTGGTGGGTAGTGCAGTGAGGTGATGGGTAACAGATAGAGCCTACATAAAATGGAAACAGAAGTCTATAGTTTGCTTTGAGCAACCTGATGGATGGATCAGTATTTACATAACGGATAAAAGGGGAAGGTGTGGGGAGAAGAGAGCCATTTGAAAAAGTGTTCAGAGGGTTCAGTTATGGTCCTTTCAGTGATAAGATATGTTCATTACATTTATAAACCTAAAAAAATTATAACATTTTTTTCTATTATAAGAGAAATATATCTTGATATATAGAATAATTTAATATATTTGATAAAGAGAGTATTGCCAAGAAAAGAATGTTGAGAAAATTAGATATCTGGGGAAACATCAAGTTCTATTTTCATTTCATATCATAGACAGAAATAAAAATCTCGATGGATTAGAATTTAAATGAAAAAATCGTAAAAAACTCTGAGGAAATTTAGTGAATATTTATTTGATCACTGAATAGAGGATTTTAAAGGTTTAAAGCAAAGAAAAAAATGGGGAAAAACCATAATATTTATCACAAAAAAATTAAAACACAACCAGGAAAACACGTATTTGACAAAAGGTGAATAAGCTTAATGTAAAAAAGCTTATATACGTCTTGAGGGGGGAAAAAACCCAAACATCAGTGGGTAATGAAGTTGAGAGGAAGAAGTCACAATTTACAAAAGAGGAAATAGAAATGGCAAATAAACTTACAGGAAAAGGTATAACCTTCTAATAATCAAAGAAGATGAGAACTAAACTAGACTGAGACACCATTTTCTCTTTGTTTCAAATTGGCAAAGGTTAGATAAAATCTTTAATACTTAAAGCTAACAAATTAAGATAGACCCGCTTGTACATTTTTGGTAGACTTATTTCCTGATATATCAATCTGGAAAGCAATATGCAATATGCATGGAGAATTTTAGGATATTAATATTGATCCATTAATCTTAATTTTGAGACTTTATTCAAAAAAGAAAAAGCTAAAATTTGAGCCAAGGTTTACATCAGAGCCTGATTTACAAATAAGGAACAATTGGATACTAGCTATATATCCATTCAAGATGTGTAAATAAATTTTGTTATACTCATTTAGTGGAATGATGTTCCTGGAAGTTTACCTCCCACACACATGGTCGTTGTACCACTCTTGTGCCTTATATATTATGGAGGTCTACTGTAAAAAGAAATCTCTGGCCATTTCCCATCCAAGTACTAACCAGGCCCGACCCTGGTTAGCTTCCCAGATCAGACGAGATCGGGCATGTTCAGGGTGGTATGGCCGTAGACTCTCTGGCCATTTCCAAAGCCAGTGGTACCTCGCTGCTTTGTTCAGTGGGAACACGTTATATAGCTCACAAGTGAGAGTCCCATTTACCACAGAAACTTTGGAGCGTACATAAAACTAAAAGTGAGAAAAAGACTGGCCATAATTACGACATTTAAGTCAGACATAGTTAATATTATAGTATTTTTCTTTTTTAATCTATGTAAAAGCTGTTGACGGAGAGAATTTTAATTATTTGTCATCTCTCAATAATGAAAAACCCTGCTTCGATTATGTATGTGTGGAGTTGTGGGTACCTATATGTTATATATTATTTAAGCAAGTTTTATTCTAATTCTCCAAGTCAATAATAGACTCTGAACCTATTCCAACTCATATTCAATTTTTAAAGTTTTTATAAAGATTCTAATTTACCCACAGCCTTTTAAAAACACACCTGCTATGCAAGTGAAGTTGGAGGATCCAGCTGTGAAATCTGTCTCTGTCACTCTTTTAACAACACAGCATGCTGGAGCAAACATGAGCAGTCTTCATGAGTTTGCCCCCAACCTCTCCCAGCCTCCAGTAATTCAGGCATTTCACTTTGTTCAACTCATCTCTGATCAGCCTCTTCTCCCATTACTCATCATTCCACATCAGGAATCCACTAGTAAGCAATTCAAAAACCTTGAGTGGAACATGAGTTAAAGCTATTTCTGTGGCCCAAACTTCTTCAATCAATAAAAGAATGTCAGCAGTTCTATAGTCAGAACCTATTAAATTCTAATATTATTCTGATATTATTTTTAAGATGCTAGCCCCAGTCCTCTCTGTCTGATTTCTAATTTTTGAAGGAAAGAGTAAATGCACACATAGGCATTTTAAGGGTCTGGGGGTCGAAAGCGGATGCTTTTCCAGAGTGCTCTCTTACTGTTTTCTTGACAAATTTGTGTGATTTAATGGTTACTGGTAGAGACTTTCACCAATAGTTTGTTGCTATGACAGCAGAAGCATTCAAAATTGGGGAATGTCAAACTTCATCTTGTGGTGAATTCAGACCTGGCGGAAGGCCATTGCTTCACTAGGAAATGGAACAATGTCACTCTCTGAGGGGACAGCAAATGGAGCCTACAGTTCTGCTTTTGTACACGGAGTGAGAGGAATGACAGTATGGCATCCCTGTAGGCAGAGGCCGACTGCCTGTGCTCTACGGAGACGGTGTTTTCTGCAATGTGTTTAGCAATTACAGTTTTTCAGCTTGTGATAGATGTTCCTTTAGAAAAGTTCATCGCTTAAATGCATTTAGGGAAAGATTCATTGCAGGGCTTTAATATTCTAAGGTGCATTGCGAATCAATAGGAACAGGTTGTAGCATACATTTCCTAAACCTCCATGACCATGAAACCTTTCTTCATGAGAGAGTAGGGTTTTCTAAAGCTTACTTTGAGAAATTCTGTGTTGGAGCTTTGCCAGTGTAGCTGATTTGAATCTTGGTCTACAAACTCAAATATGCAAGAAATAGCACATTTTATTTTTTTTGAATGTTAAATTCTGATTTTAGAGCCCCATCCCTCTTGGGTGCGGGAAGTCTAACCTTGACCTTTGTTGGTACTGTGCCTAAGTTAGCGTTATGCCAGAGTTCTGATCATTACTCATTTGTCTACACTTGACCGGTTGTCTGTGGTCCCAGATGGTACCTAGGAACCATCCTTAGGTCTTTCTTGGATAATACTGGAGTCTCTACTGCTGGAGGTATGGGTATAGATCTTTTCTTTTTACTTGATGGTTTTCTTACTATTTAGGAAAATTACCTCCTCTAGTATTCTTTTTAAAATATTTTTATTTATTTATTTGAGAGAGAGAGAGAGCATGAACAGGGGGAAGGGAAGAAGGGCAGGAAGAGGGAGGGAGAGAGAGAATCTCAAGCAGACTCTGTGCTGAGGACGGAGCCCAACTCGGGGCTCGAGCTCATTGTCCTGAGATCATGACCTGAGCTGAAACCAAGAGTCAGACACTTAATCAGTTGGACCACAAAGGTGTTTGTTTTTTAAACAAGGGAATTTACTGACTTCTGTATCTAGCTTATCCACTGTAAGTGCAAGCTTTCGGGTTGGTTTGATTCAGTAGTTTACCAGTGTCACCGTGGTACCGGTTTAATTCTTCCATATTGTGTTGACTAATGAGGTTGATCCTAAGACTTATTCCTTTTTGGAGGGTGGGGGGAAGAGCTAAAGTGATTCCAGACTTTTTATTGACATACTACATCTTCCATTTGGCTTGGGGTACCTTTTCAGAATTTAAAGAATTCCTCTCCCATCAAACTTCTATTAACTTGTTATTTGTCTTCATTGAATTCCACGAGTTCATTGAAATTATTTTGAAATATTTTATACATATAAAACTGTATGTAACATATAAGATATTTGAAGAATAATATATGTAAATATATGTAATGCAAACCTGTAGAGCAACCACTCAGCTTAAGAACTAGAGTACTGGGCGCCTGGGTGGCTCAGTGGGTTAAAGCCTCTGCTTTCGGCTCAGGTCATGATCTCAGCGTCCTGGGATCAAGGCCCGCATCGGGCTCTCTGCTCAGCAGGGAGCCTGCTTCCTCCTCTCCCTGTCTCTCTGCCTGCCTCTCTGCCTACTTGTAATCTCTCTCTCTGTGTCAAATAAATAAATAAAAATCTTTAAAAAGAAAAAAAAAAGAACTAGAGTACTACCAGTTCCGTTGGAGGCCACTTCTAGTCTTCACTTGCAGTACTTCCCACATTCACTGCCTGAGATAAGGTTTCTTTGTGTTTATTAATATCTTGCTTTTCTATATAGTCCCAAACAATATTTTAGCATTTATGATTTTGAATTTTATAGGAAAGATAACATCTATGTATATTCTTCTACAACTTGTTTTTTTCATTCTACACCGTTTATGGGATTCATCTATGTCAGTGGATGTTTTCATTGTGATACAGCATTTCATTGTGTCATTAAACCACAGTTCATTCATCTATCTCCTCTTGTTGGACCTTTAGTTAGTTCCAGTTTCAGACTATATGAACAATGCTGTCAGACATCTCTTGGGCATCATGGTGCCTACACGGAAGGAGTTCCCACATGTACATGTAAATTTGAGAATGACATTGCTAACTGAGATCATGCACATTTTTTTTTTTCTTAAGACAGAGAGAGCATGGAGGGTGGGTAGGGGCAGAGAGAGAGAGGGAGAGAATGAATCTTAAGCAGATTCCATGCCCAGTGCTGAGCCCGGACATGGGGCTCAGTCTCACAACCCTGAGATCATATCCTGAGCTAAAATCAAGAGTCAGATGCTTAACTGACTGAACCACCCAGGTTCTCCGATCATGCAGTCTTTAGTCTTACTAGATAATGCAAAGTTATTTTCCAAAATAAGATGAAATTCTTTTTAATACTAGCAGAATATAAGATATGCTTTTTCAACATCTTTCCCAATATTTGATTTTGTCAGGAGTTTAAATAATTGCCAGACTGGTCTGTGCAAACTGTGATTCAGTTTACTTTTTTGACAAATTAAGTAGGTTGAAAAGATTTTTGTTTATCAGTATTTTTATTTCCTCTTTTGTGAAATATCTCTTCATGTCTTTTGCCCATTTTGCTTTTGGGTTGTTTTTCTTCTCTAAGTTGACTTACAGAAGTTCTTATATAATGTGCTTACTAATCCAGTGTCAGTTATTTATGTTACAGTATCTTCTCCCAGTTTGCGATTTATATTTTCACTTTTTTATTTAAAAAAATGTTAAAAAAAATTTTTTTAAATTTTTATTTGACAGAGAGAGAGAGCGATCACAAGTAGGCAGAGAGGCAGGCAGAGAGAGAGAGGAGGAGGCAGGCTCTCCGCTGAGCAGATAGCCTGATGCAGGCCTCGATCCCAGGACCCTGGGATCATGACCTGAGCCGAAGGCAGAGGCTTTAACCCACTGAGCCACCCAGGCACCCTAAAAAATAATGTTTTTTAATAAGTTAAAAAAATTAGAAGATTAAATCTATCAAACTGTTCCTCCTGATTTACAGTTTGATGCCTTATAAAAATTATTTCATATGCCAACTGCATTTTACACCCACACATGCATACACACTCTAACACACATACATCTTTAACTGACCTGGCATGAAAGAGAGATCCTATTCCATTTATTTTTTGAATATGGCTATTTATTGTCTCAGCATCACTTATCTTTTCCCAAAGATCTGCAATGGCATCTCTGTCACCTATCAAGTTTCCATATATGTGCGGACTCCTTTCTGGGCTTTGCATTGTGTGCCATTGTCTGTCTGTCTGTCTTTGTGGCAGCAGCACACCGTCACTAGCTTTAACTCTGATTAGGCAGGTCTCTTCCCACCTCCCGACCCCCTTCTTCAGTAATGTCTTAGCCATTCTTGGCCCTTTGTTCTTTTGCATAAACTTTATAATGGGCTTGAAGATTTCTGACATTTTTCTTGAAATCCATTATAATTACAGATTTGGGGGAGAATTGGTATTTTCATAATTTTATAAACATTGAGTCTTTCTATAGCTTTATCTATTCATATCTTTACTAATTTAGGTCTTTCTGTCTTTAGTTGCTATTATAAATGGTATCTTTTAACATCACATTTTCAAAATATTGCTGGGCTCTTTTTTTTTCCCAGTGGCCTTTAGTGTTTATATAAGAAGGGCCTTTGATATCTGTTCACCACTACTTTTTGATTAGCTCAAGTCCAGAGGCAAGGGATGAGAGTTTGCCTACTTGCTTGAAAGGAGAAGGAACAAAAGAACTAAAGGAGGAACAATACATTGGAAAGTAATTTTAGTAAATTCGCCTTACACATCTACATGATTTTAATAAACCCCACCTTTCAAGGTGGGTGTTATTTCTCCTGTTTCAGTGATGAAGGAAACCAAGGTTTAGGGAAGCCAGGTAACTCGCTCACAGTCCGTTAACGTGTTTATGGCAAAGCCAGGATTTAAAATGTGGAAAGTTTCACTCCAGAACGTTTTTATTCATCATACTATGCTTTCCCTCATGCAAAAAGGATGTTTAGAGTTTTCTAAGCATTGAGTACAATGACCAGAATGGATAATCCATACTGTAGCCCAATTATGTGACCCTCTCCCGTCTTCCCCCAACCCCCCACCCCCACCCCAAGTCAGCAGAGGTTGGATAGCACTTTATCCTCCTCCTTGTCCCTGTTGCTCACTGAGGAGGCCAACTGGCCCCCGGGAAGAATTTTTGCACATACGAGGAAGCAGAGAGCAGACATCTCCAGCATGCTTCCCTTGGACTGTGTGCCAATACACGTAGCCAGGCGGGGGAACTGAAATTGTAAAGCAGAAGTCTGTGTGGAGCCTTTTAATATTTTCTTAAACAGTCAGTGATGGAAAACTCCGATAACAACTCGAGTAAAGGCTTATGGTTGTAAAAAGTCTCCTCTGTGGATTCGACTGGAAAGGATTCTCTGCTGAATACGGCCTGGATGCCTGAGCCCAGTGTTCTTCAGTGAGAAAATTACCGCAAGTCATCTCGCCATCTGGGATCCTCATGGGTGGAATCTTCTGCTGGAAGACACAGTTGTTATCAATCAACCTGCACTATCCAACAGGCCTCCGGAGCTTCCGGGGATGTTGTTACAGAAGAAATGGGAAGGAGGGCTCTTTTGTGGGGAAGAGATGATTAGTGTTGTTGATGGCTTGTCAGAGGCAGGGAGTGGCGGTAATCGAGTGAGTACAGCACTTGAGAGTGCCTGGAGTAGTGCCTGCCAGCTGCTGTCCAATGCAGAAACGGAGTCCTCCGTACCCATGGCCTCAGGGGTCATGACCGCGCCCCCCCCACCCCCGCTTGTTCAAGCGTGAGCATCACTGTCACTCTCCAGGCACGCTGACCTTGGGAGCCTCACCTGGGTCTCTCCAGAAGCCACAGATGAAGTTGAAGAATTGGGCAGAAAGTTGTCAAAACTCAGAAGAGATCCTCTTCATAGACGCAATTTCAGAAACGGGGTAGAGATAAGGGTTTTTCAGCCAGAGGAGCTCTAAGTGCTTTCCTAACATGACAGCTTTTTGAGAAAGTGGGTGCTCAATAAACATTTTTTCTCTCTCCCCTCCTCTCTTTCTTGCCTCTCTCCTGCCCCTTCTCTTCTCCTTACATCTGTCATTCTTTCTTCTGTTCCTCTACCCACCACCCACCTCCACTTCTTCCTTTCTCTTGCCTCTGTCTCCTGCTCCCTCCATTTCTCCCTCTTTCCTCTCTCTTTTCTCTCTCTTTTTCCATGCTACCATTTGAGTCAGTGATGCCAAAGTAGAAAGTTGGAAAAAATGTCAGAACTCCTATTTATATTTATTTCAACACTTGTATAACTCTACCTTTTGTGTGAGTATGTTGCTAACGGAGTAAGGAAAGACTACAAGCTACTCCTTTCAAATGTCTGTTTCATTTTAGAACTAACTGCATCCTTTCCAATTGGAGTGCATGAATTATGTCTCTTCTATGGTTCTTTTAGCATTTATTATTTTTGGTGAATGAATACCTGGTGTGCCATTTGGGGAGCTAATTCTGTAACTGGGTCAGGGGCGAGGATTATGATCTTGTGTTGGCATTTCCTTTGCTGCTCCTGCCGTTGGAGACAGAAGATTGAGTTGGGTGCACTATGGGTGTGTCGGGGCTGGTTCTGTGTACTATCACCAAGCATTCTTATAAGAATTAAGGGGAATACTAGGTGTGGAATTGAGAAAGAAATAACTGCTTAGCTGTTATCATCATTGTTAGTATTATGCACACGATGTAGAACAAAGATTTGGATTCAGATTGACCTCTGTTCAAATCCCAGCTCAGTCCCTTGCAGATTTGGCTAAGTTTCTTTATTCTATTTGAGCCTCTGTTTTCTTTTCTTTACAATAGGATCAATGATACTTCTTTGTCATAGAGATGAAATTACCTAACAAAGAATAGATGCTCACTGATTGTTGTCTTCCTTCTCCTCACCCATGTCTATTCCTTGGGCCCAGTAATATATACATAAGTATGTATGTGTCTATGTATGTGTGTATCTATGGATAAAATGCTTATCTAATGTTTAATTTGTGCCATGCACTGTTCTAAGGGTACTATAGACTTGACTCTTTAATATCTTAATAGCCCTTGGAGTAACTACCATTATTACAGACTTTACAGATAAGGAAGCTAAAGCACAGAGAGGTATAATAACTTGCCCAAAGCCACTAACTGATATTTGTGAGAAGACACCTGAGTGCAAGTTTTTTATTCTTTTAATTGAACATATCATTACCCTGAGATGTTGCCTGGAAATCAACGTAGATTTTTCTCTTGAGTCTGGAAATATTCTTCGAGGCCTTAGGAAAAAAAGCAAAACAAAACAACAACATGAACGCAGAACACACTTAATTATGAGTTTCTTTTCTGTGTTAACGTAGTAAAGGGGTGAGTGGATTTCGCAAAGGATGTTCTCATTCAGTTCCAGTCTGCGGAAGCCTGGGATTGCAGCTCCAGCCATGGCCACAGCCCCGAGGCCAGAGCCCGGAGGCGGCCAGATGCTCCAGCAGCGAGCCCGCGCCTCCTCCTACAGAGCGCACTCAGTGTTCAGAGGCGCACAGATGGGAATTCAAGTGGGGCCAAGACCACTGGGAAATGTGTTAGAAAGGGAAACCTGGCCAACAGACAGCGCCCTTCTGTTTAGCCGCAACGCTGGAGCCGGGGCCAGGGAGTAATGACTACAAACTGGCTGTGGTTTGGGTTTATTCAGCATCTTTTTCTCATTTTCAAATGTTTGGTCCTGGGGAAGACCCCAAACCTTTGGTACCCAGTTGTATGGCCTATTTAGGAGTTTTCAAGAACATGCTCATTCACGTGGCTTAGATTTCTTATTAGTTAAGATCACTCACACATTTTTAGGCACAATTGACAGTAAGGGAAGGGAAGAAGGGACCAGAGATTGAGGACATACCAGTTGCTGATAATGGCAGAGAGGCAGAAATGCCTTCAGACAGTAATGGCAAAGGTAAGGAAAGGTTAATGGAGAAGGTAGGATGCATGGAGACTGGAAATGGGTAAGGTAGGACATCTCTAAGTCTTTTTGATTCCAGAATCCATGCCCTCAAGTCACCTGAAGTGATTAACGACAATATATAATCACCTCGTGTGAGGAGACAAAAATGATGTTATATGTGTTTCTCATCTTTTCTCTCCTTCTGCTGAAGGAGTCTTGGTTTCATTTATTCAATTCCTTTCCTTCCTTTGTCCTGCCCTGAGAGACTGGTTATATAAGCTTTTGTGACGGATTTTAGGAGGGAAGGAGGGGGGGCAAGAGGCTTATGGACACAGAAATATATTCCTATGTGTATGTGTACGTGTGTGTGTGTGTGTGTGTGTGTGTCTAACTTTGTAGGTGATAAATACACGAACGTTGTAAAATGAGATTTTACCATACTTAAGCTTCTGTTATCTGTTTTAAATCCTTTAAGTTTATTATGAGCATTTTTCCTTGTCAAAATGTTTAAAACTGCAATATCATTTTTAATATTGCCTAAAATTCTATAAAGTATATGCCAATGCTTGATTTTTAGATATTTAGCTTATTTCCAGTTTTTAGCTTTATGCTGCAATGACACCTGGAAAAAATATTTTTAAATGACACAAATTTCTATTTCTCAGAGAAAAGCTTTATTGTGATTTTTAAGTCAGAGGAATACTCTTATGTTTTCAAACTGATTTTTTAAAGCACTGGAATCATTCTTGCAACAGTAGCTTATGGAGGACACACTGTGTAAAACCCATAGAAGTGGCTCTTCCTTCTGTGGATTTGCCTCTTGCCCCCATAGTGACCCTTGAGCTTCCACAGTACCCCAGAGCACCCAGGACACGCCAGCTAGGTACTAGCTTTGTTTTGTGCTTGTTTGTTTGTTTTTAAGGTTTATTTATTGATTTGAGAGACAGAGTGCATGTATGCATGAGTAAGGTTGGGGGAGGGGCAGGGAGAGAGAGGGAGAGAGAAACTCAAGCTGAGCATGGAACCCTATGTGGGGCTGGATCTTATGACCCTGATATCAGACCTGAGCCAAAACTAAGAGCCCACGCTTAACTGACTGTGCCGCCCAGGTGCCTCTCCCTGTTTGTTTTTCTATAATTATTTGCTGATATTACATAGTAAAATCTGTTTTTCTCCTTTAAAAGAAGAAACAACATTTTCTCTTCCTAACTCTCCTGAAATTTGATGTGCTACGTTGCCAGCCGGATGAATAATAATTTTTATTTTAATTTTTAAATCTATTTATGTATGCTATAATAGAGTCTTTATACTTAAACACATTCAGGCAGTCTGGGGTAGACTCACTGAAGTGTTACGTACGTAGATCTGTGTAGTGACATGAGGTCCATTCGGTGTCCCTTGTCCCATTAACGTAGGGGAAGGCACAAGGGACCGGGACCTACCATATCTCCTGAAATAAAACAGAAAAAGAAAATCTGGCCTGGTCGCTACTACTGTGCTTCTCCCTGTCTTGCCCCTTTTGCTGTTCTACTGGAAGCTAGGGTAACCTGGCATATCTTGCCATCATTTTCAACAGATTGTTTTCCTGTGCAATGAAGCTCTGGTTTTCCTACAATTTCTGAGTTTCCTCCAGGATGCCGAGGTGGGGAGGAGTCAGGAAATAGAAATGCAGGCACCCACCTTTGTATTTTCACTGCCATTCTTTTGTTTGTGCCTTCCAGGGTGAACCTCTCAGAATGTGATCATAGCTGCTAATAAAGAAATAGGTGGCATTTTTTTCTCCAGATGTTGGGATTCAAACTGTCTGGAAATTTCACATGTTGGCCCAACTTCTAGATAGACTCCATGTGACCATGCAAAAGAGGACCTTCATGAATATGTTATTAGGAACCTGATCCCTTTGTCATTCATCCTTTCTGTGTCCTTGCTTGTTGGAAGATGAGAATTTTGTGATTGGTTCAAACCAATGGAAATGCCAGAGAACTGAGTTAGATATGCAGAGGATATTGAAAGGACAGAAATTTATGCTTTCAAGTATTACCATTATTAGATTTATAATTTTAATTTTTCCTCTAATCTTAGATAAGGTGAATTGTTGTGGTTTCTGAGACCAGAAGGAAAGTAGAAGATAAATGCGTATAGGTAACACAAAGGATCAGAGAGTGAAATCTATTAGCAAATAAAAAAGCAAATAGGAAGAGGACATCATTATAAACAAAAACTTGACCAAAAGGAAAGGTTTGGGACCAGAAATGGTCAAATAATTCTTCCAAAAGGGAGAAATCTTTTAAAAAAGCACATCGGAACACTTTCTATTATACTAGGGCAAAAGAAATAGAAAAGTATGACGGAAACAAGTGGGATTTAGTTGTTTTTCAAAACTTTAACAAGCAAAAAAGGGCATTTTTTTTGTCCAATTAGTAACATTAAGATAAATTTAATGTGCTGGCTTCCTGGGATTTGTGCCTTCAATTTATAAGCTTTGCTGATAAAGAAGAAAATCAATTTCATTTTATTCTGTTTCCCAGGGAGATAGCAAAAAGCTTAGGGATTTTGCAGGGGACTTTTTAATTAGGACTATTATAGAAACAAGTTGAAGAACCAAATATCAAACCTGTAAACTATGTCTTGGGGATAGAGTGTGGATGATGGTTAGGTTTGGAGGCAAATGATTATTAAAGTTCTTTAGGTAGGGTTTCTCAGTCTTCATAGGTCAAGGTGATCAAATCCAATTGCTCCTGACCCTCCCCAACGTGTCATTGTTTTGTTAGTCCTCCAAGCAGATAATTCCGGTATGAGATGCCAAGGAATGCAGAGAGATGATGGTGGGTGTGAGTTGTGTCAGAACAGGGCGCTAGGACAAGGGAGCTGGATGGCTGCACATCCTACTGCCTCCACCCAGCCAGCACTCCTTCTAAGAGAGGCAGGAAACAAGGCAAAGAAAGGAGCACCAGAGTCCTGCCCACAGCTTCAGCTGCATCGCCAAGGCCGGTGTCTAGAGGACCAACCAGACCTGGCTGCTCCCCGGGAGCTCCTGGAGCCTCACCCGGAGCTGCCGTGGGCAGGAGCACACACTTGCCTTATTTCTTTCTTTCTTTTGGTCTTAATCTCACGTTACAAGGACAAGACCAGTGCTATTATCCTAACCTATGAGAAGTAAAAGATTGTACAGGAACAAGATAGCCCCGGAGCTTAGAGCAGAAGGACACTATATGATCTAGCTTATACTTTTCTAGGCGGGGAAGGCAGGCCAGTCCCCCCCTAGCTGGAAGAGTGTGTGTGTGTGTGTGTGTGTGTGTGCGCGCGCGCGCGCACGCACACACACACACACTTGCATGTAGGAACAGGGAGACACTCTGACTGCAGGACACAGTGCCTAAGGCCCACAATCATTATAGAGGCCCACAAAAATATCTTGAATTATTTTTTTGAATCAGGAGAAAACCTGAGTATAATAATAATGAATATACAATAATGGGTCCATCCTGGATTATATTTGCCTCTTTATTAATGCAGCCATAAAATATATTTTTATATTTATATATAAAATGAAGGGAGGAGCCCGTGAAGTCTAAAATGTGGAGGCCCTATGAAAATTATAATGCAGTTGTGGCTGAACAGCCATGAGAGAGGCCAATAGGCTTGCAGACTCACTGAGACAGAGTCAGAACAGAGAGAGAAAGACAGGAAGACACATGCAGAGTGAAGCAGAAAGACCAAGAGAGGGGGATGAAGAAGGACACCTACCCGGAGGGGGAGACAGACAGACAGACAAACAGACACACGTGCGCACACACACACACACACACACACACACACACACACACACACACACACACACAGCCTGATAGATATGGAAAGACAAGGAGAATGAGATTGGTGGAGAACCAAGATAGACATACAGAGCTAGACAGACAGACAGGTACATGAGAGTCTTGGAAAGGAGGTTTGTGTCCATCCCTGGTCTTGACCTTGGGCTCACATTCCTCTTTGCAGGTGAACTAAAATGCAGTGGTCTTTCTCTTCCCCCAGAAAGTGCCTAGGTCCACATTACAGAGCCATAGATTTCATGGCCATGCTTCACCCAGAGCAGCTGGGAATTGCAAAATCAAGATTGGGTTGGGGCAGAAGTGTTCCAGCCTGAGCCTTAGGCCTTGGTTAAGAACGTGTGTAGAGGCTGGGGTGGCATTATTTTGGTTACTCTGAAAGCAGAAATCGGACAAGCTGGAACAACTGGAACATGAAGACCTTGCCACCTAATTGAAAGTCACACAGTTCCTTTTCACTTGTATTGTCTCTGGGAAATAGAGTTAGAGATTGTTTATAAGAAATGCAGTAAGATATATACCATTTCAAATGCCTTACAAGAAAGAAAGCCCAGGGGCGCCTGGGTGGCTCAGTCGTTAAGCGTCTGCCTTCGGCTCAGGTCATGATCCCAGGGTTCTGGGATCGAGCCCCGCATCGGGCTCCCCACTCTGCGGGAAAGCCTGCTTCTCCCTCTCCCACTCCCCTTGCTGGGAGCTCTCTTGCTGTATCTCTCGCTGTCAAATAAATAAATAAATAAATCTTAAAAAAAAAAAAAAGAAAGAAAGCCCAGTGAAATAAAATAATTTACACTAAAAAG
Source organism: Ailurus styani (assembly GCA_002007465.1). Lineage (NCBI taxonomy): Eukaryota > Metazoa > Chordata > Mammalia > Carnivora > Ailuridae > Ailurus > Ailurus styani. Next base: position 357,737 of record LNAC01000865.1, on the reverse strand, counting down.
TGTATATACTTCAATCTGTTCTGAATTCTGGTTTTCTAATCTCGCCACAGATGGCTGTAGGAAGAAATCAATAAGAAAAAATGGGGAGGGGGCGAGAGAAATTATTAAATCAAAAAGGAGCTCAGCCTTTCCCACATTTCAGGGCCAGAAAGGGGCAGTAGGCAGTGGGTACTTTGTAAGACACTGCCAGCCTTGAGGAGAAAATGCTCACATGTCCTTGGTTGTGGAAAGTGTTTTTAGGTGAAGTGATTTCTTATCTTGCACAAATGATCCCAGCACGTGTTTGTTTGTAAGTTCAGTCATAGCCTCTGCCCAACATCATTATAGAGATCCTTTTCTCAGTTAAGAGAATAAGGGCAGTTGAAGTTATTTATAAGTTTGTTTTTTGTCAGTTGCGGGTTATTTTTCTGCCATTTGTTGACAGTATCAGAGTGTGGGATAGTGCATAAATCCCATCAGGAATGGAGTTATGTGGTCACATTAAGCCCCCCCCCCCCCCCCCGCAGCTAACTGCAATTACTTTGAATTCATTTTAGGAGGTGTGAGAAGCTCATCTATTTAAAAGATGAATAGTTTATTTAGGATCATCTGGTAGCAGCAGGTTAATTAAAGAGTGACTCCATCATCTCTAGCCCAAATCACTGGCATTATAAAAGCAAGCCTCTTCATGACTGTCTTGTGAGAAATGTACACAATGATGCCCAGAGAGTTGAAGTATTATTAAAAGTTACCCATCGGGCGAGTTTGTTCTTCTTCCACAATATACAGATATAAACAGCCTCTGCTGGTGTCTTCTTTCCTGATTATATGCACCTTTTATAATATAATAAAAAACGGATTGCCCTTTTGCAAACAGGGGCATAGCTCACAACCCTCTTCTAAGTGGGCCACATTTCATTGTTACCATAACCTTTGGGTAGGAGTGCTGTTATTTGTTAACCCCATTTTATACGTGACAAAACCGAAAGCACAGAGTTGTTGAGTAATTTATCTGAGGCCACACAGCTTGTGAGCAGCAGAGTGGAGATTAGCAACCAGCCTGCCTTGGGAACTGCCCTCTTACTGGCTAGCTCCACTCCCCTCCTCAGAAGTAGCACAGGAAATGACATCTCCAGCTCTCCGTTGGAAGAATATTGATTCATTATTCGACTGATGGGGCAAGCTCTTTTGCTCACCAGGATTTTTAGCTGCCACCTTTTTAGCCTGGGGGCCTAAGCTTATGACTGTTACCTAAAAGCTCTGGGGGGAAAGGATGGTATAAAATTATTGTGGAAGCTCAGAGCTGAAATGTGGATTATTTTATTTTCACCAACTTTGTATCCAACAATAATGTTTTTTAAAGTCCAATCGTCCAAATTTTGCTTTCAGGGTAACCAAAATAATGCCTCCCTGCCCCAGGCCTTTATATAGATGTTTGAATAGGCATGTTCTAACCAGCAAACCACATCAGACACCAGTCACCCAAACATGCCAACCCATCAGCAACCCGCTATTTGCTGGGCCCAGGAGAAAGTACCTGGAAGTATAAGTCCTCGCCAGTCCTTCATCACCAAGGAATCGAGGTCTTTCAGAGAGAGTGGCATACCAAAATTTCAAGTCTGCCCTTACTGCCAAGAGCCTCAGCTGAGTGGTGCACTCAGTGGATCCTAGGAAGCTCAGGCTAGGGAAAAATCCTATCTGGGTGGGTGGGTATCTCCAAGGACAAGGCAGGGGGTGAGCTTGTCTGAAGATGGGGGGCGGAGATTGGATTTGAGGTAGACCCTCAAAAATGGGTTGGACTTGGATGACTGGAGAGAAGGACATTCTGTGTGCAGAGGTGTGTGAACGAGCCTCTGACAATGGCCAGAGCCAGGGAGAAAAGCACTGGTTTTGGAGTCCTGGGTGATGAGGTTAGAATGATACCAACTGACCTGGCTTCCTACAGGGAGCAGAAAACCAAACATGTTGTGCTTTGTTTATTGGTGTATGAAGGTTTGGAGCTCAGAAGTCTGATTTTTATGTGTGGCCCGTGGAATCCATCTTCACCCTCCAGAGCTGTGTCTTGTGCTATTCTATGTTCTCATCTTGTCCAAGAAGCTATGTTTTTAAACGCCATGAACTCTGATAAAAGCAGATTTGTTTTTTTCTCCCACTTATGTTTTTGAAACCTATGTTTACAGGACCTTATGTTACTTACACTCTGGGTGTTACCTTTAATCTCAGCCTTTATTTGCTTCAAATACAGGGAAAGGTGGCAATTTCATTCAGGATAAACTCCACTGATCTCTGTGAGGCAAAATATTTTTCTCGAGCATTTTGGGGCACATTTTCCCTGAGAGGCAGCATGGATCTGACTGTCTCGGTTGGGATCCCAGTTCTGACACGTGCTACTGTGGAACCTCAGAGACATGCTTAACCTCTCTGTGCCTCAGATTTTTCATCCGGTTCAGGAATGATAGTCTAAACAGTACCTGTTACACAATAAAGAGTCGTTAGCTTCAGTCACCACGAAGAGGGCGAAAATTCATGAGTGGTGTGATTAAGAAAAATAGTGCCCTTTTGGGAGTGAGTGTATGTGCCAAAGAAGTGTTCAGAAAACACTGACTTAAATCAACTCTACTAAATTAGACCTAATGAAGCACTGATAGAAAGAATCCAAAAGGAAGGTTAGAAGTACTTTGATGCCTAATTATCAACAGAGCATTCAATCAGCAGGCATTTACCAAGGCCCTTTGGAGGCCCAGTCTTAGGTCTCTCTTCAGTCATGTGCAGAGTGAGGTAACCAAAGGAAGGAAGCACTCCTTCTAGCTGAGTCTTTCCTTGAAGCTCGTGGTGGTAAGAGCACAGAGCGGAGGAGGGAATGAGTTGTGTTGCCCACTTTGGCCAAGGGGCCAATGGTCTGGGTATGTGTGGCTTGGCCTGGGCAGAGTAAATGGTCAGAGCTCACATCTGCCAGGTTTTGTTGTTTCACACACATTATCTCACAAGCACTGTTTTCCTTTAAGGGCGCCTGGGTGGCTCAGTGGGTTAAAGCCGCTGCCTTCGGCTCAGGTCATGATCCCAGGGTCCTGGGATCGAGGCCCACATCGGGCTCTCTGCTCAGCGGGGAGCCTGCTTCCTCCTTTCTCCTCTCTCTCTGCCTGCCTCTCTGCCTACTTGTAATCTCTCTCTCTGTGTCAAATGAATAAAATAAAATCTTTAAAAAAAAATAACTTTAAATTACACATTTAAGAAAGAAATATATTCTTTTTAAGAAAATGGACATATTACAGGTAAGCATAAAAAATCCCTTTGGGTCTTATTCTCTGCTCCCCTCCACAGGGTCCACCACCATCAATGGTGTGTTTTTATGCAACACTTTTTTTCTCTTCACTTACCCACAGATAAACCTATTTTTAAAAGTACATAATATTTTTTATTTTTTACATTAATGATAATATACTGTATGTACAACCAGCCTTTTTTTTTTTTATAACTCGTGACATATCTCGGAGATCATTCCCTAATAAAACATGCTGATCTCATCTGTAAAACTGCTGCATACCCATGAAAGGAATATTACCATTATTTACTTACCCATTTCTCTTTCTGATAGATATTTGTGGATATATTTCTACAGCTGCTCTATGGAGTAGATATTACCTTACAGCAGAGGCAACTGAGGTCCAGAGAGGTGACACAGTCAGAAAGTAGCAGGTCTAGGACCAGAATCCAGGTCTTTTTTTTTTTCTTTAAGATTTTGTTTATTTATTTGTCAGAGAGAGAGAGAGAGAGAGAGAGAGAGAGAGAGCGAGCAAGCACAAGTAGGGGAAGCAGCAGAGGGAAAGGGAAAAGCAGGCTCCCCACTGAGCAAGGAGCCCGATGGGGGACTCGATCTGAGCCGAAGGCAGACGCTTAACCCTCTGAGCCACCCAGCTGTCCCTAGGACTCTTTGTTCCAAATTCAAGTGTGATGAGTTTTCTTCCCCTCCCATTCCGCAGCTACCTCCCTTTCCCCCCCGGACTGGAGCATGTGCTTTGGGTGACCTGTTTGCTTATGGTAGCACTCAAGGGACTGACCCAAATGTTGCTGCTTCTTTACTCACTTGCACTGATAGGTCAACTACCTCATGTTTCCTGCAGGAAGGGTGCTTTCTGGAGGCGGCTATGTGGGATCAAAATGGGGGCGGAGGAGATTGCATAGAATGGCCAGCACCACCTGTTTACCAAGTCGCTGTGCCAAAGCAGGCACAGATTTCTCCATCCATGGCTGAAATTTGAAAGCTCCGACTGAGAAATGTCAGGATGAAGTAATATGTAAATTACAAAGGAAGAAGTTATAAAGAGGGCGGGGAATAATAACCCGTGGAGACTGACTTGTTTTGAGCAGGAAAGGAAGACACAGTTATTCTACTTGGCCATCATACCTTAAAATAAAAAAGATTTCCTGGGCCTATGAAAAGGTTAAATTTCAGAGAACCCTGAGCTGCTTTCCGATGAGGCTTTTTCAATATTTCACAACGGCTTATTGAAAGGATTTTTTTAATTAAAATCCTCCAGTACGTTGTTGGGGCTCCAGATCAGCATGGTTGGAGCAGCCCTTTCTTCCCCAGCCGATCAAGGCTACAATCCCAGGGGCCAGACTACCCACATCCATCAGCTGCCCCAGACCAGGGGGTGCTCCGGCACTCGTGCTGGACGGGATTCCAGCCAGAGGAGATCCTGGCCGAGAGCAGGGAGCCCAGCAAGTTTGTCGTGGCCTTGCTGCCCCAATCCATCCAGACACTCCCCTGGACCCAATTAGCAGATTGGAAATAGCATCCAAGTGTGTTGCAACCACTAAGTTAGAGAAGAATAACACACATGAAAGAATCAAGTGGGAAAAGAGCATTTTGGATCCTGAAGGAGCAAGTTGCTTGTCAGAGACGTAACAAACTGAAACAAAATAAGTTGCTGCTCTTAAGCCTTTTTCTAACACTGCTGGGGTTCATTAGCTTGGGGAAAAGCACCAAAATTGCAAAAGAACAATAACAACAACAACAACAAACCAGAGAGAAAAGAAATGCTTATTGTTCCCACGTTCAATTTCTTATTTAATATAATTTCAAAAGGGAGATTTAATAGAAAAGGGAGGATATCATTAATTTTAGAGTCTGCAAGAAATGAAAATGAAAAATGATCTGCTGATTAGTGATATGCAATTTGTTCCTTGAACGTCTTCAATAATGTGTGAACGTCACATTATATAACACTTATAATGATTAAACCAGAAGATGAAATAAGATAGGATAGATCTTGTGTTCTTCCCCTGACTAGTGGACAACTTATCTCATTAATCTCTCTAGGCTTGCAGCCTTAAATTGAATAAGCAGTGTTATTGGGGGAGATTTATAGCCACACGACTTAGCAGCCTCACTGAGGAAATCTTACAGTACTATTTTGAGAAGCCCCCGAGAAAATTCTTGGGATTTGTATTCATTGTAGCCTGTCATAAAACATTGCTGGAACCAGTAATGAGTAGTGAACCTTCTCAGGAACTTAATATTCTGACAGCAACATTGAAAATGGGCAGTTGTTGGTGCCTCATCTCATGGGAAGTTAAAGTCTTCTTGATCCCAATATAGAATTATTTTGTTAGAAATGTTGACTTGAAGTGTAGTAGGAGATTATGTACTGAGAGATCTGGGTCCTGAGGAATGTAGTGAGCTTTTGGACATTACAAAGGCTGGTCTGAAGCGACCTTTATGAAGTATTCGTTGAAGAATGAATGAATTGGTAACCATAGTCCTTCTCTTTTCATTTAAATACTCCCTATGACTGGAGTCCTGACACTTGGTGGATGAGTACCATTAAGATGAGCTCATATAAGGCAATTTTTAAAGGAAATGTCCTGCCACCCCTTGGAGCAGTAGCTCGGAATTCAAGATGGAAAAAAAGTGGTGGTTTTCTCCGCATGGCTTTATGGAGTAACTGACAAGTTAAAGTGTATACATTTAAACTGTACAGTGTGATGATTTAATACATATATACATTGTGAGATTACCACAATCATTAACACATCCATCACCTCACATGGTTACTACTGTGTGTGTGTGTGTGTGTGTGTGTGTGTTGAGAATGTTTAAGATCTATTCTCTTAGCAAACTTCAAGTATAAAATACAGTATTATTAAATAGTCACTATGCCGCACGTTAGATCCCCAGAACTTACTCATCCTGTAGCTGATGGCTTGTACTCTTTGACCAGCATCTCCCCATTTCACCCACCTGTAGCCCCTGATAACCACCATTCTAGTCTCTGTTCCTGAGTTTGACTTCATTCTTCTTCTTTAGGTTCCACATAAAAATGAAATCATACAATATTTGTTTTTCTCTGTATGGCTTATTTTATTTAGCTTCATGTCCTTCAGATTCATCTGTGTTGTTGCAAATGGCAGGATTTCCTTCTTTCTTATGGCTGAATAATATTCTAGTATGTGTGTGTGCGTGTGTGCGAGCGTGCACGCACGTACACATACATACATACCCCATCTCTCTCTCTCTTTTTTTAAAGATTTTATTTATTTGACAGAGAGAGAGAGAGATCAGATCACAAGTAGGCAGAGAGGCAGGCAGAGAGAGAGGAGGAAGCAGGCTCCCTGCTGAGCAGAGAGCCCGATGTGGGCCTCGATCCCAGGACCCTGGGATCATGACCTGAGCCGAAGGCAGCGGCTTTAACCCACTGAGCCACCCAGGCGCCCACCTTTCCGAACTTCTACTGGCAGACTTAGTTCTGTCTTTTGCCCAAAAAACAACATACCAACGTTTTCTCCCATGTATTTTGTTTTGTTTTGTTTTATTTATTATTATTATTATTATTATTTAAAGATTTTATTTATTTATTTGATAGAGAAAGATCACATGTAGGCAGGCAGCAAGAGAGGGGGAAGCAGGCTCCCTGCTGAGCAGAGAGCCCGATGCGGGACTCGATCCCAGGACCCTGAGATCATGATGTGAGCTGAAGGCAGATGCTTAACCCCTGAGCCACCCAGTTGCCCTATTTTCTTTTTTTTAAGATTTTATTTATTTATTTGACAGAGAGAGACACAGCGAGAGAGGGAACACAAGCAGGGGGAGTGGGAGAGGGAGAAGCAGGCTTCCCAAAGGGAAGCCCAATGCGGGACTCTATCCCAGGACCCTGGGATCATGACCTGAGACAAAGGCAGATGCTTAACAACCGATCCACCCAGGGGCCCTTTCTCATGTATTTTGATTCTCAATCACTCCTTGGTTTTCTCTGCTCCAGATTAATCCCTAGTTCCCTCAACCAATTATTTTCTTTAGCAGCTCTGCTCATCATTTTGAACTTCCTGGTCAACAAAACCTTAGGTCCTTTTGCATTTAAGTAATATCAAGAAAATGTTCCCACCCATCTTTTATTGGAGTAAAGGCTTTTTTTTTTTAACTGAATTTGTAATCTATATCATTTATCATTGTAAAATTTAATCATACTGGTTTTACCCGTTTTTCTGCCTTCTTTTTTTTAAAAGATNGATTTTATTTATTCATTTGACACAGAGAGAGAGATTACAAGTAGGCAGAGAGGCAGGCAGAGAGAGAGGAGAGAGGAGGAAGCAGGCTCCCCGCTGAGCAGAGAGCCCGATGTGGGCCTCGATCCCAGGACCCTGAGATCATGACCTGAGCTGAAGGCAGTGGCTTTAACCACTGAGCCACCCAGGCGCCCGTTTTTCTGCCTTCTTGAAAGTTTTTTATTGCCGATTTTTTTCAATGGTGTTGTTGCCACAATGTTCTATCTTTGCCGAGTTGACCAACAAAATTGGTAACAGAAAATCTTGGATGCTTTGGTACATGCCACTAGGGTTCTCTTTTCCCCCTGGGGTGACGGTGAGCTATCATTTAGCCCTCTTGTGTGATCATTAGGCCTACACAAATTTCCACATGGTGCTTCAAGTGACTTTAGAAAGTGTTAAATCTGTTCATGCTCTGTACTGATTCCACATACAAGGAAACCAAATCAGTCCAAAAGAGCCTGGAGCCACACAGCTGGTTAGTAGAAACACCCAGACTAGAACCAAGGCCAAATGATACTGAAGGGAGTTGTCCTTTTTCCTCTATGACAACTTTTTTTTTAAACAGACAGGTTTTTTTTAGAGCAGTTTGAAGTTCATAGCAAAATTGAGCTGAAGGTACAGAGATATTCTGTGCACTCTGGCCTCACACATGCACAACCTCCTCCACTATGGACATCTCTCACCCAAATGGTACATTTGTTACAAAGGATGAACCTACATTGACACATCATTAGCACGCCTAGTCCAAGGTTTACATTAGGCTTCACTCAGCGCTGTACATTCTATGAGTTTGGACATTTATAATGACACGTATCCACCATTACAGTAACATATGGAGTAATTTCACTGCCCTAAAAATCCTCCGTTTTTCACCTATTCATCCCCTTCTTCCCCTAGCTCCTGGCAATTGCTGAATTTTTTACTGTCTTCATAGTTTTTCCTTTTCTAGAATGTCATAGAGTTGGAATCCTATAGTTAGTAGCCTTTTCAGACTAGCTTCTTTCACTTGGTAATATGTATTTAAGTTTCCTCCATGTCTTCTTAAGGCTCAATAGCTCATTTCCTTTCAGTGCTGAATATTCCACTGTCTGGATGTACCACAGTTGATTTATCCATTCACCTACTGAAGGGCATCTTGGTTGCTTACAAGTTTTGGGAATTCTGAATAAAGCTGCAATAAATATCTGTGTGCAGATTTTGAGTGGACTTAAGTTCTCAGATCCTTAAGGTAAATACCAGGGAGTATGACTGCTAGATCATGTGGTAAGAGTATGCTTCATTTTATTTTTTTTTTTTATTTTTTTATTTTTTAAAGATTTTATTTATTCATTTGACACAGAGAGAGAGATTACAAGTAGGCAGGCAGAGAGAGAGGAGAGAGGAGGAAGCAGGCTCCCCGCTGAGCAGAGAGCCCGATGCGGGCCTCGATCCCAGGACCCTGGGATCATGACCTGAGCCGAAGGCAGCGGCTTTAACCCACTGAGCCACCCAGGCGCCCTATGCTTCATTTTATAAGAAACCACTTAGCTGTCTTCCTTAGCTACCACTCTTCATCTCATTCTCAAGTTCAGTACAGAAACATTAAATGTCTTATTGAAATCCCAACATATTCTGGAACGTTTCTGAGTCTCTTTTTTTTTTAATTAACTTTTTATTTAAATAGAGTTGACATACAAAGATACATTAGTTTCAGGTGTACAACATACATACTGATCAGATTTCCTAGTCTTTATACAAAGATCAGATCATATTCTGATGTTAATTTGAAGATTAAGCAAAATGATGGTCTTTCCTCTTTCTTCTTCTGAGACCATCATTAAAACTCTTCTTATTTCTAAATATAAAACTTTGAAACATGTGATGGTGGCATTACCTAAAAACTGGTCCATTACAGAGAGAAGTAAGCATGTGTGTGTATAGGTAGGCGGGTGTTCCATAATAGGGTTTATACCATAATTAAAGCGTCAGAGAAACAGAATGATTTCCTGGTCAGCGAAAACTTTATACATAAAGGTAAACTGGTTATTTATGCACATCCATCAGGGGGCCATGGAGCCTTGCTTTGTGCTCACTAAGGGAGCTCTATTTTTGATGAGGGATTATACCTTTGTTCAATGGAAAGAAAATAGCTCTTTGTACCTTGCTCGCCAAATTGCTATTTTCAACCACAAGTCTTATTGTTCCCATTATTCAGTATTTAAATATACATAATGTAATGTAATGTCTTTACTACTGTTAGTATTTCCAAAGAGCTTTTTTTCCTAAATCTCTGAAACCCAGAGCCAAAGAACACTTTCCTCTTAGGTGTATTTTATTATTGGTTAGAAGAGAACCAATCCATAAATTTTTAGAGTCAAAAAACACTGAGTAAAAGTTTTCCTTAAAATCTCCTTAGAACTTACCTTTCCTAGGAGACTGTGTTCTTAAAAACCATCTTTAAAATCTGTTGTTTCATCAGAATCGTTTGTGTAAACCTCAGTATTGTCTAACTACGGCCCAACAGAGGACTATCATATTGCACTTCTAATCAAAAAATAAATTGAACATAGTGGTAGGCTTACAGAAAGAGAGGGAATTAGATTTGATTAGATTAGCTCTAACCTGCCCGGAATAAAACTGTCTGCGTTTCCCGTTATTTGTCAGTGTTTATAGCTAGGTTCGTCTACAATGCTTTCACTATTATTTCCAGGCGGTAAAAGGCAGTCAAGCAGAAAAGACACTCATAAATGTCAGGAAAGAGTAAGGTTTTTTTGTTTGTTTGTTTGTTTGTTTTTTTTGCATTTCAAGGGCTTTGAAGGTCAAGTTCAACCTACTTAGGGGAAGCAGAGTGATGGGTATGTGGTGGCGTGTATTTAGACATATAATTTATGGAAACTTAACGCACTTGCCTATTACTTTAAGCAAGTGAAATATCCTGGGAAGATTCTACTTATTTTATAGATTTTGTTCACCTGTTAGAAGGTAAAATAAGTTAGATTTTCATAATTTGTGATAAGAGAAGATGTTCAACGTGTCAAAACCTGATCAGGTTATGGAGCACTGTGACTCTTTCCTTGCTCCTCCCATTATAAATCAGTTCTGCCTGGCAGTCTCCCCACTCCATACTATGAGGAGGAAGAGCTCTGTTAAGAATTTTGCAAACCAGTTCGAGAGTTTTCCTCCGGAAGCTTTTATTGAGATGTTTTCTTTTTCTTTATGAGACTTTTTTTTTATTCCCAAGCAGAGAGCCTTAGCAATTATAGTTTAAAGCTATTGAAAATAGATATGTTCTTTGATATCAAAGAGCTTCTGGAGCTTCTTGAAGATTTTCAAACTAAAGAGAACCAAAGGTGGTATTTCAAGGTGCTACCAGCACGGGCCTTTGTAGTTAGAAACTTGCACAATGTTCTACCAGGTATATTATTCTTTGGAGATGTTGGACTAAAGTACTCTTGCATTTGGTAAAAGGTAAGATGTGTTGAGTCTGTGACTGTGTGCCTACGTGTTTTCCCATCTCTGAGACACCGAATCTCAGTGATTACAAGTGTTGCTTTCATGACATAGGATGAATAGACAGAGGATAGGGAGCAGAAGTGGAATAGACATTTAGGAGCACTCACTATGTGTCAGATACACAATGTATATTTCTTTTTTCAGTGCTCACTGTTAGCATGTGAAGTGCTAGGTTGCTGTTTTCCAGGTTGGTGGGTCAGGGAGGTAAAGTTTACTTGTCTAGGAGCCAACCCAGGTTTCTCTAATGTCTGCAGATAGCTCACTAGGTTAGTCTCCAGAGAGGTGGAATTAGAGGACAGAGAATAAAACTTGCACACCACAGCTAATTTCTTGGAGGGTAATTATGCTTGTGTGTTAGGCGGGGTGGGAGAAACATATTTTCATGCAATCAAATGCTTTGAGAATTGTAGTATCACTAGATGGTTAAAGTTCAGTAGTTGTCTTTTCTTTCCAAAGAAATGTTTTTTGGTCACTCCACATAGGTCCTGGCTTGCTCNGAAACATGTGATGGTGGCATTACCTAAAAACTGGTCCATTACAGAGAGAAGTAAGCATGTGTGTGTATAGGTAGGCGGGTGTTCCATAATAGGGTTTATACCATAATTAAAGCGTCAGAGAAACAGAATGATTTCCTGGTCAGCGAAAACTTTATACATAAAGGTAAACTGGTTATTTATGCACATCCATCAGGGGGCCATGGAGCCTTGCTTTGTGCTCACTAAGGGAGCTCTATTTTTGATGAGGGATTATACCTTTGTTCAATGGAAAGAAAATAGCTCTTTGTACCTTGCTCGCCAAATTGCTATTTTCAACCACAAGTCTTATTGTTCCCATTATTCAGTATTTAAATATACATAATGTAATGTAATGTCTTTACTACTGTTAGTATTTCCAAAGAGCTTTTTTTCCTAAATCTCTGAAACCCAGAGCCAAAGAACACTTTCCTCTTAGGTGTATTTTATTATTGGTTAGAAGAGAACCAATCCATAAATTTTTAGAGTCAAAAAACACTGAGTAAAAGTTTTCCTTAAAATCTCCTTAGAACTTACCTTTCCTAGGAGACTGTGTTCTTAAAAACCATCTTTAAAATCTGTTGTTTCATCAGAATCGTTTGTGTAAACCTCAGTATTGTCTAACTACGGCCCAACAGAGGACTATCATATTGCACTTCTAATCAAAAAATAAATTGAACATAGTGGTAGGCTTACAGAAAGAGAGGGAATTAGATTTGATTAGATTAGCTCTAACCTGCCCGGAATAAAACTGTCTGCGTTTCCCGTTATTTGTCAGTGTTTATAGCTAGGTTCGTCTACAATGCTTTCACTATTATTTCCAGGCGGTAAAAGGCAGTCAAGCAGAAAAGACACTCATAAATGTCAGGAAAGAGTAAGGTTTTTTTGTTTGTTTGTTTGTTGTTTTTTTTTGCATTTCAAGGGCTTTGAAGGTCAAGTTCAACCTACTTAGGGGAAGCAGAGTGATGGGTATGTGGTGGCGTGTATTTAGACATATAATTTATGGAAACTTAACGCACTTGCCTATTACTTTAAGCAAGTGAAATATCCTGGGAAGATTCTACTTATTTTATAGATTTTGTTCACCTGTTAGAAGGTAAAATAAGTTAGATTTTCATAATTTGTGATAAGAGAAGATGTTCAACGTGTCAAAACCTGATCAGGTTATGGAGCACTGTGACTCTTTCCTTGCTCCTCCCATTATAAATCAGTTCTGCCTGGCAGTCTCCCCACTCCATACTATGAGGAGGAAGAGCTCTGTTAAGAATTTTGCAAACCAGTTCGAGAGTTTTCCTCCGGAAGCTTTTATTGAGATGTTTTCTTTTTCTTTATGAGACTTTTTTTTTATTCCCAAGCAGAGAGCCTTAGCAATTATAGTTTAAAGCTATTGAAAATAGATATGTTCTTTGATATCAAAGAGCTTCTGGAGCTTCTTGAAGATTTTCAAACTAAAGAGAACCAAAGGTGGTATTTCAAGGTGCTACCAGCACGGGCCTTTGTAGTTAGAAACTTGCACAATGTTCTACCAGGTATATTATTCTTTGGAGATGTTGGACTAAAGTACTCTTGCATTTGGTAAAAGGTAAGATGTGTTGAGTCTGTGACTGTGTGCCTACGTGTTTTCCCATCTCTGAGACACCGAATCTCAGTGATTACAAGTGTTGCTTTCATGACATAGGATGAATAGACAGAGGATAGGGAGCAGAAGTGGAATAGACATTTAGGAGCACTCACTATGTGTCAGATACACAATGTATATTTCTTTTTTCAGTGCTCACTGTTAGCATGTGAAGTGCTAGGTTGCTGTTTTCCAGGTTGGTGGGTCAGGGAGGTAAAGTTTACTTGTCTAGGAGCCAACCCAGGTTTCTCTAATGTCTGCAGATAGCTCACTAGGTTAGTCTCCAGAGAGGTGGAATTAGAGGACAGAGAATAAAACTTGCACACCACAGCTAATTTCTTGGAGGGTAATTATGCTTGTGTGTTAGGCGGGGTGGGAGAAACATATTTTCATGCAATCAAATGCTTTGAGAATTGTAGTATCACTAGATGGTTAAAGTTCAGTAGTTGTCTTTTCTTTCCAAAGAAATGTTTTTTGGTCACTCCACATAGGTCCTGGCTTGCTCCTCCTTTCCTGGGCTGCTTTTCATTTGTTATCCTTTNAGGGGTACAGGTCTGTGAATCATCAGGCTTACATCTTTCACAGCATTCACCAAAGCACAAACCCTCCCCAATGTCCATAACCCATCCACCCTATCCCTACCCTCCCACCCCCCAGTAACCCTCAGTTTGTTTTATGAGATTAGAAGTCTCTTATGGTTTGTCTCCTTCCCCATCCCATCTTGTTTCATTATTTTTCCCTCCCTACCCCCCACAACCCCCCACCCTGCCCCTCAAGTTCCTCATATCAGAGAGATCATATGATAATTGTCTTTCTCTGATTGACTTATTTCGCTCAGCATAATACCCTCCAGTTCCATCCATGTCGTTGCGAATGGCAAGATTTCGTTTCTTTTGATAGCTGCATAATATTCCATTGTATATATATACCACATCTTCTTTATCCATTCATCTGTTGATGGACATCTAGGTTCTTTCCATAGTTTGGCTATTGTGGACATTGCTGCTATAAACATTCGGGTGCACGTGCCCCATCTAAAAATTCCTGTTGCTTGGGGCACCTGGGTGGCTCAGTTGGTTAAGCATCTGACTCTTGATTTCAGCTCAGGTCGTGATCTCAGTGTCATGGGATGGAGCCCCGGGTTGGGTACTATGATCAGCTGGGAGTCTGCCGGAGATTCTCTTTCTCTCTCTGTCCCCTACCTCCCCAATACTCTCTCTCAAATAAATCTTAAAAAAAAATTCCTATTGCTTTTTATATAGAAAAGTCATTTCTCTCTTTGCTTTTACCCACCATTTACAGACCATGCCTTATCTTAGAAACCTTTGTCCACGATGGCATTTTGCTAAACAGTGAACCCTGAGTGTGTATGCAACAAATGTTCATTGAGAACCATCCGTATTCCAAATATTATACTAGAATGATGTATTGGCAATAAAATGGACACAGTTCTTGCCCTTACAGAATTTCAACCTTAATGAGAAAGATAGCAAGTTATTTTATAATGAATACATACTAGTTTTCTTCTTCATATTTTCTGCCACCATCAAGCTTCTTATTTTAGGAGAACGGACTGAACTTAGACCCCATATATGCATGGTGTTGACACTCAGTAAGCGTGTATTGATTTGTAGAAAATATTAAATCTCTTTAGCCCTCATTTTCCTTGTTACACAAATAATGTTTTAAAACAAATATTCTTTGAGGGAATCATCTTCTATAGTTGATGATCGACATTAGTCAACATTTGTATGGAACTTTGGTGTTTATGAAGGTAAGGCTTTTTATAAGCTTCATCGGAGTTAAACCCTATTAATCTCTGAAAAAGGGTCTCTTATAATTCCCATTTTACAGTTTAGAAATCTGTAGTTAGGCACTAATCCATTCAGTGTGGAGCTGAGATTAGACTATAGTCTATCTCCAAATCATCTTTTCCTTTGACTATGATTGCCTCTTGAAAATGATTAAAACAAAACATGAAGAGATACATAAGCATCTTGATTTCCACTTATAATAAATATTTTTCACCTGAAAAGCACAGAGGCATATTATTATATTCACTTAATTTATCAACATTTCCTAACACCTAATATGTGCCAAATGATGAGTTTCCAGGACAAAGGGTCCAAGATATAGTTCTTTCCTCCAAGGCATTGTAATTTATTGGAGTAGACAGGCATATAACTAAATAAATACAGGACCATGAGATAAGGTGTTCTTGAGGCATAATGCAAAGATCACTAGCTTTTTGGACAGTCTGGTTTGCATCTTGACATTAATTACTACTTATTAGCTATTATCCTGGGGACATCATTTATCCTCTTTGGCCAAAAGTTTCCTCAACAATGAAACAGAGGATAAAAGTATTAACATGCATTGCAGTCATAAATATTAGAGGAAGTATGTGCAAAGGGCATAAATCTATTCCATGGGCTAGTGGTGCTGAATTAATGGTACTACAATTATAACATCACTGAGTCATTACAAATTTTATGTATATAAAATTGTGTTTTGTATTTATCTTTTTCCTATCATCTATCTATCTATTTATCTATCCATCCAACTATCTATGTATCCATTCATCCGTCTGCTCTCTGACTATGGACTCCCCAAGAATCTAAGGACTAATATCCTGATAAGACAATAGAAAGACTAGGGGAAATATCTGAGAGGAGGTGAAGTTTTTTAGTGTCTGAAGACAGATTTTTTTGGTTTTGTTTTTTATTTTTCTGAACTGAAATTTTCTTTTTTTTTTTTTTTAAAGATTTATTTATTTGAGAGAGAGAGCATACAGAGGGAGAGTGTGAGGGAGAAGCAGGCTCCCCACTGAGCAGGAAGCCTGATGCTGGACTGGATCCCAGGACTCTGAGATCATGACCTGAGCTGAAGGCAGATGTTTAACTGACTAAACCACCCAGGCATCCCAATGAACTGAAATTTTAGGTAGAAGGAACAGTACCATGTATGAAGCCATCAAAAATCACGGAACCTTCCAAGAACCATGAGATGCTCACTATAGCTGAAGTACGAAGTATGAACTTGGGGAGGCTGAGGGCTCAGCTGGACAAATAGTCAGAGGTTAGATCATAAAGGGGCTTTTATCTCATGCTGAGCCACTTGGATTTTATTTTCCCTACAGACAACTTTCTCTTACCTAAATAGAAAATGACAAGCTTGGAATGAAAGTGATGGAAACAACTTATTTTGGTTTGTGGAGTTCTTGATTGCATGGAAAATAGAGGAAATCTACCAAAAATGTATCTGAAAAAATAAGAAATGGTATATCTTTTTTTTGTTTGTTTGTTTAAAGATTTTATTTATTTATTTGACACACAGAGAGAGATTACAAGTACGCAGAGAGGCAGGCAGAGAGAGAGGAGGAAGCAGGCTCCCCGCCGAGCAGGGAGCCCGATGCGGGCCTCGATCCCAGGACCCTGAGATCATGACCTGAGCCGAAAGCAGAGGCTTTAACCTACTGAGCCACCCAGGCGCCCAAGAAATGGTATATCTTGAACAAGAATCTTTATGATGAATGGATCATGGAGAGTTGAGATTTCTAGTGAAAAACACCGTTAGGAGGCATCTTAAGCCAAGTTCCAGAAGGAACAAGCCATACCCAAATGATAAAGATCAGAGCTCCCTGGGGCAAATTTTGTCCATTACGTGGCAAGTTCTAAAGCAGCAGGGACAGGACTGAGAGTTCCTGAACCCCAAATAGAACACTTACCATTTTCCCTGAAAGTCAGCATAAATATTTGATAACGTCTCCCTTTCTGTGAAGGGGCCCTCGCTCAGTGGGAGTGGTATCTAGTATCCCTTAGCAGAACAGAATTATTTGTTTTCTTAAGCTTTTCTTTATGTCCTGGAGGTGGATTCTAAAAGCTCCTAAAGTATTTTGATTTTGAATTCTCACAAAAGTATTTTTTCTTTCACAGTAATTCAATATAAAAGGCAATAAAAGTGATATATTCAGAAGTATTCAGGACCTGCTATCAGTGCCACATGGGAATAAACTATCTTGCCACTTGCACATCCCACGGGAGAAGAGAATCACAATTCACATATAGGAAATATTTAATGTGTTTGCCTCCGTTTTGCTCATATTGTCTGCTTTGCTGTAAGGCAGATTTCTTGGAGATAAAAGCTGCCCTATCTTGCTGAACTGCTCATCTATTTTGCTCAGGAAGAAAAGCCTTTGTTAAAATCAGAAGCAAAACCTGATTTTCAAAATATGGCCTAAAAATAACAAAATGCAAGGAGATACCAAATGTGCTAAGATTATGGGCCAACCTCGCTCTTCAGGAAATTACCAAACAAATTTGGCAAATATTGTTTTTAAGTGAACGGGCAGTGGTGTTTCCTAAGCGTCGCCTTATGAATTGGTGATTAGGTGCTCTAGAGGAAGCTAAACTACGGAGATGGCCTTGCATTTGTGGCTGGGCAGGCCCGTAGACACGTGGTTGAAGGTGGTGAACCATGCCGCCCTCACTCCACCTTTCAGGACTGCTCACAGATTACTCGTGTGTTTTCGAGGTTTGCGTCCACAGGACGTCTGGCTTGGCTGCCTTTGCCAATGGGGAAGCATTGGGGGACAAGACAGATAGAGCTACTGCTTTTCAAGAACTCACGGTCTATCAGGAAAAGAGATAGTGAGCCAGCCATTGATTGCAACAGTGCGCTGAGATATGCGGGAAGGTTCAGCGTACCGTGGGACAAGCCCTTTAGCGGTTGTGAAAGTTCAATCTTTGGGACTCAGTTCTGGTGAAAGAATACCCACCCTGGCTGGGTCTTGGGCACCAGAGCTAAGATTTTTCGTTAAAATATTAAGATCTAGCACGAGTTCACTCCTGTCAGCTGAATGTTTCTCAATTTTCAGAAATGGCCTTTGTTTCTTTACGTCTATTTACTGGTAAGTCTTCCCCTGGGACTACCTTTGTGAACCTTTTTTATGATAATCTTTACTGAGTAAATCTGAATGTTTGCCTTGTAGAACCAACAAATAATCTCCAGAGAAATCTTCTTTATGCAGCCATGTATAAGATACAAAAACAGGTATTTCCTTATTTTAAGAAGTATGCACAGAAATGAAAATTTTCATACTCTCCTTGCTTTGATTTCAGATTTTCAACAAACTAAACTCTCAGTTTTAAAACTCCTGTTGGGAGTGCTGGGGCTTAGTGGGAGTAGTGTCCCCAGGTGTCTTAACCCGTCTGTCTGTATACGTATGAGAGACTGAAACCGATTCTCTACTATACAACTAGGTGAAGAAATACGAAAGCTTCTTTTCAGATAAGGGTTAAAACAGAAATAACCTCTTCTGCTGCAAACTTTTTCTCAGCAGGTGCAAAATAGCTGCAATCAGGTAGGCTTTGGTAAGTGGCAGCTGCTATCTACCAAATTGAAAGTTCACAAATTCTCACCCCATTTCTATTTCAATTACATAGACGCTGGGTTCAATTTGCGCATCTCTGAAGGCATGCCTAACTCTGTGATAAAGAACTGGGCTTGACCAATCATGGGGTCATGCACACAGCCAGGCTGCAAGTCTAACTCATGGTGACACCAGGTTTGGCCAGTCAGGGTCCCTGGGTCATCATTACAGTGTCATTAGACGTGAGAATCAGCTAGGATCCTGAAGACATTCCATTGTACAGATGAAGAAATCAGGGCCTCGAGAGGATAACATCCTTGCCTGTAGTCACGTTGGTTATGGACTTATCAAGGCAGCTCTGGCCTTGTAAGCTGCAAGACAAGTAGTCTTGTGCTTTACAGAGGTAAATATACCAGGTTGAATTGATGAACACCTTACTGCCTGGAGCATTGTGCTGATAGCATTTGGAAGTTGCATCTTGACTCAGATAGATGGTGCTAGGGTTGATTAGCAATGTCTGTCTGCAGAGACTGGGGGGGGGCCATGTGTTTTCTGAATTCAGTTGGATGATGGAGGAGGATAGGTAATCAAATAATTACCATATGACCTGAAGCATGCTTCAGAACAAAGTGCTCTGAAGTCTTCCTGGAGGGTCAGGACCATTTCATAGGAGATCACGCTTGATTTGGTCTTGAAGAATAATTAGCAGTTTTCCTCACAGAGAAAGGAAAGAAGACATTCCATGAAGGCAGAATAGCTTGGGTAGGGGACCTAATATGTGGAGAAACAAAGGAAATCAATGCTCATTGATTGCCTACTATATGCTGGGCACTAAGCTAGGTTCTTTATGTATTATCTCATTATTTAATTTTCATAATGACTCGAAGATTTTACAGATTAAGAACATGGACAAAGAAAATTAAGATGCTCAAAGTCATATAGCTAAATAGGGTGAGATTTTAGTTATTGGGGTTTCAAAGGAACTTTAGTGGTAGCTTTCTAGAGGGACAGGGTAGATGAGGAAGAGTGGATTGGGAAGGGAGGATATCATTAGTTTGGATTTGGACTATTAAATTTGAGTTGCCCCTGGCACATCTAAATAGAGAAGGCTTGTATGCTGTTGGAAATATGGCATTGCCTAATCAGTGTATGATAAAAATGTAGATCAAAGACTCACTGATAACAGACTTTGTGCTTATATTTCCAAGCTTCTGCTTAACAGTGGAGATCTTTCTGCCTTTGCTATCCTAGCACAGGAGATAATAAGTAATAAACTAATATGCTTTATGTTGCATGAGCGATTCAAATTACTGCCAATGCAATATTAAACCCAGAATTGGTAGGAAAACTGTCTTACTTAGAAATTCAAGTGTTCTTGGCACAGTAACATTTATTATCACCACGAGACCCGTGGTCTGGCAAAACTCTACTTGTGTTCAGCAAAGACTTTTGAATATATGTGTTCCCCTGCCAGGGTTCAACTTTGACCTACAAGAGGAGAGTGTCTAGTCCTTAGAGAGATGCCAGGAGGTGCCACAGTTGTCAACAGTGCATGGAGATGGGATATGACTTGTGTACTTACCCAAGGACATCGAACCAAGTGCAAAAAAGGAAGGCTTTAAGAAAAATATTTTTTAACTTGTGCAGTTTCAAAAAGAAGGAAACAACCCAAAAAAGCTTTTATGTTGGTGAATTCCAATGTCCTGGGCAACTCTAGCGCTCTTTGTTATTCTCTTTGTGGACTTGTGGTTACAGCTCCTTTGGAGCACAGGGTAAGGGGAGAGGTGTTTAGAATGATCCAGGTCCCATTCCTGATTCTCTTTGTTCTCTTGGATAATGACGATGATGATCATAGTGATGACAGTGACTTCGATACTACCATACTTCATTGATTTTAAAACTTTTTTTCCCCTCACATCAGAGAGTGGGGTGCATTGTATTCTAAATACTACCTTGCAGTCACTACCACGCTGCAAAGAAGTTAAATTCTCCCAGATGGGTTTTGCGTTGTTTCAAATGGTCACCTGGGGATACTACCAACCTGAGACCACTTTAAATTGAATTATTTACTGAGATTTTTCTGGAATCACACCGGTAGTGTGAACTTGTATCAAAAACCTGCATGAGTACCAGCTTGTGGTTTGAAATCTCAGGGGAGATTATTTTTTCCTTTCTCGTCTCTTGCTGTGGCTTTCTGAATGGAAGCTTTATTTCTGAGATATTCTAACTTTAAGGAAATAGCATTTTGGTGTCTTAGCTTTTTGCAGAGGTCTGTTATTAGACTCCCCATCTTGCTTTTCTTTTTCTACCATATTTAGAGTGACTGTGTATCTAACAATAACAATTGATGATATCTCAGAGTTGATGAAATACTGTTAACAATTAAGAGCGAACCCTGACTGAGCGCTTTCCCTTTGCCAGGCAGTGCTTTTAGGGTTCTTCAAATGTAGTAAATCATTTAAACTGTTAGCAATCATATAAGATAGGTACTGTTGTTTCTCCAGTTTTAGGTAAGGAAACAGAACCAAAAAAATTTAAGAGCAACTTGCCCAAGGTTACGTACATCGACTTACTAGTGTTACTGGATCACCCTGACTCTGCAGATAGGCTGCTAGTGAGAATCTGTTTCATTCCTGTAAAGTTCTTGCTGAGCACACAACTAACTGTTGCGAGTCCTCCCCTTAGAAAATGTGTCATTGTCCTTAGTACTAGGTCAGGGTGTCCTTTTGTTATCCACTTCTCATTCCCTGATGTGGGATTCATGTTTTAAGTGTTATCCTTGGACAAGAGTTGCTTTTCTAAAAAACGTGAATTCATTAAACCTTCTCATTATGTACCATAGAAAGGATGTTGTTCTAAGCAGATTTACTACCATTCAGATCTGCAAGTTCTACCGGGAACTTCAAAACAATTCTCAGAATATGCACATTCTTCTTACTTCACTTTATATTTCCCAATCCTAACCCTTTCCCCCCACCTCCTCAGCATACCCACATCAAATCTACACAGAAATGTCCAAGTGAGGCGAATTAAGAGGAAAAAAGAAAAGAATGATTTGATATGTAGAAAACACATTTCCCCTAATGATCTAATCTATAACTTTTCAGATAATTTACCTCTTGAATTTAGAAGATAATAATTTTTAATCTTCTAACCTTCCTTGTCTCCTTCATTTTTTTTATTTCTTCCACACGTATTTACTGAATATCTTCCAAATTCAAGATGCTGTGCTTAATGCTGCCTGAGATGTTTCTCAGACTTCATTCACATTTCATTCTCATTCTCAAAGAATTTTTTTTTTTTTTTGGAGAGAGAGAAAGAGAGTGAGGGGGGCAGGGAGGGGCAGAGGGAGAGGGAGAGAGAGAGAGAGAGAGAATGCTTATTAGGTTCCACACCCAGCATGGAGCCCAATCCGGTACTTGATCTCGTGACTCTGAGGTCATGACCTGAGCCCAAATCAAGAGTCAGACACTTAAGTGGCTGAGCCACCCAGGCACCCCTCAAGGAATTATTACGATCAAAATTATATGGGAACCTTTCCCTCCCTGTCCCTCCCTTCCCTCCCTCCTCCTCCTTTCCTCTTTCCTTGCTCTTCCTTCTCCATCCACTCCATCTCACCTCACCCTCATTTACCACATGGAAGCCAGGATAGGGTACAGGGTTTAAGGAAAAAATGCCATTTGAACTGAATTGTATTTGCACTTATAGATGAGGATGGTAGAACATAGCAGGATACCAGTGAGGAGCAGTCTGGGCAGAACTGTAGGAACTGGGTAGCAAAGAGGCTTTGGAGAATGTTGAGATACCAGCCTGAAACAGAGAGGGAATGAAATGACACATGGGACATGAGACCTCCAAGCATCCACACTTCCCTTCCTGCTTGACTGGTTATAGGAAGAATCATGTGGGCTGACAGGTCTGAAAGTGTTTTTAAAGGTATATGTTGTACATTATCAATGCCGTGTAGATTCACAGAAAAATAAAGGATCCCATCATCATCTTCATGGTTGTGATTCTCATCATTAGCATGATGCCTCTGGGGATGACTCCCTCCCTAATGACACCAGGTCACCAGAATTTATCTTCATGCTCCACTTCTGTGTCCTGAGCCCCTTGAAAGTAAGAATTGGATTCTAAGAGACAAACTCATCTCTGTAAGAGTGAAAGATGCCAAGCAGATATCTGTAGGAACCAAAACAAAGGCCAGTGTTCTGTGAGGTGGCGGAAAATAAAACAAAATCACCTGGTCTGGTTACCTAAGTATCTTCATCATCTCTGGTTAGTTAATACCTCTCTTCCCTCTACAGAATGCCAAGGGTAGAGAGAGACAACAACAGGTGGACTGGAAGATATTTGTTCCCCTAAGTTTAAGAATTTAATGAAAAAAAAAAAAAGAGGTAGCTTCAGGGCTATCTGTACCAATCTCTGATGCTCTTATCATGAGAACTGGCCCTTTGGATTAAATTTTTCCGTGTCTATCTGCACAGCCACACTGTGAGAGACTTTGCTTTCTGGGCCCCTTCGTTCTACATACTCAGTACCAATCTTCAGCTCTATCTTGTGTTTCTGAAGAATTTTGATTCCTTTCTGCCATGTGAAAGGATATATACTGCAGCAATATGATAAAGATGAAAGGCAAAATGAGATAAACTGGTTTTATATAATTTTTCAAAATGAAACAAACTCAGTCAATGTAGCCATGATTGTTTCATTTGATATTGTAGCAGTCTGAAAATCAAATCAGGACAGGAAAACCTAACTCTGCTCCTCAAATAAAATAAGAAAGATGTGTAAGAGTACAAAATATCCATTGACAGTTTTCATTATGGTTTTAATACAGGTGTTAGAAAGTTCATTGTGACCTCTTATCATGTCATCTAGAGACTCATAGTGTTCATGTGAACTTGAACTTCTCTATAGTGTTTGCGACTATAGGGAGTCTCCTTTGGGCAAAAAATAGCTGAAGAAATTTTGGCCACCTATAATTTCTCCCTCGGACTTTGCACAAGTTAAGGTATGACTGTGGTGCCCCTGAGAACTCTATTATCTTGGTTTTTGTTTGTTGGATCTGTAATTCTTACTGGACTGTACCTGTGTCTGATGGTGACATGTTGACATGGGCTCCAAATTCTTAAAGCAGGTCACCATATTGAAGGTTATCTGGTACTTAATTTTTTTTTTTTAATGAAACCATCAACATTCTGTTTAACTGCATCTTCATGAAATAGAAGGACTGCAGAATTGTGGAGCTAAGAAAGGAAGACATGTCCATTTGATCATGTTGGTTCCTGCAAATTGCTGGTAATAAGACTCCATACTATTGACTGACAAAGAGGACCTAATATTCTCTAGCAGAAGTGGAAGAATAATTGCTTTATTTTCCCGGAGTGGTAACCAATGGTACCCTAAAGTTGTCTTTTTAGTACTGGGAATAAAGTCAGAATTCAATTTGCCCAGATATTACTGATTTTGAGGTAAATACAATTATCATACTTCAGATCAGCCACTTAATTTTCCATAAGAATTATTTTGTTTATTGAAAGAATGTATTATAAAATCTACTTAGGGTTAGTACTAGTTTTTAAAATTTCTGAATCAGTCCTCTTAGAGTGTTCCCTTTGGTATGAGTAAAATTAACAACTTAGTTAATTCATACACTAGATCATGGGCTTTGGAGTCAGAGTATCTGAGTTAAATACCTGTGTTTATTATTTTCTTGCTAGGTGACCTTGGGCAAGTCACTCAACCTCTCTACATCTCTATTTCTTTGTCTGGAAAATGAGGATTACAGAAGCATTTCTCCAACTAATAACACTCACTAAATATTACCTTCTATTGAGACCATGATGATTGTTCATACATATACACTATATTTGAACTTTAATCCTAGTGCCCCTACTAGGAGAAGAAAAGCCAATCACTAAAAGTAACAATTGAAATTTTCATACTGAGAATTGTATGTCTATTAGTGATAATAGATCACTGGTGAAGTGGTCCATTTGCTCCTGCCGTTGTCTTTCACAAAAGGGTCTTTCCCACCTCCTCGTCGGTTGACCACACACACCATGTCCAGATGAGTTCCCCCAAAATCAAATCTGATCCTGTCTGTTTCACACTTAGACCTCTTCTTTGGATTCTACAGTGTAAGTCCAGACTCCTTGGCGTGATATACAAGACCTACCATAGATCCCTTTCTGCCTCTCTAGCTCCACTCCTTCTGCCCTCCTCAAAGCCTACTCCTGATATGTATTTCTTTTAGGTCATCATATTTTCTTTAGGAGCTTTGTGGAATCTGAAATGCTGCTTATTTTTTTATGGTGACCTTGTTTGACATTCACTACTCTCTTCTTGATGACCTCAATGATTCTATCACCAGTATGGACTCTACCGATTTACGTTTGGCCCCCTTATTACCTCCCTCCCAACAAATGGGTGATGTTTTCCCCAGAGTTCATTATAGTTTAATAAGTAGGATCCAGTTTGTTGATTCAGTAGATAAATAAAACAAACGAAGGTTTTATCTGTATACTCTGAGCTTTGCTAATTCATCCTTGTACAAATGAGAAGAAGCTTTATTGTATTTTGGGAGAACCACACTTGGAGCTTGGCCAATGACACAAGGTAGAATTAAATTGATGATACAATTTTCTATATGGGAGAAGAATTTGTATTTGATAAGGTCACAAATATGTAATGGGGTTGACACTTGTCAGTGTGTGAAGTGTTTGAGCACTAATATAAATAAACAATCAACACAAATATTTATTACTGGATAGATGACAGCATATGGACAAAAATATATAGAGTTTTACCCTGGAAAACAACTACTTTGTTAAATAGTACTTAATACTAGTATTAAGTATAGTATATACTAGTATAATAGTATTTAAATGGAAAAATATGGCTTTAGACTGTTGTTACTCATTTATGAAAAAGAAACAAAAAATCTAGCAACTAAATTAAAAGGTAAAGACTTTATCCTGAGGTTAAAGACTAATTCCGTGGTACAAAGAATAAAAACATACAAACATTAATATAGCTTGAAAATTTGCTAAGTACAAATATTTACAATTGTTTTCTTCCTAAATCATGAATTCTCTGTGGATTTTATTTTGAGATAGGTATTTCTGCTATAAGTCTGATAAATGATATTCCAACTCTAAAGAGCAAGCAACTGGAATGCCACATTTTTGATGCATATTTTTGCAGCACAGAGGGGATTAAATTCTAAATGTCTCAGCTGTTAAAGGCCCCTTCAGACTTGCCCAAAATGAGGAACAAAGAAGGAGAATGTTTTCCCTAAAGCAATTCATCAGATCTATTTGGGCACAGTGACATTCTCTCAGAGCTTGTGTGGATAAGTTTCACTGAATAGTTCAAGGGTGTGCAGCTGCTTGGAATATTTGAGAAAAGATATGTCCAAGTTTTTATCATGCATTCACATGGACTGGCCAATTCTTACCAACTGGCTAATGGCCAACAAGGCTCTGACAATTAGTAGTTATAATGATAACATCTCCCATTTTTAAAAATTNCTGGCTAATGGCCAACAAGGCTCTGACAATTAGTAGTTATAATGATAACATCTCCCATTTTTTAAAATTTTTTTAAAAGATTTTATTTATTCATTTTGACACACAGAGAGAGATTACAAGTAGGCAGAGAGGCAGGCAGAGAGAGAGGAGAGAGGAGGAAGCAGGCTCCCTGCTGAGCAGAGAGCCCGATGCGGGCCTCGATCCCAGGACCCTGGGATCATGACCTGAGCTGAAGGCAGCGTCTTTAACCCACTGAGCCACCCAGGCGCCCACATCTCCCATTTTTGAGTACTCACTGTATGCCAGAACAGTGCTTTTCCACCTCTTATATTATTTTAAGTTCGTTCTTCTCCTCCTCCTTCTCTCCCCCCCCTTCTTCTTCTTTCTTTTTTCTTCTTTTTCTTCTTTTTTAAGTAGGCTTCATGCCAAACTCTGAGACTGAGACTGAGACTGAGAGTCACAAGCTCTACTGACTGAGCCAGCCAGATGCCCCGAAAGTGCATACTTCTTTTTTTTTTTTTTTTAATTTTTGGCATACTTCTAATCTTAGAGGAAAGACCTATTAAATTTACTGCCTATTTTTGCAGAGTATGAAAGGTTTGTCAGACTGAGTCTTCTACATCATAAACTTGATGAGCACTTAATTGTTGCTTTTTCTTACCTAGTTGCTGGTTGTTGGAGCTAGGAGATACCCTGATTACTTTAGTAAAGGCAGCAGCGATCACTAACGTAAGCAGATTGTTAGACATAGAGCAGAAAAATAAGTAGAGTCTTCTAATTTGCTGAGTGTTGCTGGACTCAGAACAATTGCTTGAACAAGTCACTGATGGAATAAACTTAAGTAACTGGAAATAAGGCGTTGTGGTGTGTTAGATGGCAGTTGCAAATAAGACGATGTGATTGATAGGTTTTCACTTGGTTGGAAAGTGAAGGAAGTTTTAGAACTATAAAGCATAGCACTTTTATGCATTTATCCTTTCATTATCCTAATGTAAGATGGATGGGACAGATAATTGCATCTGACTGAATGTATTTGACTTACTATTTTTTGTGTTTGGATTTGAACCCTGTCTACTTCCCTACCATCATCTCCCACCACATACAGTCTATGTACTCTTTTTACCAAATCATTCGCAGGTTTCTGACCAATTTAAGGCCTTGGTCTATGCTGTTCCCTCTACCTGGAATGCCCTTCCAATCTTTACTTGTCCAACTCTTCCTCATTCTTCAGGACTCCTTTTGAATACTGCCTCCCCAAATAAGCATTCCCTGAACTGTCCCACGCACAATACTTCCCACTCCCTCTGGGCTGGTATAGCACCCTGTGCATAACCTCCATTACCTCATTTGATGTGTGGCATTCTACCCTTCTGTTTACTTGGAGGTGCACTAAGGTGTGACTCTCTGAAGGCATCATTTTATGTCTTTCAGGGTTTTATTTCTGCTTTTTCAGCCCCTCACCAAGTCTGTACAGAGATAGGCTCAATGAGTGAATGTGACTTGGAGGAGGAAATGCATTCATATATATCATACATATTAGTATTTTGTTACTTCCCCAACTCCTACACCCATCCCACAAACCCACACACATTTTCGCTGCATTCTGGTATGGTAGACTTCCAAAAGCCTCATCCACGGGCTTTATTGTAATTGCTAAAGCTCAAGGTCATGATTTGGCAGGAATGCCTGCTAGAAGGATGCACGTCAGTGTGTCATCCTGTTGTCCTTGCTGTCTGAAGTACAGAATGTGCTTGAAATTATACCTTCGCTGGTGAAATTTCAGGATAGTTTTATATCAGCACTCTGAGAATGCTTTCATGTTAAATTAAAGAATACTGAAACATAAAGAAAGGCAAAGAATCTGGTCCAGGCAAAGCCCAAGCTATGAAAGGAACTCATCTGCCCACTGCAAAATAGGATTCCAGGTCAAGCACAGAGGAGTCTGTCTGGCTTCTAGTTTCCATTTGTTCCCCTCTTCCTCTCTGTGCTCATTACTTGGTTCCCTTTGATAAAACATGGGAGGCAGACATGGATTACTAGGAAGCAGACTCTTACAACTGTGATTTCATTCCATTTTGAAGTTTCTCTCCAAATGGTTGATTTATTTTCCTCTCATTTATGCATTATGTATGTGTGGCTACGCGAAATCAGCGAATTCAGAAAGGCCCTCTGTGCCTTTGTCCCCAAACCTCCAGCCATGCAATGCAATGCAGAAAGCAGGAGAACCAGAGAGCCGTGCTGAGCTCTGGAATAGACAAAGGCACAAATCCCATCTGGGTCTCCTTCAAAGAAAACTGCTGTTTTGCAACAAGCTACCGGATGGCGATAAAAAAGGTTCTTACCTGTTTACTTAATGGGTGACTGGCCTCTTTGCTTTTATTTAGCCATCTGTTCTGGTCTGTGTCCCTTTAAACTTGTAAGATCCATCACCTCATTTAAGCTGTTACCTTGACACATTGCAATGTTGTGGACATAATGATTCCACAGAGGAGCAAATTAAAACAGTTTTTCATGATTAGAAGGTTAAATGAGGTAAGGCGGTGGTAGTTAGTGGTGAGATAAGGGGTTTTGAAGAGGCAGAACTCAAGGGACTTTCAGGTGATTGGAAAATTAGGCTGGCTAGACAGAGGGATGGGGCTTTTATTAATTATGGGAGCTGAGCAAGAGCGAAGACATCCTTTGGGGTCTCTGGCTTCTGGGGGCTTATTCCACTGTCCTTGCAGAGACTGTGACCATGGCGCAGGGAGGAACAAGGACTGGCTTTGGGTTTCTTTTCTCCTTGGGGAGTTCTGTGAAGAGCAAAAAGAAACTTATTTTACCAGGAAATGGTAAGCTGGAAACATAACAACACATATCTAGTCATTCCTGGAGAGTCATTTGGCTTCCCCTAAGTTCGAAGAAGAATCAAGGGCTGAACCCAGCTTCAAGGGGGGGGTATCTCATGGTGTCTTCACCATGGACTTCAAGGCAGAGTTGTTCCTGACATCTGCCCTCTGCTCTGCTCTTCTTGTTTTAGACTTGACCTTCCACCTGACTCCTAAGTGATTCCATTCAGATGACCCGCCATCTAGATGAAAACCAGGACTTCGAAAGCCGACGACTTTATCCTATTACTCTTTTAAATCAGTTCTTGCTCTGACCACTTTGGTGTCTCTTGATAGGACCAGGATTCTTGCAATTACCTAGATGTGAACTCTCAGGCATCTCTGAATTTTCCATCTGCACCTCTGTCCAATCAGGAGCCATGGTCTCTGCCTGTCACCTACATTGAGTTTCTCATATCTTTTTCTACCCTTGTATTCTCCTTGCCACTGCTCTAGTTCCCATCCCTCATCACTTCTGTCTCTGTCTGAGCCAGTTGGAATAGCCTCCTAAAGAGTTGCTGCCTAGCTTTAGTGTCTCTCTGTTCTAAAACATCTTAAGCCCTGATGTTTGGTTATAACTTGTAACAGTCACCTTTAAAAAAATCAAGCAACCAAACAAAGCCTCCTTCGGTCTTCTGTCACCTAGGAAACTCAGTTGACTTCTCAGCTTAGAGTTTCAGGCAGTCCATCAAGTTACCATTTGTTTTTCCAGCTTTTTCTCCTCCTCTGTGCCCCAGGAAGACAACGTGCTATGTATCTATGAATAACCTCATGTTTTCTTGCCTCCTTGCCCTCTACTTGGAAATCTTCACTCACATATCTCTACTGAATAAAACTCATGCATTTTATCTGGCTCAATCTCAGCCACAGCTCTGCTCTCTCCCACCCCAGTCACATGTCCTTGCCCTTGCTCTTGCTCCATAGCAACACATTTACACAGATGTTCTTATGTGGCTTGGCATGGATTTTGTCCTTCTTGTATCAGCTTTTCGAGTCTTACTTTTGTATATCCTATGACACAGGCAAAGTTTCCTGCCTGTGGCAGGTGCTAAAAGGAGAAACAGAGTCATTGTTAATAAACTGTCTGCAAGTATGTGAAAAATCCATTCATCCATTCATTCATTCACTCACTCAGATGTTTCTTGGATCCCTCCAATATGTAAGGTACTGTGTCAAGGACCTGAGATACAGAGGTCAGTATGACAGTACATTCTCTTTTTCCAGGATGTCACAGTTAGATGGAGGAAAAGTCATTTAAATAATTATACAGTGAAACACATGCAACAGTAGAAGTGCTTTCAAGTTACAGGAGTGGCAAGACTGCTTGTTTCTATTAGGGAAGATAGGTTGGGGTGACGGGATGATGGTGGGAGGGAACCTGAGCGGTTAGGAAGGGCTTCCTATAGGTGGGAATGTCTGATGCGCATTTTGAAAATTGAATAGAAGTTGTTGAGGAATATAG
Organism: Ailurus styani; assembly: GCA_002007465.1. Classification (NCBI taxonomy): domain Eukaryota; kingdom Metazoa; phylum Chordata; class Mammalia; order Carnivora; family Ailuridae; genus Ailurus; species Ailurus styani. Next base: position 327,356 of record LNAC01000865.1, on the reverse strand, counting down.
GGAAGTAAAGAAGGGTGGGAATGGAGTGAAAGATAATCTAAGAAAGTTGCTTTGCTTGCTCTCAGAGGCTCATGAAACAGCCTGGTCACCAAATGATTAGATTTTGTCTCCAAGTGAAATATCCTAAAGGGAATTGTGCTTTGATCCCTTTGAAAGACAAAGAGAGAGAAACAAAGGAACCTCCCTCTGTGACTACTTTTGGTTGAAAGTCATTCATTCCTTCATTCATTCATTTATTCATTCTTTTCTTTTCTTTTTTTTTTTTTTTAAATGTTTTGTAGAGAAAGTCTATGATCGCAGTGAGCTTCATAGCAGCGTTCCTCTTCCTGCTGGTTGTGCGCCTGGTAAATGAAGTGAATTTCCCACTGCTGCTAAACTGCTTCAGACAGCCTGGCACAAAATGGATCCCATTCTCCTACACATATATGCGGCCCCTTCGAACTCACTATGGATACATAAATGTGAGGACACAAGAGGTAAGACCTCAGAGGGTTTCCTAGTTTCATGGGTATCCAAGGTAACAGGTTCCCAATCACTGAACTTACTCTCTCTCCCCCAACAAGCTTCTGTGGGTCCCTGGCATTTTCTGTTTTCTCATTCTCAGACATTTACTGACACATGTCTGAAGTCTGCTGGCCCCCGCTACATCGAATCTTCGGATTCACTGGCTTCATGTGGAGTAGAGGAGGCAATTACTTGTTTTCCTGGTGGTTTGTGGCATAACATACATATCTTTCTATTTCAAAACTCTGATCAGCAGTTACCAGCTGGAGAGCGGGCTGGCTTTATTTCCTGGAGGTCAGCTGGTTGGGGACAGCTCTTTGTAGAACTGTAGAGAAGCATTTATATTCTTTAAAACTCTGTAATCCTTAGACCTGGAGCTAGAAAGGCCAAGCTGATTTTAAAATTCTCTGTGGCTGCAGAGATAATGGGATTTAAAGAATTTCCAAATTTAAAGGGGTTAAAATCATTTAAGTCCTATGATCACTGAACCTCTAAATCTTCATAGCCATTTTGTCATACAGGAGAGAGTGGATGTATATGGACAACTAGGAAGTATGCTACACTGCTTATAGCGCTTTTATTAGCAAGAATTTATATCTTGGAGTGAGGTAAATAATGAACCTCCCAAAATGTGTGAAGTGCATAGAAGTGGTTAATACAATTGTTTTCACTGTTTGTTTCTATGGAGTGGGATATATATGAGGTTAATATTCACAGATGCAAAGTCCAAACCTGTTTGAAGTTATTGGCGACAAGGGTACAAATCACCAGAGTGTCTACATCACTGGGAAGAGTTTTGGATCTGAGCTCAGATCCCATTGACTGGTTTTGTAGAGATACTAGAGAGGAGACTTAACATGCAGAAAGCTAGCTGCTCCCATCCTGAGAGCTATTCTTAGCACCCGGGGAGGGATACCGAAAGCTCTATTGGTCCATCCCCTTTTGTAGGCAATATCATACTTGAAGTTAACCAGAAGATCACTGCTTCTGGTTAATTCGATTCTTTGAAAATCGTTTCTATAGCTGCAGGATTTACAGGATTTTTATTAGACCTTTATAGTAAAAAGACAAAGTACAATTAATAACATGTAAATTCTTAGGAGTCTTGCTTGATGTTTATCCTTTCATTGGTTTTAAGTTCCTTTTTAAAAAAAAGTCCATTTCTTGCATTTGTTGAGTGTCCTACTAAATTGATTGCCTATATAAGAATATATCTCTTAGGGAATAGATTGTGTCATTCTCATCTTCTGTTACTTTCATTTTTGGTTGTCACTGAATATTCTGTAACTGCTGGATTGTGTTGAACATCTCAAAAGTGCCTGTCACAGATAGAAAATGAAGCATGTTACTAAAGTGTCTTGTGAACTGCTCTCATGAGGGAAATCCCACCAAATATTAAAGACCCTTTCATTTATCTAAATATTAATGGATTGGATCTTGAAGCGGTACTGGAAAACTGACCCGATGTGCAGTTATTTAATTAATTAGTCACATCAACCAGCTACCTTTAAAATTCTGTTGGTATGGTTTCTATTTATATTTTTCTTTTTATTTTTTTTGAACGTTGGTATAGTTTTTAATACAATGGCTTTACCAGATGATATTGATCATTATTTTGTTCCCGCGGAGGGTCCATCTTGGGAGGAAGCATGATTCCTGCAAAGAGTTTTTACGTTTTGAGGGACACAGGCATGGTTTGCGTGCGAGTTCTGTAAAGACAATATCAAAGTTATTAAAATACCAGAGGGGCTGGAGGCAGAGGGAAAGAGACAGACTCCATGCTCAGCTCAGAGTCCAACCAACACAGGGCTCGATCTCACGACCCTGAGATCATGACCTGAGCTGAAATCAAGAGTCTGACGCTCAACCGACTGAGCCACCCAGCACCTCTAGGACAACAGGAATTCTTAGACACTAGGATGGGCAGTATAAATTGGAACAGGCCCTTTGGAAAAAACAGCTTCCTGTCACTGAGTAAAGTTGACGATTTGCATATACTGTGCCCCAGCGTGTCTAGTCATTGGTGACTCACAGGAGGCACTCAGGAGCACACACACCAGGGGCAGCATTATTCATAACAGCTAGAACCTGGCAGCAACCCAACTGACTGCCAAAAGGAGAATGGATTAAAATAGTGCTCCATACACCAGAATATGCTACAGCCACGAAAATGAAGAAACTACAGCTTGGTGTGATACTGTGGGTGAACGCTTTTGAGCCAAAGATGCAAGAATAATAGAATACAGAATGTGATTCCATTTACAGATCACAGGAAAAGGCAAAACTAAATGATGTTGCTTAGAGACATAGATAGGAGGCAAAACTACAAAGAAAAAGGAAAAGAGGAAGAAAATCATCGTCACTGAAGTGAGAAGAGAGAAGTCTGCTCTTTGTGATCAGGGTGGGTCTCTGGGATATTTGCAGTATCCTATCTTTTGGTCCAGTTGGAAGTTACATGGATGTTCACATCCTAACTATTTGTTAAGTACACATTCACGTTATTTCATTTTTATACTTGTCTATTTCATAATAAAAAAATAAAAATATATTCTGAGTCCAGGGAGGGTATTTACTGACCAAGAATCACACAAAGCATTTCACCTAATTTAACAGCAGGAAGTAACTAAAAAGAAGCAATGGGGCATTAAGCTGTCTAAAACAAACTAGAAATATATGAAATAGGCAACTTCGTCTTATGCAGAGACCAACAGAGAGGTAACTTATTCTTCTAGTCTATGCATAACAGAAGGGGAGGTCCATGTTGTAATGTTAGTGTAGGTGAAGAGCAGAAAATTTTGCGCGGAAGTTGAAAAACAATAAAATAACATCCAAAAGGAAGGAGAGATTTTCCTCAATCAATTTTAGGCTAACAGTTTTCGGTTAAATTGGGAGGAAAGCTAAATTCGGTGGCTCTCTACCTCCTTTTTCATTGATTTCCTCTTTCCTTCTTGCAGTTCCACTCCACCCCTGTGTCCACACTTCATTCTTTCTCCCAAATGCTCTGTGCACTGGCCTTCACCAAATAATGGCTTCAGATGTAATCCTCCCTAGAGATGGTTTCATTTAAATAAGGCTTGCATTAAATAAGGGAAGAAAAAGTCTTTAAGAATCAAAGTCATATAGCTTAAATGATAGGTGGTAGACTTGATGTTATGAGGCAAACAGCTTCAACAGTGACCCCCGAACCTTGCTTCAAAGGGAGCCACCCACTCCTATGTTCCTATTCACTCCATTTGAACCTGGAGAAGGGTCAATAGCCATGGCTTAGCTGAGTCCAGTGGTCACCAAGCTGATGTGTTTGTTTTAATATCTGGGTCCTTGAGGTTTTCTCAGAAGTTTCTCAGAAGAAAGCATAAGCTTTCTAGAAACCACCAGACTTCTAAGAATTTTTTGAGCATGTAGACATGCCAGCAATGATTTCTAGACTTAGAACGTCTATAAACACAGTCATTGCTGATGATGGCTTTATTGCCCGGTGTTATAGCTGGACCAGACGCTAAAGAAGATTTTTATGAACAAAAGTGTTTACAAGAAAGAGTATCTCTCCACTACTGTCTAAAACAAAGTGGGAGTGGGGGTGGCAGAATTACATTGAAGATTAGTGAACACTGGGGAGAACTGGATTTCTTGGGAACAAAAAACTGATTCTCTGGTTATCTTCATTTATTTTTTATTTTTTAAATGATTTTATTTATTTATTTGACAGAGAAAGAGCATAAGCAGGGGGAGCAGCAGGCAGAGGGAGAAGCAGGCTCCCTGCTGATCAAGGAGCCCGATGTGGGACTCAATCCTAGGACCCCAGGATCATGACCTGAGCAGAAGACAGATGCTTAGCTCTGGTGATCTTTAAAAATAGGATGAGCTCTGGTCTGTTTGGCTCGGCACAGGTGGAAATATAGGCAGTCTTATGAATCTGTGGCAGTCTGTCCTGAAGGCTAAATACAGGCTAAAGTTCTTATCTTTGGGAGAGGAGAAGTCTTGAGAGACAAGGAAGTAAAAAGCGTTCCTACAAATGAGGTGAGTCCTGAAATGCTGAAAGTCTCTGCTGGCTATGGAACCCAGAATTTCTCATCAGTTCTTGTGTTGGATCTGACATCAACCATGGCATACTGCCAAACTAAAGCTTGGACTCTGGGAGATTTAGGTTTTGTGGTAGGTACTCCCCCTGTGCTCTAACCCACTTTAATTCCTGACCCACTAGCTCCTCAGATATGCTTTCCAGTGTCATTACTGTGTTAATAATGCAACTCTCCATTTTAATAGACTGCATGTGGGAGACCCCACCTATATAGCATTTTGGCAGTTACTGTATTGTCATTTGACCTTGGACGTGGTAAAAAGCATATGACACTCAGTGTGTTTCCAAAAAATCCATATTAATGCTTGGCAATAACCTGTGAACTCTGCTTTCTCCTTGATGCAGGTGTTAATGATTTGTTTTAGATTAGTTATTGTGGCAGATTGAGAAAGTGTATAAAAGACTAAGATACTGTAGGGGTTGGTTCAGGTGGCCATTGTTTCTCCCTGTGTGAAATCATGGCAGATTTTGAGGAAAGAGAAGGAAATGAACTTCAGGCTAGATTCTGTTTGGTTTCTAGACCATGGAATTAGTCATTGTGTTGTCTTTTTTGTTGGGTGACCTGGTGTGAAGACATTGCTCAGAGCAAGGAACCTGCAACTTATTTGCATTAACTACTAGATAAGAGATTCAAGCTCCAGCGATCAATAGGATGCCCGGCCAGATCTTCCTGGTGATCAGTGGGGGTGACAGATGTCTCCCTTGCATCTGATAAGAGAATGTAACATGCTAGAGCTGCAGAGGGTTTCTGGTATTCTGGGAAGAGTGTCCGTTCAGCTGGTACCTAAGGATGTGCTAAGGGAAGAAACACGGGATTTCTGGAACATAGCAATCAAGTTGTAGGGCTGCATATTGATGTGCCTAACAATTTAATGAGGCCGAAATATGCCTCTTTTAAAAATGAGAACATTTTAAAGCCTCAAGTAGACTAAATAAGAATACTTAGGATCAGTTGCTGTGACAGACAGGCCATACTAGCCTAATTAAAGATGTGCATAACATATTGATGTTGCAATAGAATTTCCTGAATTGTGGTTATAGCAACAATTAAGGAACAGAACTGACTTTCTTGGCAATAAATGCACACACTCCACAAATTCAAATAAATGTACATATGTAACTAAAGCTGACATGAATAGGTTTTCTATATTTGGGAATATAGGCTTTGGGTTTTTCCTAAGTATAGTGAGAGCAATTATATGCAAATGAATGTTCCAAAAGTTTAAATCTGATCGATTTAATTGTTAATTATATTCTGAATATTCACATTTGTGTAATCGTAAAGCAAAAGAAATTTCAACTATTAAATTGTTATAGAAAAGGAAACAACTGAATTAACATATCATAAAGATTACTTATTTGGCATGTGCATAGTAGATTCATCATTTTTAAGATAATTTATCTTTTTTCCTAAGTACAAGGGCATATATTTATTGAGTGGAGACGAGATGACGTTTCTCAGCGTGGTCGTGAGATTGAAACTCCCCAGCAGTGGCTGCATGTCAAGGCAGTCTTCGCTCTAGAGCCGCATGGAGGGACAGACATAACCGTGGGCTGAAATAGCTCCAGGAAGCTTTCATGGGAGAAGTGAGACATGTGCATAGGAGAAGGATTTGGATGGGATGGAGAGAAGAGGGAAAGTTGAGCTAGGGAAAAGAGCAGGAGCCAAAGTTCTAATTAGACCCTCTCCATTTTCCTTCAACTCCTACCGCTCCCAGTAATCAAGTGCACTAAACCGAAAGTCAAGGTGAATTTCTGCTGTCGGTGTTGGATATCACCCCCGCCTCACACTCCCTTGATCCATTTCTCACCTCTTTTTGGTTCTGTCAGCCTTGTTGCTAATCTCTTGCCTCCGAATTTTGTTTGGCTAGTGACCCCAAGTCTTGGAGTGCTCCTACGTTGGTCCTGCTGTACCAAAAACTACATATGGGGTCACTTCTAATGATGCTTCCCTCTATGTACCCCCAACATAGACATGGCATCTCTTGCCCAAGGGGCCCCTGAGGAATGCCAGAGGCCTGCGTGATCCTCTGACTTTCCAGAGAAGGAAATCAGACACATGTGTGGTCAATGAGTAGTCCAGTCTGCCTGGAATGCAACTTACTCTAAGGAATAGAAGATATTAAACTGATAAGAACAGATACTACACTTGATCTTAGCCAAAAGGCCGAGAAGTGATAGGAATAGAGATAATGCATTCATTGGGGAGTGATGATGGAGGTTGGGAATGGGATTCCCGAAAATGGAAAAACCACACGCATACTTGGCAAAACAGTAATATATACATACATACACATTTATGAACCAATATAAACAAATATACAGAAAAGACATACATACATATATATACCTACATGCATGTGATCTATACATACACACATGCTCACAGAACTTACACTTTCTTAAATACACACAGACTATATGTATATACACTATATTACATAATTAAATGGTTAAAATAAAGGATTAGCTAGTTAGGGATATGTGGTGTCTCTTTTGCTCATCTCCTCTTTACTGCTTCTTTATTACAGAAATAGTCCCTCCCTTCTGATGACAGGGATGAGCAGAAAATTCAGGCTAGTGATGGGACAATCAAGTGATTGGTCAATAGATGGACACATGGCTCAAGATAAGCCATTTTGAACTCTTCCCAGACTTTATTGTTTTTCTGGGTAATGCTGTGTTCTTTTCTTTGGTTGTAGAGCTGTTGAGATGGGATTTCCTGGGTGGCAGTGGCTGTGTTCCCTGGAGGGAACAAGACCAAGACACCGAGAGAAGCAGAAATCAGTTGCAGAGCTAAAGCAAGGGCCAGAACAAATGCTCTGGTGCTGAGATCAGCCATTCTTGAAGCCAGTCTACCCTCCTCTGTGGCTGGGCTTATAACCTAGTAAATCCCTCTTAATGTGTGCTGCCTTGAACTATGTTTGGGTCACTTGCAACCAGAATCCTAGCCGATACATACATTATATAAGTATTTTATAAGAGCAACAATCAAACATTCTGAAACTCATCTTTAAACAGGTGCTGCTTGCAGGATGTGAGGAACTATCTTTCCAAATCCATACTTCATTCCCACTGGGAGGTTGTGCATGAGGAGACGTGTCTGTCACTCCATCAGTCAGCTCAGGTGTCCACAGAGATGCACACTGTCTATCTTCCTCTTCAGGGACATATGTTTAGGAAACTAGCTTGTTCTTTTGAGAGGGAAGTAAAGGTCACGATTTCCCAAGGTCATCAAGCCAGAACAGGGCCAGATAAAACTGATTACTTACTGACTTTCTAGTCTTACTCAACTGATAAATCACATAGTTTTATTATAATTATTCAGATGAAATCTTCCCTATTGCTATGAGGCATCATCAGTCAAAATAGATTGATTTTCACTTTACAAATCACATTTGTTATTGATGAAAGATCCATTATTATCATAGTTTTCAACATAGTAATTTGTTCCCCAGGAAGATACAGGGAATTTTATTCATTACAGAACCTTAGGTAGATAAATGCCCATATGGCAACTGCCATGTTAACACACATGAAAGGGGCCTATGAGAAATTGAAAAATTCATTCTTGATAAGCAAAGAAAGACACAACAGAGCACCCACAAAAGAGCATCCTGATTTGAGAGTTGAAAAAGATGATAGAACTAGGGCCCCAATGGTAAGAATTTTGCCTTAGTTTTTCTCAAGTTCCAGCCTGACAGAATGACTAGCACAAAAACCATTCATCAAGTGGCAGTTAGTCTTAATCATGAATATTAGTCAATCCCAAATATTTAATAAGTGCTTGCTCAGTTCCAGACCTTAGCTGTGCAAAGCATCAGCAAAAAACCCCAGTTTCCAAAAAACCTAAAATTGGGGTTCACCAAGGAAGAGAATGAGAAAGACCCAGTTACAAGTATCCTGGAATGATACCACCTAAAGGGCTTTGACATTTCATCACAACAGATTTATTCCACTGCTGTTAAGAATAGAGAACATTCAAGTAATTTTCATTAAACAATTGTACTCAATGTCTGGAGGATAATTTGTCACCAAGTAGATTGCATCGAACTGTGATTTCTCCAGCCTAGTGATTTTCCAGAGTAGGCTTACAAAGGCTTACTTCAAAAGAAAAATATTTATTAAAGAATTTTCATTTCAAAAATAACTCTACATCTCCTGTATCAGATAGTATCCTGCAAGGCTTGGGAAATGGTATATCTGGTTCATCGAGCAATCTGGCTAATGGAAAAATTTTAAGTAGTTAATAAGTAGATGATCGATTGAAAAGGAAAAGGAAATGAAGAATTCTGGTCTGGCAATATGGTGGTCTATGAGAACCTGACATCTCTCTTGCTGTAACACCAGGACCTGCTGGATAAATAGGAGACCTTATTTAATGCCCACCTGGCCCTGCCAGAAAAAAAGAAAATCTTTAGGCACCAGGAACTCTGAAGGAATGGAAATAGATGTAAGCGTGAATGTGGATGGTGTGATTTCCTGGGATTTTATATCGACCCTACAGGACCAGGAGGCAGGGCCTGGGTCCATCAAAGCAGAGAGTGAGAACTGTCCCTGCTCTGCTCCCCCATCCACACAGCCCTAAAGCTGGGCCCTTACCAGCTCTGCCTTAGTGAAAGGGGAGGCTAGGGAAGAAACCTGAAACCTGGCACAGAGTGCAGATAAGGAGGCTTATTTATGTCAAAAAATTATCCTTGGAAATTCAAAATGCTAGACCTCTACCCTAGTGGCCTTTCAGTTTGAATTTTACTAGGCAACCTGCAAGATGAGAAGTCAACCCCAAATTTGGTCTCCAGCCAGTGATAAACTGAGGTTAAAGGGACTGGAACTTCTTGGGAGGGTGTTCCCACAACTCAGACACAAGGGAGTCTTAAAATGCACCATTACAAATTACAAAACATAAGGAAACAGTGTGTTTACTGTGAGGATTTGCATGCTTTGCTATAGAAGATACCTCTTGATTACAATGTGTTTTCCTGTCCTTAGTTGCGGTCTTCCATCATATGCTGCACATCTGCTCTCTCCTCCTCCACAATGGAAGAATTCTCATTTCCAAAATGTACCTAGTTCAAGGCATTTGGGATAGGGGATCATGGACCTGTGTACTTAAGCCTTTCACATGCCATCATTTCTTTTAGTTCTTACAGACTACATACTATTTTACTGATTTAATTTATTTTGCAAGGCCCCAAATTGGTGATTCTGTGCCAGTGACTTTAGTTGTCCTGTGGGGGCAAAGGCAGAGCCCGAGATTGCATTGGTCAGCAAATTTCATTAAATGGTTTCACAAGAGTTGGTCACTTCATCAAGTCAGAAAGGTCACTGGCTCACAGTTGCTGAATGTACTACATCCTGCGCCCCATGGTAGGTTCTGGAATTGTAAAGATAAAACACTTTCATGATGTTGAGTGGTGATAAGCGAGGTAGAGTGGTATATGTGGAGGATTATTTTAGCTCTTGCAATGTAGGCCTGGAAAGAAGGTTTGGAGACAGTAGCTCCAAATATTCAGTGTAACGGTCTCTGTCTTGATAGTAAATTTTAGGTGACCTTTGCTTAATCATGCTTTCCATTTTTTCTATGATGAGCAGGTATTCTGTTTGTTATTAGAAAAAAGTAGTAGAATTAAGTACTTTATTTTTAAAGCAATATCTATCTGTGAAACATTTAAGAGCTGTTTCATCATTGAAAAAAATAAAATTGAAAATATCTATATAAATATATTGCTTGGACTATTTTAAAAGTAAGTACTCTCCCATTCCTTAGGTGTGGGTTGCTTATAATGACTTCCTTTCAAAGAGTACAATATGGAAAGGGGAACAAAATAGTAATTTTACAGTGGAGAAACCTGACAAATACTACCTTGGCCAGGTGAACAAGGTCAACATCAATAGTGATAAATCATGTGGGTAGTATATTACCATTGTGTGATGCCATGAAATGACACTTTGCCTCTATACTCTTCTTCTCCGAAACCCATAACTCCTGTATAATCATGAGAAAAACCCCAGACAAATATAAATTGAGGACCATTCTGACCAGTACTACTCAAAACTGTCAGGGTCATAAAAACAAGGGAAGTTTGAGAAACTGCCAAAGCCAAGAGGATCCTAAGGAGACATGACTACTACCTGTAATGTGGTATCCTGGATGAGTTCTTGGAACAGAATAAGGACATTAGGTCAAAACTAAGGAAATCTTAATATAGTATGGACCTTAGTTGTTAATCACCAATATTGGTTCATTAATCATAGCAAATGTATCATGCTAATACAAGATTTTGATAATAGGGGAAACTGGATGTGGGGTATTTGGGAACTCTCTGTATTGTCCTCCTAATTTTTGTGTGAATCTAAAACTGTTCTAAAATAAGAAGTCAATTTTATAAATGGCAGTAGATTTTCTATTTGTGCATCTGGAAGGTCGGAACTGCCATTAATTGAGATGAGGAAGACCACAGAAAGAGGTGGTTCAAAATAATTTGAAATTTATAATAGCCCAGCTCCACAGCAAGGGATGTGTAAGGCAAATGCATTGTGAATACACCACTGTCTTAATTTTCTATACTGAATACAATAAATACTTTTGGGAAAAAGTGAGTATTTGAGAAATAATTCCTATAGTCCTCAAAAAATTTACAAAAAATCAAATTCTTCAAAGATTCCTCAAGAACACAATGAAAATCAATCTGAGCTTTTAAATCCCTGTTAGTTATTATCATGCACTTAACCAGTTTCCTCTCTTGTTAGTGCAACCCACTTTTTGGCCATGCAAATGATTTGTAGAATTCCTAGAAGGGAAGATACAAGTAAATAAATTCTTGGTGTTTCTGTATGGTATTATATTTTGCCAGTAACTTTCTCTTTTTCTCATCTTTTTAAGATATTTTATTTATTATTGATTTTAGAGAGAGTGTGTGCAACCTGGGAGGGGGAAGGAGGAGGAAGGAGGGGAAAGGAATCTCAAGCGGACTCCTCACTGAGCACAGAGTCCCACTTGGGGCTCAGTGTCATGACCCTGAGATCATGACCTGAGCTGAAACCAAGAGTCAGAGGCTTGACTGACTGAGCTGCCCAGGCCCGCGCCCCCCGCCCCCCCGCCAATAACTTTTTTTTTTTTTAAGATTTTATTTATTCATTTGACACACAGAGAGAGATTACAAGTAGGCAGAGAGGCAGGCAGAGAGAGAGGAGAGAGGAGGAAGCAGGCTCCCTGCCGAGCAGAGAGCCCGATGTGGGCCTCGATCCCAGGACCCTGGGATCATGACCTGAGCTGAAGGCAGAGGCTTTAACCCACTGAGCCACCCAGGCGCCTGCCAATAACTTTCTAATAAGGCTTGATAATGTTTATTAGATGGAGGACACTTATATATCTTTCAGTTATCTTTCCCAGAGCTTACAAGATGAGGGTTTCCAAAGCATGTCCCTGAAAGATGTCAACAATAACATAACAGTAGTAATAATAATGACGATGATAATAAGCCAACACGTACAGTGCTTGCTATGTGCCAGATGCCATTCTAAATGCTTTACATATTCTCATGTATTTAAATCTTTAATTCTAATAATTGGGTATTATCATCCCATTTTGCAAATGGGGAAACAGAGGCTCAGAGACAGTAGTGGTTTCATTTAAATATCCTGTTCCCTTAATTTTCTATTTAGTCTTTCTCTATATGCAAACATGGTTATGAAGTTATAATTGTGGTATGTATAGAATTTGTGTATATTTTTTACAACACTAATCATTTATCACTACCTTATTCTATAATCTTTTCCCCTTTGTTTTGGGAAGCCCATTATATAGCTGTCTTGCATTTGTTTGTTACACTGAATTCTTCTGTGAGTTCCAGTTGAGTTTTAGAAGTTTCCTTTGGATTATTTCCTTGTGCAATCTCAGTGTTTTTAAATGATCTTTTTTTCCCTTTCTTTTCAAAATTTTATTGCATTAACTAGAGCTTATCAAACAATTGTAAACAATAGCTTCTAAAGAGATTTTTAAAAAGAATGCTTCTAAGGTTTGATCAGTATCAAATTGTATAAATTGATACTGTAAATTGTATAGTATAAAATAGTATATTTTATATAGTATAAAATTGACCTGACTTGATTTTCTTTACTATATTGGGGAAGAATCCAATTACTTTTAAAATTATTTTTCTAAAATCATATTTATATGTGTTGAATTTTGTCAAATGACTGTTTGGGCATCTATTGAAATCACTGTATGATTTTTCTCTTGAAACTTATCAAGATGGTACTTTCTTATTTTGAACCACCTTTACCAATTGATTTCTTGTTTTTCATAGTGTATGAATTAGTCAGAATTCTTTAGAGAAAAAGAACCAACAGGAGGTGTGTATATATAGAGAGATTTGTTTTAAGGAATTGGCTCATATGATTGTGGAGGCCTGGTGAGTCCAAAATATGATGGGGTAGGCTAGCATTCTTGAGTTGCAGTTTGAGTCCAAAGACAGTGTGATTAAAGAATTCCTTTTCTCTGGGGGAGGCCAGCCTTTGTTCTAGTAGGCCTTCAACTGATTCAATAAGGTCCACCCACATTATAGAGGATAATCTGCTATACTCAAAGTCCAATTTAAGTGTTAGTCTCTCAGGGCACCTGGGTGGCTCAGTCATTAAGCATATGCCTTTGGCTCAGGTCATGATCCCAGGATCCTGGGATTGAGCCCCGTGTCAGGCTCCTTGCTCAATGAGAAGTCTACTTCTCTGTCCCCCACTCTCCCTACTTATGTTCCATCTTTTGCTGTCTCTCTCTGTCAAATAAGTAAATAAAACCTTTTTAAAACATTAAAAAAATAGATTTTAATCTCATTCAAAAAACAATTTCACCGACACATCCAGAATAGTTTCACCAAACATCTAGCCATCATGGCTCAGTAAGTTAATATGTAAAATTAAGTATAACAGTGTGTAAGGCTTTTAATGAATCAATGAATTTAAAACTGTCTCACAATATGAGTCATGTAACATTATCCTCCCATATTGTGGATGAGGAAATTGAGATTAAGAAAGGTATACAGCTTGTTCCAAGTCACACTCGCTCATGGTGGCAGGGCTGAGTCTTGAGCTCTGGACTCCAGAACTCTAGGGTTATTCATATGATCAAGAGCATCCACTGTGTTGATATGTTATTCTCTATACTGGCCCCCTACTTCCTTTGCTCAGGGTTCAGCTGCCTGTATCTCTTGTATGTGATTTGGTCTTTTGTTGGTTGGGCGATGAGTAATAAGAGTTGAGACTTTTACTTACTGTAAGTTGATTATCTTGCTGCAGTCCACATCTGGACTGATTACAAAACTGAAGCTCTCTCCCTGACTTTCTACTCTATTGTACTGGTAGGCATAATAACCGTAATACCACCATTCTNATTACAAAACTGAAGCTCTCTCCCTGACTTTCTACTCTATTGTACTGGTAGGCATAATAACCATAACACCACCATTCCCNGAAGCTCTCTCCCTGACTTTCTACTCTATTGTACTGGTAGGCATAATAACCGTAATACCACCATTCTTGCTATCTTGTTGATGAGTTGACCTCATACTTCCCTCCTTACATTTTTCAAAAGACACAGGCTGTTTTGCAAGTTATTTAAGTCCTGTTTCAAAAGCAGTATGGTTGATAAGTATGTTTCATCCCTGGCTGCACTGAGCCTTTTAACCCTGTATTGTTGCAACAATACGAGCTTTCTGGCAGGATGTGTTCAGGACAGGCTTTCAGAGCGAAAATGTTGATGTTCCCAAATTAAAGAGCTCATGGTCTATGGTAATATATTCTCTTGATTTAAAATTAGGTGGAAATTGGTACAGTTTGTCAAAAATCTACAGAGGATGAAAATGAGGCACAGTTTTAGGTGCTGCGCTATATGCCAAATAGACCTTGTGTTTCTTTCTTAAACATCTACTTCAAAGAGGCAGATTTGTTTTTGATATCTGTAGGAGCATGCATATGAACTGATTCCAGTGCCCTCATCGTCTCCAGAATTATTTATTTGTTTGTTTGTTTGCTTATTTATTTATTTTGTGCACGGGTCTGTGGTCAGTTTGCTTCTTTGTTTCTTGAAACCAACACCATCATTATAATTCTCCTTTTCATTAAATAACTCACTCTCAGCCCATTGTTGTCATCCTCCACTTAGAGGTTGGGAATGGAGTCACCTAACATGAGGTCATTCATCTCTTCAGCAAGTGCTGTGCCTGTGTTGCAAATTCTTATGCTGGCAAAAACACAGGAATCAAGGCAACAGAATAATATTCACCACCTGAGCCACCTTGACATTTTCCTGCTAGTAGGAAGCTTCCTTTTTTCTCTTTTGCTTTAAACTCAGAAGAATGCATCCTAAATTCTGTAGGCTACATAATCATGCCCATGAGCTTTCTCTTTTCAGTGCAGCCTGCCCCCATAAGTGTTTTTTTCTGTAAGCGATGCTAAGTATGCAGAAAACCAATTAGGAGATTTTACTTAGGTTTCCTTTGCTTAACTGTTTCTCAAAGCTTATGTGGCATAACTGCTAGATAAAGAAGAAGGAGAACGTATTCTATATTGGTCTTTTGAGTTTTCACCTTCACGCCTTAGTTGAAACTGGAAAGCTTCTACCTGCCGTCTCTATATGTAGAAAATCTACCCATCCCTCAAAGCCCTGTCCAAAGGCTATTTCCTCCATGGTGGTTTGCCTGATTCTCCTTAGAAGTCACGGTTCCTTCCTGTGAACCCCTCAGCACTTTCTATTGTCACTATTATTGATAAACACTTGCATAATTCTTCTTGCCTTACAAAGGTTGTAAACATATTATCCCATGTAGTAAATAGTCTTGTGAACCTGGTATAGTCTCCGTTTGAGTTAGAAACAGTAAATGAAGCACAGAAAGACTAAGTAATTTGTTAAAATGCCACACACTGTCCTCTGTCTTCTGACAATCTCTTCCTTTACTAGCTATATCCTTTTGGTCCTCAAATTACTGTCATCATCTGAGCTAACCCTTATGGGGCATCTCTTTTTGCCAGGCATTCTTCTAGGTGGTTATATGCTGCAGAAATAATACCTAACACCTCCTTGCAGAAATAATACCTAAGCTTCTTGCCAGATACTTAGTCTTCAAAGGAGGCCTATGCAGTAGATATCATTACCATCCCACTATTTGCTGGTGATGACTCCAAGAGACAGAGAGCTAAAGTAATTTACTCAAGAGCAGATAACTGCAGGAAGTAACGGGGAGCATCACAGTCTTTCCACATCACGAATATGGTGTCTGGTCAGTGAAAATGCTGGGAAAACTCACAACTGTCAGAGGCCACACTTCAGCCACCAAGGAAAGATTATCCATCTCCTCTGCATTTCAGATCTTGCAGGAATGCATTCTGTAGGCAGAATACAAATGCCATCAAGGACCATAGTGATCGGGAAGTCTGTTCGTTTTTCAGCCTTGGCTCTGCAAGATGGGGGGAGAGCACAGAAAAAGGTAAAAATGGATACTGAGCACTAATAGATGATAACTAGCATAGCTATGATGCTGATGTGAGGCTCTTTGCCGTTCCTTCTGAATAAGACCCTGGGAAGATGGTGGTCGAAAGTTGTCACTCAGATTTGTAGTGGTTTCACCAGACCAGTGCAGGGGAGATGAACAACTGCATAGTTTGATGTAGAGAAAGCTTGCTTGTTAAGGAGTAGTGGACTACAGGACTAAGGAAGGAGTGGATGTTTTCTACTTATGAGGAGCCTATTCTCTTTTTAATGGAAAATTAATCAGGCTAACGATTGCCCGAGGGCTATATCCAGATGTGTTCCTATTTGCAGTCACACAGTGGATATGCCACCATCCAAAGGCTTTTTTTTTTTTAAAGATTTTATTTATTTATTTATTTGACACAGAGAGAGAGAGAGAGAGAGATCACAAGTAGGCAGAGAGGCAGGCAGAGAGAGAGGAGGAAGCAGGCTCCCTGCTGAGCAGAGAACCTGACGCGGGGCTCGATCCCAGGACCCTGAGATCATGACCTGAGCCAAAGGCAGAAGGTCAACCCACTGAGCCACCCAGGCGCCCAGCCAAAGGCTTCTTTAATCTTTCACCTAAGTGATGATCACGTAGAACCTTTGTTTCCCCTTTCCCGTTCGAATGCTACTTCATTAACGTTGCTTCTTGTTGGTAACCATCATCTCCTAAGTGTTCTGCAATTTACCGCTTTAAATGCTGGATGGTTTGCTATCAATTCTTCATCTAGCCCATTGTTTCACCAGTTGCTTGCTAGTTCCTACTCCAGTAACAGTCTTAGCATGAAAATGTCCCATCACTGAAATTCCCCACTACCACCAACTGATTAGGGCAGGCTTTGCACTGATGAGTATGTGTCTCAGGGGGGCCTTTGTTTGAAAAAGTGTCAGAGACTCCTTTTATGGGGGAACGAGTATAAATGTAAATGTAGACATTTGTTTACCAACAAGAGTAGTAACTGAAGAATTACTAGCTAATAATCACCCCACTCGTGTCTTTTCCAATTACTCCTCTCTTTTTATGAAGAAACCTGCCTAGAATATCTCATGGATTTTTCTCCCACAAGTGTGCTTTTGGGAAGTTTCCTGGAAGATTGATTGGAACACAAGGATTTCAGTTCATGGCATCCTGTTAATCAGCTCAGATTTGTTAAAGTCATTAGTGTTATAAATTTCCTTGTACTCACAATTTTCCTTACCTGGAGTTAATTCTGTGTCAGCGCATTAGTGTGGGTAGAGTACCTTCCACCAACTCAGTGTTTTTAATGGAGCTTACCCAGTTTAATAACAACGGAGATCCCCAAAGGGAAAACAAGGCATTTGGTTCAGACGTCTTGTGGGAGCTGAACCCACCAGAATGTTCTGCTGAGGGACTCATCACTAACCTGCCGACACTGGTGTCTGTATCCCATCAGTTCGTTTTCACTGAAGCCATGAGGTGGGGTGCACTTTCTTTATCCAGTCATTTCTTTTTTCCTGCTTTTAGTGCATGAAGGAGACACAGGAACGTTTGGAAAAGTTGGGACTCAGCAAATTTTAAGATTGATTTTCCTCTGTTGGTCCCCATAGTATTCAGATCAAGATAAGGTACTTAACTTCACTGGGCTCTAAGTTGCCTTCTATAGAACAGGGTCAATACCAATTCTTGGAAAGAAATAAGACCGTGATGAGTCAGGTTTCCACCACGTGTAGGCTCTTCTAAGTGTTTCAGGGCTAATGGCATTCCTTGAGGTAGTGTAGAAGCTGTTTACGAGGTCAGAGCTTGTGCTGTGAATCCATGTAGAATCCTTATGACTGTTGGGTCTATAGACTCGGACAGCTGCCCATCTCTCAGCTTACCTCTCACTGTACCCCTCCTCACGGTGCTCAGTGCTTTGGCCACGCAGAATCACTTTGAGTTCCAGAATACACAGTATATTTTATACCTTTCTGAATTTTCAAATGCCTGCCCCTCGCATCATTTACCTGGTGAACTACTCAGCTTCCAGACCTTTACTGATAACCTCCTTCTTCTGGTGTGCTTGTGTTCCTTGTGTGGCCTCAACAGATTTCTATCAGAGCCTCTTTAACCATTTATTGCCAGTACTTGTGTGCAGAACTGACTTCCGCTCCGTAACCATGTGCCACTTAAAGGTAGGATCCTCTTTAAGTCTCAAACCCCTTTCATTTTCTTCCTGCCAAGATTAGTGTCTCCACTCAGAGAGAAGCACATCCAAAAATATTTTATAATGTGTGAATTTCAGTGTAGTGTTTATTTCAACCCTAACAGAAAAACAGATTGATTTTATCCAGAGATGTTCCTCTCCTCACACATAGTATATTCAATGGGTAGAAATGCTCAGGAAGTTTTGTATTTTATAAAAATCACAGGAAGGAGGATCAGCGATCAGAAAGTATGAAGGCGGATTTGAGCTCAATATAAGTAATAACTTTCTGGGCATCCAAACAGTTCAAAGTCGGAATGTACTATCTTGTCACATAATGGGGTCTCATGACTGGAAGTATTCACACCGAGACTCACAGGGATGCTGTCAAATATATAGTCTTACATTGTTTTTGAACTAGGTGCTTGCCAGGATCCTTTCTAATCTTACGAGTCTATTTTTATTTCTATAATTCAGTTCAAATATCATTAAGTTCTCATAATTTCCAATTATGGAGTTGATATCCATCAATTTATTTCAACCTTCATTAAAATTTTTTTATTAATCTAAGTCAATGAGACAGTTATTTTCCGCCTCACTCCTCAAAGAATCTCGCTATCCTTGTTTATCTGTGTTTTGTTTCACTCCTTGGCAAAAATTCCTAAGAATTTTTAAGACCTATTCTGAAGAAAACACATGGCAAAATTCCTAAGACTTTTAAAAGACCTATCATTTAAGTCAACCAGTACTTGAATAATGGGCCACGTGCAATAGGACATTCAGTGAAGATACTAAAATGATTATGGTAGCTAACATTTATCAAGTACTTACCGGCATTTTACATATATCAACGCTTTTGTTCTTCACAACAATACTATGTGGGGAGTAGTAGTTTCCCATTTTATAGATTACAATCCTGGGACACAGGGAAGTTAACTGATTTGCTCAAGATCATAGAGCTACTAGGTAGAAGAAACCCAGTAATCTGATCTAAAATCTGAACCCGTAACTTTAAGCGTTACTGACTTTTGATGAATAAATTTAATAAGATACTATCTCTTACCCTCAAAGATGATTTCACCTGGTAGAATTACATGTGTTTATTATATACCAGACAAAGCAGTCCTTGCTTTTACTTATTCTGAAGATTTCTGCTTTCAAGTTTCTCTTTGTTTTTGCTTCCTAGTATTCTGGCATTGGCCAACCAAATCTATGCTCATTTGATCTATACCATTTATGATTTTCTAAACTTGCTACCTGACTTTATATATCTTTAGTCTGAACTCAGAGGAATGGGATTCTGTCTCCATGATTATGTTAATTATCCTCCCCTGAAACTTCTCCCTTTATATTTTGCTTTTGTGGGAACCACAGTAGTATGCAATGATTCACCAACAGATTGATTTTTTCTATGAGCACACCTTAGGCCTTGTACAGTATAATTTAGAGAAGCTATTTTCAAATTTTAACATTCACTTGTAGGATTAGGCAAAATATCAGTTGCTGGGCCCCAACCCCAGGGTCTCAGATTTAGTTGATCTAGAGTCAATTTCAAAAGTTTGAATTTGGAATGTATTCTCAGGTAGTAGTGGTGTTTTGGTACTGGGACCACGCTTGGAGAGGTTGGGCTTTCTAGAGGTTAGACTGGGTCACAGATAGCAGAGGTGTGTTTGGAAATTTTCACAGGTGATGCTAATGCACACTCAGGAGTTACACATATTAACAGTATTACTCTAACTCTTTCCCTTGAGTTGATGCCATTCAATCCTCTACTGATTTGTTAGTTTGGTCTAAGCACTCTACATTTGTCACTCCTTGGTAATATGACTGTACCTACTTGCTTCAAAAGATCATTTGGGAGCAGAACTTTGGCTGATGCCTACTCAATAAAGACCAAGTAAGTAATTGACTGAAGATTTAATGTACCTCCTTTTCCCAGTAATGTTTTCCAGTTACCACACGTGGCACAGCACATGGTAGATACTCAAGGAATGTGTGTGGGATGAATGAATAGCTCTTACAATAATAGCCTTATTTCACCAGGCTAGGTTGACTGACCACATATCCCTAACATGCTAGAATTATAACTTACTTCTGATAAAATTACTGATTTTATTAATCTAAAGGAGTCATGCAAAATTGTTTTCCTCTTTTTACTTGCTATTTTCAGTTTTCCCAACTTGGGCTCAGCCAGCAGTGCCACAGCTGGATGGGCTACATTGATTTTAATGAGGACTCCTATTTCAGCGAAGGATAATAAACAGGTCTGGAGGGCAGGGTCATACTCCCAATGTCTGCCTGACACGAGGCAAAGATGAAAATGCTAGAGCAGGCTGAGCAGGCTGGAGGGAAGCTACACTTCCTCACCGTGCATTTCCTTGGAGTGCCATTAGCTTACCGGGAAGAACACAGGGTAGATTGCATTTACATGAGGGAGGTGAGGCTGAGCTCAGTTATCTTAAATTTTTTTGGCATTGTTTCAATTATTTGTTGGAATAATGGAACTTTGATCTAAAACATGTTCCTTAGTATCATATTTCTTAGCATGGCAAGGCACAGACTCTTTCCTGTTTTCCGTAATCATGGTCATGGAGTGCCTTTAAATTTACCACGTAAGTGACTCCCGAGATGGTAATGTACAGAGCTCTCATTCTAAACAGTAGTGTGTCTTTAAGGTATAAACAAGGCCCTTGTATCCTGTTCACCATCAATGATGTAATCTCAGCATGCTGGGTGGTTTACAATAGTCATGTTTTTATTTGATCTCCATTAGAAATTCATGAGATAATCATTGGAATCTTAACCTCATTATACAGGTGAGGAAACTAAGTCACTCGGGGTTTAACTGATTTGTCCCAAATGAAACAGCTGTGAGTAGTGAGGACCATGAGGACATCTCGGGTTTTCCCACTCCATTCAATGACTGATTTGCGACTGTGCACTGCCTGGCACCTCTGTGAAGAGGGGCTCCTTTTATTCTCATTTGTCTGATGAGAGAAAATATGAGGCAAGAGAAAGGTTGGTGACTTGGTCCAGGTCAAAGGGCAAGGCTGATTCAGTGGCACAGGCAAGGGTGAGAGCTGCAGGCATCTCGTGTCCTGAATTTAAACAGAAATGCATCCCCTCCTCCCCAGCTACACCGAAGGGATTCCTTAGTTATTCCCTCTCCTGTCCGCGTTTGGTCTGATCTGCAGCGTGTTTGTGAACAGCAACTGCATTATCAAGTAGCCAGGGCTTCCTCCAGATGAGCTAATGGGCCACCAGAGTGGAAACTAGCAGGGCTCACTTCACAGGCCACAGAAGGCATCTGCCTTTGCCTCGCAGCTCCAATTATTCAAATCTGCCCGCAGCTGGAGAAACGAAGTCCTGGGCAGAGGCCAGCCTCTGATCTCGGGATTCTGCTTTCACCCACATCAGTCCCCTCCTGTTGCTTAAGCGGAGGCCAGGCTGGGCCCCCTTGGACACCGTGCACAGTCATTCTGCAGTCCCCAAGCACCCTCTGGCTGCTGTGTCAGCAACTGGATGCTCGCCCAGGCTCTGCAGGACTCTGGAGTCTGGAGCCTGCTGGCCTGCAGGCAAGAGAGCTGCCAGATGTGCGTGCT
Source organism: Ailurus styani (assembly GCA_002007465.1). Taxonomy (NCBI): domain Eukaryota; kingdom Metazoa; phylum Chordata; class Mammalia; order Carnivora; family Ailuridae; genus Ailurus; species Ailurus styani. Next base: position 305,522 of record LNAC01000865.1, on the reverse strand, counting down.
AATAAATGGCAAGAGCTACTGTGCAATTATCATGGTACAGAAATAAGTCGTGAAATTATCTCTCCCACTGGGTTTGGAATCCAGAGTAACCGAGGCAGCAATCTTCTCTTTGCGTGTGAAGTAGAACTAGTTACCAGTGGCTTCCATTCAGGGGTGTGCTCCTCTTGGAATGAAGCCTTTCTCAGCAGTCTGAAGGGTGAGGGGCTTAAGAGCAGGTTGTCTAGCACTTGATATCTAACATGATAGGCCACTATTACTCGGGTGCTGGTTAGAAATGTGGAATCAGGGGTGCCTGGGGGGCTCAGTCTGTGGAGCGTCTGACTCTTGATTTCAGCTCAGGTCATGATCTCAGGGCTGTGGGATCGAGCCCCTTGTGAGACTCTGTGCTTAGCCAGGAGGCTGCTGGAAATCCTCTCTCTCCCTCTCCCTCTTCCTCTGCCCCTCTCCCCTGCACACACATGCTCTCTCTCTCTCTCTCTCTCTTTTTCTCTCTTTCTCTCTCTCTCTATAAAAGAAATAAATACATCCCCCCCAAAAAAGAAATGTGGAATCAGGGCCCACCCCAGATCTACAGAATCAAAATCTGAATTTTAACAAAGATTTCCAGAGCATTTGCTTGTGTGTTTGAGCAGCTCTGACCTCAATACGAGAACCTAAGGGGCTTGTGAGACCCGTGGCAGCTGTAATTCTGTGGTTCTCTGAGATGATTTGGTCATGCCGAGTGGGGTCTTACCTCCAGTACTGAGGGTGCAGTGATATTAACCTTGCTCTCCTTTCTGGGCCCTAGTGACATTTCCAGAGGGCTGTGTGAAGTGGTACATGTCCAGACTAGGGCTTAGCGGTTGCACGAGCTTTCTCCCAGGAGTCCTCGAGCTGCGTGGCCCCAGCAGACCAGTCTCTTGCTGCAGCGCACCTTATCTTCCGAAGAGCCCCAGCTGTGCTGTGCAGGGGAGCCACAGAGCTAATGGAGGAGCAGCATACTGAAAATGATGTTGTGGCTATTAACATTTTTATGGGTGGACTGCTTTGCAAAGCTGAGGGAAAGTATTATTCTTCTAGGATTAATATATTTAACAAAAAGTCTGCCAGGAGAGGAGGCTTTTGCTGATAAATATAATTCTGCTGTTGATTTATCTAGTAATGGAGACTTGAAATTACAGGAATCAATGTGTATGTGAAAGCCATTGTCATTTGGTTAATTATGTTTTGCCAGCAATATGGGGAAGCACTTTATACTCGGTGCAGCCAAATGTATTTCAGCCAGAATCCTGCATTATAAGTGATGGGCCTAAGTGTGGATGAAGACAAAGACACCTCTAATTCCAGACTCCTGGACATGTGATGTAGCCCTCTCCCCTTGCACTATGGCATTTGGGTCTGTTTCCTCTAGGGCAGTGGTTCTCCAGTGGGGTGATTTTTTTTTAACTCCCTCCCCCACCCATGGGACATTTATAAATCTCTGGAGACATTTTGGTTGTTGTAACTGGGAGAGAGGTGGTGTGGGGAGAGGCCAGGATGACACCCATGCTTAGTGTCCTACTGTGTATAGGCTACGGCTCTCATCCCCAACAAAGAATGACCTGACCCCAACTCTCAGTCGTGCTGAGAGACTCTGCTTCAGAGCACCTTTGTCTCTGATTCTGATCCAAGGAACTGGGAGCAGCTCCATATCCTGTTTGTCAACAGATAAAGAAATTAAGTCTACGGGCATCACAGTCATCTAGAATTATCTGCTACCGTACCCACCCAGATGGAATCAAGAGGAACAAACAGTAAGAGAGGCTGGAATGGTTCCCAGGCCACGACCAGCTGTCTGTCATCGGTAGTGATGCTGTTATCAGGGACTTTCTCAGCGTTCCTTTTCCTTCTTTTTGATGAGTCAGCTACTGGTTTTGGAAAGCCTAACCTACACTATAGTCTCAGCATTGCTATTTACTACTGAGTGACCTTGAGTGTGGTAGGCAGAGTTATGGCCCCCAAAGATGGCCCCATCCTAATTCCTGTGACTATGTTAGCTTCCCTGGCAAAGAGGACTTGCAGATGTGATGAAGTCAAGGATCTTGAGATGAGGAGATTATCTTGGATGACTCAGTGGGCCCAGTGTGATCACCGGGGTCCTTACAGGTGAAAGACAGAGACAAAAGAGTCAGAGTCAGAGATGAAAGGTTCTGTGCTGCTATTCTGAAGATGAAGTGAAGTTGGAAGAAAGGTCATGAGGTGAGGAACGCAGGCCACCGCAGAAGCTGGAAAAGCAAGGAAAGGGATTCTCTCCTAGAGCCTCCAGAAGGAGCACAGCCCAGTGGATACTTCAATTTTAGCCCAGGAAGGCCCAGATTTGGACTTCTGATCTCCACGAGTGAGAGATAATGAACTCGTGTTGCTTTAAGCCACTAAGTTTGTGGCAATCTGTAATAGTGGCAATAGCATACTAGTATGTTGAGTCAGATATTTTCCTCTTGATATCTTGTTGTAAACCAGGGCTCGCTGTGCTGTAAAATGGGCCTCATTCTTCAACGGTTACTTACTGATTATGTGTTATGTGTCAGGCACTATTCTAAGCACTTGGGGTGGAACAGTGAACAACACAGACCAACCACCACTCCAGTCTAGTGACAGGAGACAATAAACAACAAGAAATGTGTGGATGTGTAAGGATACATACATGATAAGGGCTGTGAAGGTAAATTGAAGCAGATAAGGAAGCTGGAGTCCATGGCTGTTTCTTAGGAGGCATTCAAGGAAGGATTCTCTGGTAAGATGACATTCAGCAGAAACTTCAAGGAAGTGAGGAGAAAGCCATCGAGGTATCTTGAGGGAAGACTGTTCTCAGCAGAGGAAAAGGCAAGAACACATGCCCTGAACACATGCTCCTAGGTTGCTTCAGGGATTCAAAGAACAGGGAAGGAGCCAGTGTGGATAATGATAAGGATTACCTTACAGGGCTGTTGTGAGAATTCCTGGCAAAATATATGAAACCCCTTTGTGAACTTCAAAGCACTTGGCAAATATTAGTTATTATCATTGCTGTGGCCCTGCAGAATGGATTTGTGGGGCTGCCAAGTGACCCTGAGGGTGACCTTCATCTTCTGTCTGAACGAAAGTGAGGAGGAAACAGCCGATAGCCCCAGGCTCTGGGAATTGTGCACAGCGGCCCAGAAAGAGAAGCACTTTCCCAGCACAGAGATGCTGGTGAGTGTATGTGTGCCCTTTAGATTGGTGAGGACAGGGTGGGATGGATGGGAGATCATGGCCACTGTGGCCAGTCTCAGCTGTTACACCTCTCAGTCAGGAGGGTGCTCCCCATAAGCCAGCTGGGGCTTAGAAGTGTACTTGTCCTTCATGAAGGCTCACAGCCACTCTGGGAAAGAAATCATGGAGGAATTTAGAGACCTTGAACCCTACCTGGCCAGGGACCAGCGAAGAAGCACTTAGGATAGCTTCTGACAGCCCAGCCTTGCTGGCAGCTAATCCCCCAGGAGGAATTAAGCTCTGCCAAAGGATGAAATTGAAATATTTGAAATATAATCCACCCACTTCTTTTTCTAAGGCAGGTGGTGAAATGGTCTGGTTTTTATAAAAGGCTGAGAACATTAAAATACTGACGTGCTGTGCAAGGCTTTGTGTTTGGACATAAGACTTTCCTCCACAACTATGGGGGGATTGGGGGAGGCTCAGGGTGCGAAGCACCCAGAAGGTTCACAGAATCTAGAGCTGACCCATGTGCGTACCCATTAACATCTTAGCTTTAGGGGACTTTTTCAGTGCATTTTGTGTCTCTAATCTCATAATGACCATGGCAAAGTCATAGATGATGTGTGTGTATTTCATCCTTCTTTATGCTGAATAATCCACTTGTAGCTGAAAGGCATTTCAGTCATTATTTGATTATCCTGTTAGATTTTTTTCTTTCCCTAAATGAGTTTCTCTAAGCTGTCTTTCCCTACTTTTTGATAGATAAATGGAATATCTTCAGAATTGAAAGATTAATGCGAGTGCTTTATCATCTGAGTAGGGAAGCTTTCTCTTTTGAGACACATAGTAACAAAAGTAAAATGGACGTCTTCAGCCTTACCACTCTTTCTGTGAAAGAGCCTCATTTATAAAACTTAGACTTTGATATCAGTTTGCTCTGCAGTCTGGAGGGACTGTAAGAGGAAAGGTAAAGGAAGGCTAAACAAGATGAGCAAGTCCAAATCAGGAGAAATGAAAATAAAAAGAGGGGGATATCTGTGTGTGCTCCGAATTCTGTGGGAGCTGAATCCGGATCCTAGAATGCCTGAGAAGATAGTCCAAACCAGACAGAAACCAGGCATGCAGCCAGGATGAACAGTGAGAGCAACTCTGAGGAACCGGAGCCTGTCGACTGCTGCTATATAGGCAGCTTCCCCTGTCCTCAAGGTCAGAACAAATACCTCTCTTCCTTCCCCTTTCTTCTCTTCAACATCTGAAGCAAAACTCTGTGGACTACAGAGAAGTGAGGACCAAACACGTCCCTTTTGCTTTGAAGTGCTTTGATATTCTTTGCCTTTTATTTTCTTAAAGCCTCAATAGCATGTTAATGCCATGAAATAGCAGGATTCCCTTGCATTATAGGATAAGTGTGCAAGTGAAAAGTAATTGCAAAGCAAATTTTTACAGATGAATTAAGGTAGTCTGAGAATTGCTTCAAATGGCATATTAATTCATTTATGTATCAAAGGGCTGTGGTACTTACTAGGTGATAGACACTGAGCTAAGCACTGGTCATGGGACGGGTGTGGGACCAGACCTTATCCTGGGCCTCCTGGAACTCAGAATATAAATAAATGGCCACGGAGCCAACATGCAATGAACAAATAGGCTACTGAATTCTAGTTTGTTGAAAGTGGTAGGAAAGGACAGACATGATAGTGTGCTAGGAGGGAGGAACTGCAGGTATAGGATGAGAGAAGCAACTTCCAGCAGCCAGGGATGGCCTTCTTGAGATTTGATCTGAGAAGAAGCCAAGTACACTGTTAGAGCCCAGGAATGGAAATTGTTCGCTCTGGCTACTCTGGGAAGACGGGAAAGCCTGTGTTTACAAAAGGGGCTCTTCATACCACATGATTTCACGTGCAGAATTAAAGAGAAAAAGCAAATGAACAATAACAAAAGAGACAACAAAAAACCAGACTTAACTATAGAGAACAAACTGGTGATTGCCAAGGGGAGGTGGGGGGTGGGGATGGGTGAAATAGGTGATGGGGATTAAGAGTACACTTACTGTGATGGGCTCTGAGTCATGTATAGAATGGCTGCATTATTATATTATACTCTTGAAACTAATATAACACCATATGTTAATCACACTTGAATTAAAAATAGAATTTTCTTTAAGGGAGGATTTTGATTTACAGAGTCGCATGGTCTAAAAGGAGTCTTTCACCATATGCTCCTAAGGAGACTGCTCGGTCCCCTCTTCCAAACCACCCTAACTTCTGCTCTCTTTTCCCTTCTTACTCTCTTTCCCAGCATTCTTTTTTCTCCCTAGCTATTATTAATATCTGACATACTTTCTAATTTACTTACCTGGTTTATTGTCTCTCTTCCCCACTAGAATGTGAGCTCTACAAGGACCTGCATTTTTCTGTTTTATTCATGATGACTGTGTCTCCAATGCCTAGAAGAATAACTAGGTGTTCAAAGAATACCATTTCCACTACACTGAGCTATTTCTTTTTGCCCCGAGAGAGAAGTAGGGCATAGAAGAAAGATCAACAATTTTGAAAACTGCCAGATCTGGAATAATATGCTATACTTCACAGGGTTGTTATGACATTTGCATGAAAGAATGTACATAAAGAATGAGGGCCATGCTGGTGTGAAAGGGCTGAACAAATACTGTTCTCTCGTGGTTCCCCATCTCTCTTTCTCTCAGCATACTCACGGAGAGCAAGAACTACAAACCTGAGGACGTAGGAGAAGGTGGTACCTAGTGTTTCTCCTTTCCCTTGTTGGGGTCCTCCTAGGCTCTTCCGGCCTTCCACCAGCTTCCCTCTGTCACACATTGCTCCCCGCTGTAGCCTTCCATCATGTCCCATCCAGTCCAACCTGTCCGTCATGCTAGACTCTCAGGAGCCTTGGCTCTGACGTACAAGGAACAGATGATTACTCTCAGCCAATGTGTGCTAAACTAGTGACTGCCACTGTGCCAGGAGCAGGCCAGCCTTCCTTGCCTTGGCTGGGTAAGATCCGGCGACACCAGCAGATACCATCGCCCTGCGTGTGGGCTCAGCATCCCTCTCCTGGACAGCGAGGAACAGACACTGCCGCTGTTGGCCTCTACCTGTCCCATTTCCACACTCAGTAACCAACCTTGAGTAAAGCCTTCTTGAATCCCTTTTCTTCAGGAAAAGCAGGAGGATGAAATAGTGCTGAAGAAGGGAGAGAGCAAGGTGGGAGAACAGAGGCATAGAAAGTGGACAGAGTGTGAAGAGGAAAGGGGCAAGGGAGAAGAAGGGGGATAAGAGAATGAATGAAAGAGCAAAGGAGAAAAGAGGCAGGTAACCAAGACTGTTAGATGCTGCTGTATCTCACATCCACAGAAAAGATGTTAACAGCAAAGTCTGTGAAGATCCTAGCAGGGAAGTATCTCTACCTTGGAATACAATTTCTAATGATAAAAGTGATAACAATAATATTTTTTAAACACAATGCTAAGAGTTTACATACATTATCTCCTCTGCATGGTCCTTTCACTTGGAGACAGATCCTGCCATTCCTATGTTCAGAATTCTTCAGTCATGTGCCATTTTACTCATAGTAAAACCAGTATCCTTATAGGACCACTCCTCAACCCCACCTCTTAGTAGGATCCTCTTCCCATCCCCATCTGTGAAAGTATTTCCTCTCACTCTCTCCCTTGCTTCCTCCATTGCATCCACATTGGCCTTCTTGTCATTCTTGATCAAACTGATTATCCTGCCTCAGGGTCTTTGCACTGGCTCTTATTTTGCCCAGAGCAGTCTTCTCCCAGAGAACCTCATGACTTTATTCCTTGCTTCCTTTGGAGCTCTTTTTCCTTTACTTGCTAAGCAAATTTTCCCCTGACAGCTCTATTGACATCACTTCCTTCTGTTCCCCATCCTCCTCATCTTGCTTTAATTTTCTCTATGCTACTTATCCTCACCTTGCATATAATAGTATTTTATGTTAATTGTTTATCTTTTGACTCTAGACTATGAGTACAGGAACTGTGTCAATCCTCTTCTTGATTCATAGTAGATTCTAATTATTATGTTCTCACAGTAACCCTAGAAGGTGGTTTTTATCCTCCATTACATCAGGTAAGGAAATTTTCCAACATCACAGATTGAAGGTGGTAAAGCCAGACTTCAAATAGTCATCTGCCAGGGTGTAAGGCCAATACTCTTAATGACTATGCTAGCTGGTTCCGCATCGTCTTCCTACACTGTAAGGACTCCTCTCCCAGAGGGTAGTTTAGCATACTGCCTGGCTCACGGTAAGAGTTCAGTAAACATTCAAGATATTACTATTAGCATAATCACTGTGGAGTTAACTTACTTTATATATGCAGAGAAAGCTTTGGTTGAAATGTTATCTGTTCATACATTATTATTTTTTAAGAAAGAGCATCTAAAATTTGGAAATGAGGCAAAAAGATGACTGCATATCCTTTCACTGTCATACCAGAGCATTATCTAACAGGTTTTCCTAAAGGTTGTCTGACTTTGTTGGACTATATCATTTTGTTTGTCTCATTATTTACCATTGATTACAGTCCAGACTCTATAAAGTTGGTGTTAATGTATATAAAATTAGTAGGATGCAAATCATTTACTGCCCAATAGAGAAAGGACTTCTAAAGAGTAGAAATGATAACTCCAAATTTTCAGGGTTTTATTGCTTTCTAAACCATTAGGCAGTTTTGGTTCTATATCTTAGAAATGTTGTTCCAGCAGTCTTTTCCCCCACCAATCCCTCCATCTGTCTATCTGCCTGCCTGCCTGCCTACCTACCTACCTACCTATCTACCTACCTGTCTACCTATTTACTTACCTCTCAGTTTCTTGGATTGTCTTTCAAATCAGTTTTGTTGTCTTGCTGGTTCCTTTATTAATGATTTTAATATATGTTTTACATATGCTTCTTATATATTTGTATGACAATTATGTTTTTAATTTTGTCATATGTATTACAACAGAATAGCTAGAATAGAATAGAGTGATGATGTGATATGATACAATCTCCTAGTCAGGAATTAGTGTACCTAAGATATTGGAATCCTGGTGTACCCTAACAACTATCTAGTTCCTATACCGATCCTATACTGTTCCTACCCCTGATGAAATTGACTACTTATCATAGAGTTTACCTCTTTTGCTTACTGGATGCAAGAAAGGTATATCATAGTGGTTAGGAACCAGGACTCTGGAGTCCAACTACCTGTGTTCAAGTTCTTGTTCTGCCATTTATTAGCTCTGTGATTGTGGTGGTTAACTTTACATCAACTTGACTGGACCATGGGATATCCAGGTGTTTGGTTAAATATTATTTCTTGTGGGTCTGTAGGGTGTTTCTGGATGAGATTAGCATTGAATCAGTATACTGAGTAAAGCAAATTGCCCTCCTTAGTGTGGGTGGGCTTCATCCAATCTGTTGAAGGCCTGAATAGAATAAATCTTGAATAAGGAAGAATTTTTTTCTCTCTGTCTGACTGTCTTCGAGCTAGGACACCGGTCTTCTCCTGCCTTTGGACTTGGTCTTGGACTGGAATTTATACCACTGGCTTTCTGGGGTCTCCAGCTTTTTAGATCTACATCTAAATGTAGATGTTGGACTTCTCAATCTCCATAATCATGTGAACCAATCAATTCTGTATAAAAAATCTCTCTCTCCCTATATATCTGTAACCCAGCTGAAACTATCTATCTCTCCATCTGTCCATCCACCCATACATCTTCTGTTTCTCTAGAAAACCCAGACTAAAACAGTGATCTTGGACAAGTTGCTTAGCCATATCAACAAAATGGGGCCATATGAGTACATCTTATCTCAGAAGGTTCTTTTAGGAGTAAATGCAGTAGTGTACGTCAGGTGCTTAGCTTGGTGTCTGGTACTTGGTGTTTAACAAATATTTGTTATTATGACTTACTTTTCATCTTAGGAACTTATGTAAAGGAAATGAACTTCACAAATCTATTGACAGATTTTAATTGTAATATTCTCTTTGCAAACTACAGTGGTATTTCTATAATAAGACAACTTTTTTCCTGTTCTTCCTAGAACCTTACTAACTAGAAGCTCTGAAAAGAAGTGTTTACCATGAAGGATATTGTATTCTTAGAGAGCCCTACAAATTAAATTCTGAATATACAAATTCACATTCTGAATGTGTTTGAAAAATGGCCTCTGTTATTTATTTTCTAACTTTCTATACTGTGTTACAGAGATAACTTATTATTTAGCACTATCTAGTCTGTAGTTTTATTGTCTTGTGCACTTTCTGACCCTATCGATTTACCCTGAAAGTCTAATTTAGTGTGAGAGACCACTTGTGATTTTTGTGCAATTCAGAATGTGGAAGTGTCTTTCCCAGCAACCTGTACATTCTGATTTCCTTTGCACATGAGAGTTGATGTGGAAAAGGCAGCTGAGCAGAGGTTGGCAACCTTTCAGAAGTGTTATGCCGAGTATCCATTTATTCACTCTGACTTAAGGGTTTCCATGCCAGGAGGAACCTCCTCTCTTCCAAACCACTGGAGACTGAGAACTTCCAATGCAGAGTGAGGCTGCGGAAATTGAAATTATCATTTTATGATAGATTTTTCCCATTTTACCCTTTCCCAAAAAACTAGAACTTCGAAAAAGTGGTTGCTAATTTTATGCAGTCCAGGCAGAAGTGATCATACATGTGATGATGTGGTTGGTGGACAAGACTGGAGTTATGAAATTGTTTGAAGCTTTTCATGTAGTAATTGTTCGTGTATGCAAGCACCATGATAGACATGCACTGTGCATTCATATAGTAATCCATTCATTAAATCCATAATGAATCCCTAACTTTACATATACAATACCTAATTTTGTTTTGCAGAATAAATAAAAGAATGTATTTAAAGTACCAAACACAGTGCCTGGCTCATAGTATTTAGTAATGAAAACCACTAGTTTTTTTGTTTTGTTTTGCTTTGTTTTTATTAACATATAATATGTTATTTGCCCTGGGGGTACAGGTCTGTGAATCATCAGGCTTACATGTTTCACAGCACTCACCATAGCACATACCCTCCCCAATGTCCAAAACCCAGCCACCCTATCCCTACCCCCCACCCCCCAGTAACCCTCAGTTTGTTTTGTGAGATTTAGAGTCTCTTATGGTTTGTCCCTTCCCTNCCCCCCACCCCGCCTCTCAAGTTCCTCATATCAGAGAGATCATATGATAATTATCTTTCTCTGATTGACTTATTTCACATAGCATAATACTCTCTAGTTCCATCCACGTCATTGCAAATGGAAAGATTTCATTTTTGATGGCTGCATAGTATTCCATTGTACACACCCACCCACCCACACACCCCCCCCACACACACACCCACATCTTCTTTATCCATTCTTCTGTTGATGGACATCTAAGTTCTTTCCATAGTTTGGCTAATGTGGACATTACTGCTATAAACATTCAAGTGCATGTGCCCCTGAGGATCACTACATTTGTATCTTTAGGGTAAACACCCAGTAGTGCGATTGCTGGGTCATAGGGTAGCTCTGTTTTCAACGTTCTGAGGAACCTCCATAGTGTTTACCAGAGTGGCTGCACCAGCTTGCATTCCTACCAGGAATGTGTAGGAGGGTACTCCTTTCTCCACATCCTCGCCAACATTTGTCATTTCCTGACTTGTTAATTTTAGCCATTCTGAGTGGTGTGAGGTGGTATCTCGCTGTGGTTTTGATTTGTACTTCCCTGATGCTGAGCGATGTTGAGCACTTTTTCATTTGTCTGTTGGTCATTTGGAAGTCTTCTTTGCTAAAATGTCTGTTCATGTCTTCTGCCCATTTCTTGATTGGATTATTTGTTCTTTGGATGTTGAGTTTAATAAGTTCTTTATAGATTTTGGGTACTAGCTCTTTATCTGATAAGTCATTTGCAAATATCTTCTCCCATTCTGTCAGTTGTCTTTTGGGAAAACCACTAGTTTTAATCTTCTCTTTAACTATTTTGCAAAAGTAATGTACATAGTAAAGAATCTAATAGTGCAAAACTGCTGACATAAAAAGCAGCAATTCCTTACGCTGCTTCTGTTCTCTTCCAGTCATAGTCTCTGGAGCCTTGATTTTTAAAACAACTCATTTTTTCCAACAGTTGCCTATATTAAAGAAACCCGGTACCTGGGGTGATGCATCCCCCATGTACTCTCATATGGACAGTCCCTCGACTCGCCTTCATCAGGGCAAAGTTCTCTCTTACCCTTTTTCAGGTGGAGGTCGTACAAGTATCCGCAGTTGTTGAATGCTAAACCTGTCATCCAGGGCGATGAATTGGAGTCGGGGAGTCTATGGTTGGGGAGCTTATCTTCGGAATCCCTTGTGAATTGCTGTCCAGACCTTGACGGGAGCGACTTCTCTTTCTGTTCTGCCGTGATGCATTCCTTTCCCTATCACTGGGTTGGCCCTTCCCTTCTCTCACACTTTCTCCAGGTCCAATCTCATTCAGTCTCTGCAAGAGGAAAACCTGCAGACCTCTTAGTCTGGCTCTTTGAATCTCTGTTTTCCCTGTGGTACAGCTTAGGGGTAAGTGTGGAAGGGGGAAGTAGTTCTTGAGGGTTCGAAGGAGGCACTTAATTGGAGGAAAATGCACAGAGAACAACTAGATTAACATTTTGAGATATAACCATCTTGACTTATTCCCTTATTTTACTGTTCCTTGATTTATCAACTTTAGACATGATTTATTTTTCCTGTCTATGTAGAGGGAGAATTTAGTTAATCTGTTTTTCCCTACCTTTTTTTTCCTCTTTCCCTTCCCAAAGTCTGAGGGTTATGTTAGATGCTTCTGTTTTCTTCTGTTTTCTTTTTAATTTTAAATACTACAGGTTTTTGTCGCATCATCTTCAGGCAGCCTCTCTTGTCTAGCCACCAAGATAAGCACGTATGCGCTATTCTTCCTTCTTCTATTACATTGTCAAGGGCACGCATGTTCTGTTCTAGAACCACATTTAAAGTTTCCAAGTTTTATAGTTTGATTAGAAAAGTTGAAAACCAATAAACAGGATTTATATTCTAGTGTTGATTAGCATAATTTGAAAATGGACCGTATATTGGAAAATATTGTTTCCCTATGAAATTTCCTCAATTTGATAATTCTATTTTGCTTACATAGATTATCATTATACTTACAATACACATGCTGAGGGACAACAGCACACTACCACCGAGGTCTGCAAAGCAGTGCACAGGGGATTTGGAAGACCTTGAGGTCTACAATGTATTTGCAAATACTTTAGCAAAAAATAGGTATATATAGAAATAGAGAAAGAGAGATAGATGGAGAGAGAGAGAAGGCAAATGTGGCAAGATGTTAACAACTGGTGGTACTAAATGCAGGGGATATACATGTTTTAGCCCCCCCCTTTTTTTTATTAAACTATAATGTATTATTTGTTTCAGGGTTACAGGTCTGTGATTCATCAGTCTTACATGGTTCACAGCGCTCACCATAGCACATACCCTCCCCAGTGTCCATCACCCAGCCACCCCCTCCCTTCCACCCCCTCCCCTCCAGCAACCCTTAGATCGTTTCCTGAGATTAAGAGTCTCTTAAGGTTTGTCTCCCATTCTGGTTTCTTCTTGTTTCATTTTCCCCTCCTTTCCCCTATGATCCTCTGTCTTCTTTCTCAACTTCCTCATATCAGTGAGATCATATGATACTTTTCATTCTTTGATTGTCTTACTTTGCTTAGCCTAATACCCTCTAGTTCCATCCACGCCTTTGCAAATGGAAAGATTTCATTTTTGATGGCTACATAATATTCCATTGTATATATATACCACATCTTCTTTATCCATTCATCTGTTGATGGACATCTAGGTTCTTTCCATAGTTTGACTATTGTGGACATTGCTGCTATAAACATTTGGGTGCATGTGCCCCTTCAGATACATTTGCATTGTTGGGGTAAATACCCAAGTAGCGCAATTCCTGGGTCATAGGGTAGCTCTATTTTCAACTTCTTGAGGAACCTCCATAGTGTTTACCAGAGTGGCTGCACCAGCTTGCATTCCTACCAACAGTGTAGGAGGGTTCCCCTTTCTCTGCATCCTCACCAACATCTGTCATTTCCTAACTTGTTAATTTTAGCCATTCTGAGTTTTGTGAGGTGGTATCTCGCTGTGGTTTTGATTTGTATTTCCTTGATGCTGAGTGATGTTGAGCACTTTTTCATGTGTGTGTTGGTCATTTGGTTGCCTTCTTTGCAGAAATGTCTGTTCACGTCTTCTGCCCGTTTCTCAATTTGGGTATTGAGTTTGATAAGTTCTTTATAGATTTTGGGTACTAGCCCTTTATCTGATATGTCATTTGCAAATATCTTCTCCCATTCTGTAGTTTGTCTTTTGGTTTTGTTGACTATTTCCTGTGTTTTGCAAAAGCTTTATATCTTGATGAAGTCCCAATAGTTCATTTTTGCCCTTGCTTCCCTTGTCTTTGGAGATGTGTCTAGGAAGAAGTTGCTGTGGCTGAGGTCGAAGATGCTGCTGCCTGTGTTCTCCTCCAGGATTTTGTTGGACTCCTGTCTCACATTGAGGTCTTTCATCCATTTTAAGTTTACGTTTGTGTGTGGTGTAAGAAAATGGTCCAGTCTCATTCTTTTGCATATGGCTGTCCAATTTTCCCGACACCATTTGTTGAAGAGACTGTCTTTTTTCCATCGGACATCATTTCCTGCTTCATTGAAGATTAGTTGACCACAGAGTTGAGGGTCCATTTTTGGGCTCTCTATTCTGTTCCATTGATCTGTGTGTCTGTTTTTGTGCCAGTACCATACTGTCTTGACGGTTACAGCTTTATAATAGAGCTTGAAGTCTGGAACTGTGATGCCACTAGCTTTGGTTTTCTTTTTCAACATTCCTTTGGTTATTCAGGGTATTTTCTGGTTCCATATAAATTTGAGGATTATTTGTTCCATTTCTGTGAAAAAAGTTGATGGTATTTTATAGGGAATGCATTAAATGTGTAGCTTGCCCTAGGTGGCATAGACATTTTCAATGTATTTATTCTTTCAATCCATGAGCATGGAATGTTTTTCCATTTCTTTGTGTCTTCAATCTCTTTCATGAGTATTCTATAGTTTTCTGAGAACAAATTCTTTTCTTCTTTGGTTAGATTTATTCCTAGGTATATTATCGTTTTGGGTGTGATTGTAAATGGGATCAACTCCTTAATTTCTCTTTCTTCTGTCTTGTTGGTGTGTAGAAATGCAACTAATTTTTGTGCATTGATTTTTTATCCTGACGCTTTACAGAATGCCTATATGAGTTCCAGCAGTTTTGGGGTGGAGTTATTTGGGTTTTCCACATAAAGTGTCATATCATCTGCAAAGAGTGAGAGTTTGACTTCTTCTTTGATGATTTGGATGCCTTTAATTTCTTTTCATTGTCTGATTGCTGAGGCTAGGACTTCTAGTACTATATTGAATAGCAGTGGTGATACTGGACATCCCTGCCATGTTCCTGACCTTAGGGAAAAGCTCTCAGTTTTTCCCCCATTGAGAATGATATTCGCTGTGGGTTTTTCAGAGATGGCTTTGATGATATTGAGGTAGGCACCCTCTATGCCTACACAGTGAAGAGTTTTGATCAAGAAAGGATGCTGTACTTTGTCAAATGCTTTTTCAGGATCTATTGAGAATGTCATATGGTTCTTGTTATTTCTTTTATTAATGTATCACATTGATTGATTTGTGGATGTTGAACCAACCTTGCATCCCAGGAATAAATCCCACTTGGTCATGGGGAATAATCCTTTTAATGTCCTGTTGGAACCTATTGGCTTGTATTTTGGTGAGAATTTTTGCATCCATGTACATCAAGGATATTGTTCCGCCATTCTCCTTTTTGATGGGGTCTTTGGTTTTGGGATCAAGGTAATGCTGGCCTCATAAAATGAATTTGGAAGTTTTCCTTCCATTTCTATTTTTTGGAAGAGTTTCAGGGGAACAGGAATTAATTCTTCTTTAAATGTTTGGTAGAATTCCCCTGGGAAGCCATCTGGCCCTGGGCTCTTGTTATTTGGGAGATTTTTGATGACTGCTTCAATCTCCTTACTTGTATGGGTCTGTTCAGGTTTCCTATTTCTTCCTGCTTCGGTTTTGGTAGTTTATAAGTCTATAGGAATGTGTCCATTTCTTCCAGATTGTCTAATTTGCTGGCATATAGTTGCTTATAATATGTTCTTATAATTGTTTGTATTTCTTTGGTGTTGGTTGTGATCTCTTGTCTTTCATTCATGATTTTATTAAATTGAGTCGTTTCTCTTTTGTTTTTGGTAAGTCTGGCCAGGGATTTATCCATTTTATTAATTCTTTCAAAGAATCAGCTTCTAGTTTTGTTAATATGTTCTGCTGTTCTTTTGGCTTCTGTTTCATTGATTTCATTGATTTCTTCTCTGATCTTTATTATTTCTCTTCTCCTGAGGGGTTTTATTTGCTTTATTTGCTGTTCTTTTTCCAGCTCCTCTAGGTGTAGGGTTATTTGAGACCTTTGTTGTTTCTTGAGAAAGACTTGTATTGCTATATACTGTCCTCTTAGAACCACCTTTGCTGTATCCCAAAGATTTTGAACAGTTGTGATTTCACTTTCATGTGTTTCCATGAATATTTTAAATTCTTTTTTTAGGGGTGCCTGGGTGGCTCAGTGGGTTAAAACCTCTGCCTTCAGCTCAGGTCATGATCTCAGGGGACTGGGATCAAGCCCCCCATCAGGCTCTCTGCTCAGCAAGGAGCCTGCTTCCTCCTCTCCCTCTGCCTGCCTCTCTGCCTACTTGTGATCTCTCCTCTCTCTCTCTGTGTCAAATAAATAAATAAATAAATAAATAAATAAATAAATAAATAAATCTTTAAAAAAATAAATTCTTTTTTAATTTCCTGGTTGACCAATTCATTCTTTAGTAGGATGCTCTTTGGTCTCCTTGTATTTGAGTTCTTTCCAACTTTCCTCTTGTGATTGAGTTCTAGCTTCAAAGCACTGTGGTTAGAAAATATGCAGGGAATGATCCCAATCTTTTGGTACCAGTTGAGATGTGATTTGTGACCCAGGATTTGGTCTATTCTGGAGAATGTTCCATGTGCACTAGATTAGAATTTGTATTCTGTTGCTTTGGGATGGAATGTTCTGAATATATCTGTGAAGTCCATGTGATCGAGATTGTCATTGAAAGCCCTCATTTCCTTGTTGATATTTTGCTTAGATGATCTGTCCATTTCAGTGAGGGGGGTGTTAAAGTCCCCTACTATTATTGTATTATTGTGGATGTGTTTCTTTGATTTTGTTATTAATTGGTTTATAATTGGCTGCTCCCATGTTAGGGGCACAGATATTTAAAATTGTTAGATGTTCTTATTGGTCAGACCATTTGAGTATGCTATAGTGTCCTTCCTCATGTCTTATTATAGTCTTTGGCTTAAAATCTAATTTGCCTGATATGAGGATTTCCACCCCGGCTTTCTTTTGATGTCTCTTAGCATGATAAATCACTTTCCACCACCCCCCCACTTTAAATCTGGAGGTGTCTTTGGGTCTAAAATAAGTCTCTTGCAGACAGCATATCAATAGGTCTTTTTTTTTTTTAATCCAATCTGTTACTCTGTGTCTTTTGATTGAGGTGTTTAGCCCATTTACATTCAAGCTAACTATTGAAAGATACGAATTTAGAGCCATTGTATTTCCTGTAAGGTGACTGCTACTGTATATTGTGCCTGTTTTTTTCTGGTCTATGTTACTTTTCGGCTCTCTTTGCTTTGAGGACCCCTCTCGATATTTCCTGCAGGGCTGGTTTGGTGTTTGCAAATTCTTTTAGTTTTTGTTCGTCCTGGAAGCTTTTTATCTCTCCTTCTATTTTCAAGGACAGCCTAGCTGGTTATAGTATTCTTGGTTGCATATTTTTCTCGTTTAGTGCTCTGAATATATCACGCAAGTCCTTTCTGACCTGCCAGGTCTCTGTGGATAGGTCCTCTGCCAATCTAATGTTTCTACCCTTGTAGTTTACAGAATTCTTGTCCCTAGCTGCTTTCAGGATTATCTCTTTGTCTCTGTGATTTGTAAGTTTTACAATTAGGTGTTAGGCTATTGTCCTATTTTTGTTGATTTTTGAGGGTGATTCTTTGTGTCTCCTGGATATTGATGTCTGTTTCCTTCCCCAAACTGGGGGCGTTCTCTGCTATAATTTGCTCTAATATACTTCTGCCCCACTCTCTCTTTCTTCTTCTTCTGGGATCCCCATTATTCTAACATAGCTTCATCTTATGGTATCATTTATCTCTTGAGTTCTCCTCTTGTAATCTAGTAATTGTTTATGTCTTTTTTTCTCAGCTTCTTTATTCTCCATCATTTTGGTCTTCTATATCACTACTTCTCTCTTCTACCTCACTTATCCTAGCTATTAGAGACTCCATTTTTTATTGCATCTCATTAATAGCCTTTTTTAAATTTCAACTTGGTTAGATTTTAGTTTTTTTATTTCACCAGAAAGAGATTCTCTAGTATCTTCTATTCTTTTTTTCAACCCCAGCTAGTATCTTTTATAATCGTCATTCTTAACCCTAGTTCCGACATCTTACTAACGTCTATATTGATTAGGTCCCTGGCAGTTGGTATTGCCTCTTGTTCTTTTTTTATTGAGGTGAATTTTTCCATTTTGTAATTTTTGTCCAGGGAAGAATAGATGAGAGAACAAAATGCTAAAAGGGTAATAAGAACCCCAGGAAAATATACTCTAATCAGGTCAGAAGAGGCCCAATTCGGGGGGAAAAAGAAAGGGGAAAAAAAAAGAAGAAGAAGAAGAATATGATCAGGCTGGTGAATAGAACAGAGCCACACACTAGATTTTCAATATATTTTGTTCAGTTAGAAGAAACTGCCTCCCAAAATTTTAAAGAAAGAAAAACATATATATATACACACACACACACACACACACACACACACACAAGAATAAGGATAAATATGATGAAGGGATGGAATATGACTGTAAAGATATAAATTAAAAGAGATTTTGAAAAAGAAATTGATAAGATAAGAAGGTCAAAAAAGAAAGAAGACATTAAAAAAAAGAAGAAGAGGAAGGAGAGAATGTGATCAGCTGGGAGACTAGAACAAAACCATACACTAGATTTAGGGTATATTTTGGTCTGTTAGAAGAAACTGTATCCTAAAATTTTAAAGAAAGAAAAAAATATATATATATACAAATATAAAATAAGGTTAAATACAATGAAGAGGTAGAATATGACTGTAAAAATGAAAATTAAAAAAAGATTTTAAAAATGGAATTGATAAGATGTTGGTTGGAAAAAGAAAACATTTTTTAAAAAATAGAATATGTAAAAAATAAAGGAAATTTAATAAATTAACTTTGAAAGACTAAAGAATCATTGGGAAAGAGCCATGAATTCTATGTGGTGTATTCCGGCAGAACTGGAGGTTTGCTGTTCTCATTGATCGGTAAACTTGGTCTTGGCTGGATGTTCTTGCTGATCTTCTGTGGGAGGGGCCTGTTGCAATGATTCTCAGATGTCTTTGCCCAAAGTGGAATTGCACCACCCTTGGCAGGGGCCAGGCTAAGTAATCTGCTCGGGTTTGCTCTGGTAGCTTTTGTTGCCTGAGCACTTTCTGTATAGCTTTGGAGGACAAGAATGAAAATGGCGGCCTCCCACTCTCTGGCTCTGGAGGAACCGAGAGCTTGGGGCTCCACTCCTCAGTGTCCCCTCAGAGAAAAGCAGTCAATCATTCCTGTCTCCCTGGTCTCCAGCCGCGCTGTGTGCTAGCCCAGCCTGTGACCGATCATTTATGCCCCTGGCACAACACCCCATTTGGAGTCTCCAGACCCAGTAGATTCCTGCGGTGCACTCCTTTGCTGCTCCTCCTGGGGAACGAAGGAGAGTCTCCCTGGATATGCCCCTTGTTGTGTCCCTGCTTGAAGCAGTGGCCCGACTATGCCTCGGATCATGGTTTATGGGAATCCCAATCTGAGAGTCCACTCTTAGGTTCCATCTCAGCAGCTGGCTTTCCTGCTCCGATAACTGGGAGCTCTGCCACACTCAGGGACCCCCCGGTCTTTCTGTGGCCCCGAAGGTCCTGTGACCACACTGTCCCAGCGACGATTCCTCTCCCGTCTTAATTACCAGAGCGATGTCCCTCACTGGAGCAGACTTCTAAAAGTTCTGATTTTATGCTCTGCTGCTCTCTCACTTGCTGGGAGCCAACTGATGGAGCCTCCTGCCCCCATGGTCTGTCTTCCCATATATCACCTCAGATTCACTTCTCCGCATGTCCTATCTTCCAGAAAGTGGTCACTTTTCTGTTCAGAGAATTGCTGCTATTCTTTTCTCAATCTCCTGTTGAGTTTATAGGTGTTCAGAATGGTTTGATAACTATCTAGCTGAATTTCTGGGACCAGATGGAATTTTGGTCTCCTACTCCTCTGCCATGTTGCCCCCCCCCACCACCATGTTTCAGCCCCTTAGCCATGTAACTTTTCTGTTGGTAAAGTCCATTTCAAAGTCCAGAATTTTCAACAAGTTTAAAATAGATGAATGTAATCATGCTTCTATCTCCTTCCCAAGATTTACCAAGGACTGAATTCAAAAAGGACTATTTAAGCTTCAGTTAATATAAGGCATAACTACCGAGAGTTAGTAATTTTAAGAAAAAAAAAACCATGAAAATGTTCATTGAGTGACTCATTTCAGAAGCATTAATTTGAGTCAGATTTCTTCAGCTCACGTGCAATTAATAGTGTAACAAAAGACTCATCAGTAGATGGGTAAACGTGTGAATCTTGTCTTAGATTTTTAAAGCAAGACAGGTTGAAAATAAACACATTTCGAGCTTCTTAGATAAGCTTTCTATTATACCAACTCTGTGACATGGATTAAAATTATAAATTATAATAATGGATTAAAAGTATTGTTTTATCTCATCTAATACACAAAATATTAGTGTCATGAAGCCTTTTAGTGCTTGCAGTAATATAGGGCTGGCAGTTTTGAGGTAAACCCTAAGCTATTGGGGCTTTCCTAAGCATTATTATTTCTGATATATGATCACACTATTTTAAACACCACATCTCAATTTTCTGACACATTTTTCACTTTTATAGTTCTAAGGATTTGCAGCATCCCATTCTTCTCTAACTCCTTGTTCATATGACTTAGAAAAGTGTTCAATTAAGTATGAAAGTTCAGAGTGTAATGTAGTGTTGAGAAGTAAGACTGATTTTGTCCTGGATCTTGCATACTAATCAGCTTGTGATACTAGATTAATTTGCTATAATTTCTTTTGCATGTGCATGCTCTTACTCATATGTGAGATTGGGCTATAGTTTTCTGTTTTATGTATTAATTTTGTCAAGTTTTCATCTTTAGACTTACGTTAACTTTACAAAATGAATTCAATAACTTTCTTTTGTTCTGCTTGAGAACAGATTATGTAGCATATTCTTATGTGTTTTCTGAAGAATTCAAATAATTGCTTCCTGAAGAAATGTATGTCCTAAGTTTCTTTCTAGACATATTTCACTTAATGTTTTCAATTTCTTTCTTCATTATCTATAACTGGTTTTTTTTTGAAGTTTTTATTTTAATTCCAGTTAGTTAAATACAGTGTGATATTAGTTTCTGGTCTACAACATAGTGATTCAGTACTTCCATACAACACCCAGTGCTCATCACAAGTGCTCTCCATAACCCCTATCACCTATTTCACCCATCTCCGCATGAACCTCCCCTCTGATAACCATCAGTTTGTTTGGTATAGTTAAGAGTCTGTTTCTTCATTTGTCTCTCTTTCTCTCGTTGTTTCCCTTTACTCATTTGTTTGGTTTCTTAAATTCCACATATGAGTGAAATCATATGGTATTTGTCTTTCTCTGTCTAACTTATTTGGCTCAGCGTATACTCTCTAGCTCCATCAATGTCATTATAAATGGCAAGGTTTCATTCTTTTTGATGGCTGAATGATATTCCATTGTATGTGCATCTATACCACATCTTCTTATCCATTCATCAATTGATGGACACTTGGTCTGTTTCTATAATTTGGCTATTGTATATAATGCTGCTATAAACATCATTGTGCATGTATCCCTTTGGATTAGTATTTTTGAATTCTTGAGGTAAATACTCAGCAGTGTGATTACAGGATCAGATGGTAGTTCTTTTTTTTTTTTTTTTTTAACTTTTTGAGGAACCTCCCTACTCTTTTCCACAGTGGCTGCACCAGTTTGCATTCCTACCAACCAGCAGTGCACGAATGTTCCTTTTTCTCCACATCCTTGCCAATACCTGTTTAGCCATTCTGACAGGTGTGAGGTGATATCTCATTGTAATTTTGATTTGCATTTCTCTGATGGTAAGTGATGATGAGGATCTTTTTCTTTTTTTTTCTTTTTTTTTTTTCTTTTTGATGAGGATCTTTTCATGTGTCTGTTGGCCATCTAGCTGCCCTCTTTGGAGAAATATCTGTTTATGTTTTCTGCCCATTTTTAAATTAGATTGTTTTGTGTGGTGTTAGGATTGTAAGTTCTTTATATATTTTGGATACTCTTCCTTTATTGGTTACATCATTTGCAAAATAGGTTGCCTTTTAGTTTTGTTGATTGTTTCCTTTGGTGTGAAGAAGCTTTTTATTTTGATGTAGTCCTAATAGAAAACTGAGAAATAAACCCACAACTATATTGTCAATTAATCTTCAACAAAGCAGGAAAGAATATCCATTGGAAAAAAGACAGTCTTTTCAACAAAAGGTGTTGGGTAAAACTGGACAGATACAAACAAAAGAAAGAACTGGACACCTTTCTTATACAATACACAAAAATAAATTCAAAGTGGATTAAAGGCCTAACTATGAGACCTGAAACCATAAAACCCTAGAAGAGAGCACAGACACTAACCTCTTTGACATTGGCTGTAGCATCTTTTTTCTAGATATGCCTCCTAAGGCAAGGGAAACAAAAGCAGAAATATAACTGTTTTTAAATCCTCAGTCCATTTAAAAAAATTATACTTTCCCCCCAAATTCTCATTTTACCTAGATTCTAAAATTTCTTAGTATAAAATACATACAGTGGTCTGTGATACATTTTAAATCATTATATCTATGTGTTTATATTCTTTTTATAACTTCTGGTTTGCTTTGTGTTTTCTCACTTTCCTAGATTTTCATGTTTGAACATTTTCATTTTTCTGACAAACCAGCTCTTAGGTTTATTTATTTGTCCATTTAAGAGTTAATTTATTGCCAAGTTTACCTTTATAATTTTTTTTCAGAGTTTTATAATGAGTATGAGGGTCAGACATAACAGTTTGTCTGGGATATATTGATGTTTGCCAACTGTCCGATATAATTACCAGTAGCACCCTCTTTCCTCTCAAAAATATATCAGTTGGATAATAAATTATAATGATAAATCGCAATGAGTGAATCATGCAATTTCCCCTAAATGCAACCTTAACTGCAGTCTATAATCATAATTGATTCAAGAGTGGGGCACAATTTCTTTGATATTTTAATGGTTTGTGGCCATTTAAAGGGCTACATTTTGTAAGTAGATATACAGTCTCTCTGGGGTGTTAAAATTTCATAGGTGTGGCGGTGCAATTAGGAAGCAAAGCTCCTTGAAGGGGCAATAATGAAATAAAGGGGGAGAAACACTGTTGTAGTGCTATTTGAATACTACCATTCATTATTTTGTTAATTTTTTTTTTTTTTGCTTAGTAGTTATTCAGGTGTTTTATAATTTGAAAGTAACCATAATTCTGTTTAAATGATAGGTTAGTGTTTCCACAGTGAAATGCCCTTGACATCAGTGACATCAGACATTTGTGACATCAGTGTTGTCAGTACAGTTGTCTCGTTCATGTCCTTGGCTGACTTTACATCTCAAACACCTCTGACCCTTTCTTCTTACAGCATGAATATTACTGGCCGCAGAGGAGTCAGTGAACTGACAGTGACTTGCTCAGAATGGGTGTATCTCTTGGTTTCCCCTCTACCTCCCTGGCCATTTTCAGACTTGTTTGATTGTTTTGTAACCTCCGGATGACTTCTAATTGCTGGAGTGGAAAGAACTTGAGCCTGGGTCCTCTTATCCAACCC
Source organism: Ailurus styani (assembly GCA_002007465.1). NCBI lineage: Eukaryota > Metazoa > Chordata > Mammalia > Carnivora > Ailuridae > Ailurus > Ailurus styani. The sequence continues at coordinate 282,176 of LNAC01000865.1, read as the reverse complement.
CATTGCTTTAAATCCTCTTCTATAAATTTACACCTCCAGCCTGGACGACTCCCATGAGTTTCTAACTTAAATAACCCATTGCCTGCTTGACACTTCCGTATGGTTGTGTAAGAGTTATCCCAATTGCGTACATGTTCAAAATAGAGTCTTCTCTTCACACTTATACTTTATTCCTCATCTCAGTAAGTGACAATGACATCCATTCAGTTTCTTAAGCCAAAAACCTGAGAGGCATGCTAGAGATTTAACTGCCTGCCTCCTGCCACATCTCATCCATCAGCAGTTGTATCTCCAAACCTGTCCACTTTTCTTAAATTACCCTGTTACACAAGATACCACTGAATCTCAGCTAGACTGGTCTCCTGCTTCCACTCTCGTCTTCCAGCCTCCACTCACCCACCCATTCTCCAGAGCTGCCAAAGGGACCTTTTACAAATATAAGTGAGACTGCTTGGCTCCTCTCCTTAAAATCGCTATTGGCCTTTCGCTGCAGTTTGAATAAATGCCAAGCTCCTTCCTGTGGCCAGTAAGGAACCTTGCCCACATCTTCCCCCCAGCCACACTGGCCTCCCTCTGATCCCAGAACATAACTCACAGGTTTCAGCCATGGAATTGCTTGCTGTTTCCTCAACCTGGCTACTCTTTAGTCTCTGGTCTTCATGAGCTGGTCAATGTTTTCTGGAAAGTCTCAGCTCGCTTGTCACTTTCTCAGACAGGCCTTCCCTTCTGGCACCATAATTCACGCTGGCCCCTCTCCAGTGACTATGAAGTTATTGTGTCCAGTTTTTTTTTTTATTTTGTTTTGTTTTGTTTTTGTTTTTGTCTTGAACCAGACTGACTATTGCAGAAATTTGGCCAAGGTTCCAGCAGGATGGCCCATCTGAATTTGAGCTGGATTTCCTGCCCAGGGCTGTGCAGGTAAGGTAGTAAAGGAAGGCTTCTGGGTATAGGCTTCAGAACTGTGAGATGATGGGGGAGGCCAGACTGTAGGTGAAGCCTGTCTCCTTAGGCTCTGGATTCAGGGCCTTAACCACACCTTCATTCATTACCATGGAGAAACCCTTGACCCAAGCATTTCCAAAGAGTGGCAAACAAAGAATCAAATCACAATAAATTTGTCCCCTCCTCAAAGGCCCCTCTAGGGTCAGCCAGGAGGTGAACTTTGCCTTCCATATTGTGGGCTCATACCCACCTGCCAGTCACAATGACATTGACACTCAAAGACTTGGACGCCTTTGGACATTGCAGCCCCAACCTACTGCACTAACCCTAGCAGGCGTAGGATAGCCCAAGGTTGAGGCATCCTTCTTGCCCTTGCACAGCTCTCCAGGTTCATCTTTCTTTACGTCGGACCCACACCAGATGGCATCTCCCATCCTGATAGGGGTGATCACTGCCAAGGCACTGCTGAAACTGCTCTATCCTTCTCTTTCTAAAGTAGCCACCCCAATTCCACTGCTGCCACCACCACAGACTTGCAGTAGCTGCCCCAGTGATTACCATCCCATCCCAGGCTGTTCAGTTTTGCCACCCTCTGGGCCTCTGTTGCCTGGTCCTGACGCTTCGACTGGCCCATCTTCCCTCTGGGCCATCACCTGCCCTGCACAGAAGTCCTAGAGTTGATCTTAATTTGGGCTATGGCTCTTTCTTTCCTGTTGGCTCTCCACTGCTGTCTTGTCAGCTCTGGGAAAGAAGGGATCTTGTTGCTCTATTTATAAGGCATCCTCAATAACTAGAACCATAAGCTGTCCTACAGTAGGTATTTGAGTGTATATCTTGCATAATGGACTTTTGGCTGAATTTTCATAGCTCCAAACGATGACTCTTAAATCATTGAATGCTAAGGGTATGCTGTATTCAGAAGGTTTTGTTGATTGATTAGTTGGGTGGTTTTAAAATCAAATCAGCCTTTATGTTTTGAAAATGTTATGGGGACGCCTGGGTGGCTCAATTGGTTAAGCGTCCAACTCCTGGTTTCAGCTCAGTTATTATCTCCGGATTGTGAAATAGAGCCCCACGTGGGGTTCTGCCCTCAGAGCAGAGTCTGCTTCAGAGTCTCTCTCCCTCCTCCTCTGCCTCTCCCCAAAGCACGTGTGTGTGCTCACGCACACGCTCTGTCTCCTAAATAAATAAATAAAATCTTCTAAAAATTTTTTTAAAAAAGAAAATGTTACACAATATGATAAGGTATGTGCCTGTGCAAATGAGTATATAGGGAAGAGGTTTCTCTTTTATTTCCTTTCAAATGACTAGTTATGCTTTGCCACTATTGCTCCAGAAAGTCTATGAATATTGGTTTGGGGAATATAACAACTATTGAGAATTTTACATTCATCTGTATTTGGTTATCAAATTGGTTATTTACCCTTTGCATTCTGCTATTTTTCTTTTCTGTTATGGTCCTTTAAATCAAAGCAAAGAAAAACAAAACAAAATTGTTTTAGTAGGCTCTTACTGAGATAGGAAGGGAAATTTTAAGAGTTAAAAAGTACTATTTTTTTGAAATAATTTTTGGATACTGGGGTTGACTTTATTGATTAAAACAAAATTTAAGCAGTATCTATGAATTTAATTTAATTTAATATACTTAGCATCTCATCAGAGTGATGAGAATTGTCTATGCTTTTGTTGTTTCTTTTCTTTTTCTTAAACTCAAAATGATTTGGATTGATATAAAGCCTTGCCCTGTTAATTTATTCTCTCAGTAGAGATGCCATACTGCCAGAATTTCTTTTAAAAAATGACCGATGAACTTATTGCCAAGCAGCTTGGAACAGTGATAATTTTTTTAAAGAAACCTTTTATTTATTTTCTCTAGTTGGAGAATAATATACATGGCAAAGAAATAAAATAGAAATTAAATATATTCCAAAGAAAATTTCTGTTTTAGTATATTTCCTTTCAGTCCTTTTTCTGATGTATAATCTTTTCCTCTTCCACTTTGAGATACACATTGTGATCTCCCTTTGTGATAAAGAGGATAAATCTGCTGGCTCATTTCCCTTTATAGACTGCCACCTTCTCCACAAACCAAGAAAAAGCGTATCCTGGATTTCACTTGGTTTGCAGCAATTTATGCTAGAAGAATTATAAAATGTGGAATCTGTAATCTGAATTTGGCCCACTGTCTATCAGAAAAAAGAACTTCCAGCACAGCCAGACAGGAACTTTACGTATCACTCAGAAAGCCAATGCTTTTGATACATATTTTATGATCACAGCTGAGGCTTTTCCAAGCTCAGAGTGCCATATCATTCATTCACTCTTTAAAACTACAAGATTATTTTTGGCTCTTTGTGTTGGCACGTAAGACTTCCCATTACTGATCTGCATGAACCATTTATCAAGTCAAGGGTTTAATCTATCAAAGTCAGAATTCCTTTGTTCTGCTTCTCTCTGTCTCGCCTTCCCATATGGTATTATCTTGTATGTGTATACTGTTGGCTTAAAGAAGGTTATTTGAATGCAAGGATTTATCACGTTTCTCTGCTTTTTCAAAATAATATATTACAGTGCAAAGTAATGTTTTATAGGGAATTATAATTATACTGTTAATCAGTTTTTCGAACATTAATCTCCAAACCTGTTCCTTCACTTATATTTTTGGTTCTGTCCTTGCCAGTAACTCCTACTTTTCCTACTTACACAGCCTGGAAATCTGAATTGTCTTTGATTTCCTTCTCTCCTCTTTTCTAAGCACTTAGAGAATTGTCAAATCCTTTAGATTCTACCTCCGTGATATTTCTTGAGTCTACTCTTCATCACCTTTGTTTACTGAACTCTTGATGCTGTCTCTTGCCTTCTAAGAAGCAAGACAATTTGTTTAGAATGCTTTTGATGGGATCCAGATATAAAGACCAAAATAAACTAATTCATTCAGTAACGCTGGGTGCCTGCCGTGTGCCAAACCCAGTTTATAGCTCCAGAGATACAGCAGTGAATAATAGAGCAAGTAAGGCTTTTTGGCCTCATGGAGCTTACATTCTAGTGGACAGTGACCAATAAATAAGTAAGTAAATAAATAAATAAATAAGGTAATAACATAAGTAAAATCACATAAGTACTTTGGCTGTTAAGTGCTATGAAGAAAAGTAAAGCAATAAAGGGGCATAGAGAGAGCTGAGGTGGACAGGGAAGGTATAAATATAAAGCAGGTGATAGAGATGATCATGAAAGTTAGTTAAAACCTAAGCAGGTATGAACAAAAGGAATACAGCAAAAGGCATCCTAATTCTCTAAACTGTTAATCTGAATCTCCTGGTACTGATGCCAAATCATAGTGATAATCTATGCTGAAGCCCAATGCAATGAGAGCTCTTATAATAGCTACCAAGCTATTCTCCCTCCCTCTGAGCTATCCCTGTCCTAGGTCAGTACTTTCAGGGAAAACTGATGGAGATCTAAATATAATTGTACTGAAGGTAGGAAGGAAGGCAGGCGGGCAGTATGGAAGGAAGGGGGGAGGGAAACAAGGGAGGAGGGAAGGAAGGAAGGAATTGTGCTTAGAGAAAAGACTGAGGTCTATCCAAAGAGGCGTGCTCAAGTAGGTAGGTCAAGGTACACAAGATGGGACTTCCAGGAGCCAGAGTGAGACTAAGTGGGAATAGTGAATAGTATTTAGCAAATTCATACTGCCAATAGGAAAAAAGTCATAAACCTTCAGCATAATATTCACGGCCCTGCACCATCTAGTTTTCCAACATCTTTCCTTCACATTCCCCAATAACTCTTCAAATTTCTTTCCTTGCTGCCTTTATTTTATTTTATTTTATTTTATTTTATTTTATTTTATTTTATATTTTATTTTATTTTATTTTATTTTATTTTATTTTATTTTATATCTAGATGGAAGGTTTTTCCCTGCCATCTCTTTGATGCCTAAATTCTATCCACTCTGCTGGACTCAGCACAAATGTTTCCTTTCCTATAAAAACGTAATGGAAATAATCACCTCCTCTGAATGTTAATAATAAACTCCTTTTGGCACTTTGCACTGTATTTATGTGTGTAACTCCACATCTCTGTTTGAGTTAAAGCTCTTTGAGAGTAAGCTTCTGGGGAGAAGGACAGTTCCAAGAGATGAAACATGAGAGAAACTAGGGAACAGAATATAAAAACCATGTTAAGACATTTTAGCCTTTGTCCTGGGGGCAGTACAGAGCCATTAGATCATTTGAAAAGGAAATAACAGGATCATATTTGTATTTTATAAATGTTATGGGTTGAATTGCATCCTCCCTATTCATATGTTGGAATCCTAACCCCAGTACTTTAGAACGACACCTTATTTTGATATAGGGTCATTGTAATTAGTTATGACGAGGTCGTATTGGAGGAGGATGGGGCCCTACTCCAATATGACTAGTGTTCTTACTCTAAAAAATGCCACGTAAAGAGATAAACACGCTCACAGAGAGAATGTCATGTGAAGACGGAGTTATGTTGTCACAAGCCAGGGAACTATCAGAAGTTAGGAGGGAGGCCCGGAACGGATGCAGAGAGAGCGAGGCTTGACACCCCCCTGAGATCGACACCTTGACCTCAGACTTGTAGGCTCCAGAACTGTAAGCCAGGACATTTCTGTCATTTAAGCCTCTCAGTGTACAGTGCTTTGTTCTAGCGGACCATGCAAATTCACGTAGCAAGGTCAAGTCTGGCTGCAGTGTGGAGAAAGTTTTGGAAATGCACGCAGCTGGGTAGCGGGAGACAGTTTGGGGCTATTAAAATAAGAGAGGCTAGTGACCATGGGAAAGAGGAGAGAGCTAAACTGACAGTAGAAAACAAGGATGGGTGGATGGTTAGACTTGGAGAGTTGCGGGAAGAAAGAAGAAAGGCCTGAGAGATGACGATTTCAAGTCCCATTCGTCGGCTGGTGAGTCCCAAATATACATCTTTAGCTGGAATTTCTCCCCAACGTTCCAGAATCTCCTATCCAAATGCCAAGTTAGCTCCTCTCAGATTTTCCACACCCATTTTGATGAATGTTTAAATAAATGAATTACTTAATTACTAGTAATTAATAAGGGTTGCCATGTAGATGCAAAGAGAAGAGAATGAATGTGATAGTCTTCCAGATAAGTGTATGCTAAAGGAGACAGACTTTCATTTTACCTAAGAAAGAAGTTTTAGTCAACCAGAACTCCCCCAAAATGGAATGTACATGGGACGTACATTTTTTTCTCATGTCATTAAGCAGAGTCTAAATGACCCTAAGTCTGCGGCTTTAGTCAAATTTTTCCTCTCTTTTGTATTCCTACAGCACCACCAACCCCCCTTTTTATAGCTCTTAAATTCTCTTTCCATTCTAATTTTATAAAGGTCTAGCTATCTTCCTCATTTTGTGGTAAGATCTCTAGAGCAAACACTATGCTTTCTTCATTCTGCCAGTACCTGGAGCCTAACACTAAGCTATATAACTTAATAACTAGTGCTCTGTTGAGAATGAACAACTTTGGGCCCTGATTTCAAATATTCTCTACTCCAGCTATTTCTTTCAATAGTTTAGTAATAAATAAACCTGTCTATTTCCTTGCTTAATAATGAAAATACAAAATGTTGAGATGAAATATTTCTGGTGACTAATCAATATTCCTGTTATCAATTATCCATGCTAGATTATATTATGCATTAATTTCATTGCATGCTCCATGGTATATGGTATGTGGGTTGTGCAAAGGCATAATTGCTTGTGTTCATACATAATAAGTAGGTTGGGGAATTGGTCTGATGGTATATCTCAGTTATTAATAGTGATTGTCAAGTGTACATTTCAAGTTTAGAACCTCTTTGGCCTTCTGGGACTCAGCATCTCAATTTCAAGGAAAATTTAAACCTCTCCTTTCATGTACTACTGTTCATTTAATCCTGTCAAAATAGGAGATTTTGTGTCTAAGAAAAAGAGCTAGAGGCTAATTAAAGGACTCATGGCAAGGGTTTCATGGCCCTCTGATTTTTCTGCAAATGAGCAATGAATTAAAAGTAAATGAGTCAGAAGCATAACTTACTTTTTTTAATTATGGTAAAACATGTATAACATAAAATTTACTGTTTGAACCATTTCTGAGTGTACAGTTCAGTATTATTAAGTATATTCATGTTATTGTGCAGTAAGTCTCCAGAACTTTTGCATCTTGCAAAACTGAAACTCTATACCTATTAAACAACTCCCCATTCTCCCCTTCCTCTGGTAGCCACCATTCAAACTTTCTGTCTCTATGAATTTGACTACTTTTAGATACTACTTAGATACTTCATATAGGTGGAATTCTAGAGAATGTGCTTTTTTGTAACTGGCTTATTTGACTTAACATAGTGTTCTCAACACTCATCCACATTGTAACATACGACAGGATGTTCTTCCTTTTTAAACGTGAATGATACCCCAGTGTATATATATTCCCCGGTTTGTTTATCCATTCATCTCTCAATGGATACTCAGGTTGCTTCTAGTTCTTGGCTCTTGTGATTTTTTTTTTTTAATAATTAAATGCATTTGGAAAAATAGTTCTTAGATTAGATCTGTCTTTAATTTCCCCCTATAAAGTGAAGGAAGGATATTTTAATATGCTTAAAAAGTTACCAAAACTCTTTGTCACTTAAACCTTCTTATTTTAGGTTGTTATTCTCTGACAATAATTGTACCAAATATTTCTTTAGGCAGAGTGATGTTGTGAAACTCGGCACAAGGAACATTTAAAACTCTAAAAGTGGGTATTGGATGTTTGGGCAGTCGAATGAATAGACTATGGAAATGAGCGACTTTGGAACTTCTGAAGGATCAAGGACACTTTCGACAGAATTATTAAGACAAATCCATCTTTTTACAAAACTCCTTAAAAGTTAGATTCCTTTCCATACTTACTGAAGTTGAAGCTATTATTTTTACTTTAACACTAGAGTGAGTCGACTTTTTCGGTGTTATCTTTAATAATTCCGGGACCTAGGAGTCTCAGAGTTCTGTGCCAGTGAAAAATCACTGTGTCATCCATATAATTAAGATCTTTTCAAAAAAGAATTCATAAGAGCTTTGAGTAGTACGTATGTAAAAATATGTCCTAAAATTCTTTTAAAATAACGACAAGCATAGTCTTTCCATTTGTCCGCATTCTGAAAATTGATAAACTAACAGAGCCATTTACACTCTCTTTAATTTTCCTAAAGATCGGGTTCATTAGTTTAATTCATGGTTATTGTTCTTGTGTCAATGGCATAAATACATATATCTGTAAATGTGATCTTTTACTTTTCCTCGCTTTCTCTCTTCTTTACTCTCTCCCATAAGTCTTCATCCACAATCCCTGACAAAACATATGTGGTAGGTGTGAAATTAGAGAACTGCCAGCATCGGAAAAAGCTATTGCCTTACTACCTCAGACTGAGTCCCTCCCTTTTCACACTGGAAGCTTTCCTTATTTTCGGAATTAACTTCTTGAATTCGTTTTCTCTAAGCTGATTAATAATCCATTTCAGAATTCCTTTCCCCATGCCACATTTCCCCTTTAAGTCAATCTGTGCATGAAATTAGTTTTTAACCCAGTTTAATTGTGTCCACTGCCCCTTTTTTGGTTTTCGAAGCAGGCCAGAAATGTGTCCATGATCTTTTAAAAACATAATCTGATTGGCTGCTCCAAAATTCTTTTCTTTTGATTTTTAATTTAACTTCTAAAATGGAGTGTCTACTATTTATATTTTTAGACATTTGACAGTAGATCCTAAGTGCAAAAAAATGTGTGTGGTCAGTTCTAGTTGACTCATGCATTTGTTGAAACATCACCTATGAGGTTTCTTCCTGCATGGATTATCTACTTAACGAAATAATTAAGTGATAAGAATAAGAATAAATATAAGGATACAAGGTTATGACATGTACCGTGATCTCTCTCCCATTTTGGACACCTAACTTTGTTGAGAAGGTTTAGGTCTTTCCCTGTTTAGTTTGATTTCTTCTTCGTAGTTTGATTTCTTCTTCTTCATACTGAGTATAAAATGATTAAATGGAAAGTTCCCATCAAACAAGCGTCAAGGTGCCCCAGGTATCATCATTTGAAATCAGTCAAGAAATCATCATTTCGAGTGCCCGGGTGGTTCAGTCAGTTAAGCATCTGCCTTTGGCTCAAGTCATGATCCCAGGCTCCTGGGATCAAGTCCCACAACAGGCTCCCTGCTCCGTGGGGAGCCTGCTTCTTCCTATGCCTCTTTTTTCTCTGCCTCTCATGAATAAAAAAATAAAAATATTTAAAATAAAATTTAAAAAAAAAGAAATCACCATTTCTTCTGGATAAAATCCCCCTCCCATCTTCCTGGTCTGGCAGAAAATACAAGTGCTGAAAACAGAAAACTATAGCAGATAAATAGGACCATGGCTAGGCATAAGATTGGAAGCCAGCACTTTGCAGGCACAATTAGAATAAACGAAACTTCACAGAACTACAGGTAGTTAAATCTCTTTTCATAGAAGAAGAGAGATTGAGAAGTATTTACAATAAGTATTAATAATTCTGATGTAAGGAAGTGACCTTTCTAGAAGGTCAGTATTCAAAAATGACAGGGTGGGTCTCTGAGGCAGAGAATCAGGGGGCCTGCATAACCTGAACCAAGAGACAAGAACAAGGCATACACTGCACCAGAAAAGACAAAGTTCTCTGAGAGACCCCTGGCTAATTCTTTTTTTTTAAANCAGCATAATACCCTCCAGTTCCATCCACATCGTTGCAAATGGCAAGATTTTGTTTCTTTTGAGAGCTGTTAATTCTTTAGTGTGAAGAGAATGGGGGTTGAAAACAGAAACAGGGCTCATTATTCATGTAATTAGGCTTGCGAACTGAAGAGTAAACTATATGTAAAATTTTCATCCCATAGTAGTAATTCCATCATTATTACTTTTTCCTTTTCATTTATCCATTAAGTAACTATATACTGAGAATCCACAAATATTTTAGGCACTGACCTAAAATGGTAAAGGATCAGCTTTGCCTTCAAGGATCTGACAGGAATGGGGCAGATGGCAGGAAAGAAATACTGTGGTACGCACAGTGTATTATGGGAACAGGACGTGGGGATATTTATCTGAATCGTTGCTGGCAAAGGAAATAAATATAACTAAGAACAAAGGAGAGCAGGATGACAAGAGGAGAGGGGAGAAGCGTCCAAAAGAAGCAGTTACTAAACTTTGAATAGTTCAAAAGTTCAGTGAAGCTTTTGTTATTATAAAACACCAAACTAAAGGTCCTTTGCTTATATAGTGTAGAGAGCTTCTTGGAACGGGATGCCCACAGCTGTGTGGTCACGCTGGGTGTGCCGTCCACCTTCAGCATGTCGCCTGAAGGGACATGAAGGGAGGGCCTGCCGTGGGACTTGTCAGACTGTGTTCATTCTTGATGTTGCTGCGAGTTTCAGACCATAATCTAGAAAGTTCTTGGTCTCAGCAGCATGCAGTGAGCTAGTTGCCTTCCAGTAACTTGGATAAAAATCTCTCTTATAAAAAGGTTTCATGAGGGGCACCTGGATGACTCAGTCAGTTAAGCGCGTGCCTTCTGCTCAGGTCATGATCTCAGGGTCCTGGGATCAAGCCCCTTTGTCGGACTACCTGTGCAGAGGGGAGTCTGCTTCTCCCCCTGCCTCCTGCTCCCTCTGCTTGTGCTCTCTCTCTCTCTCACACACACACTAATAGATAATAAAATCTTTAAATAAAAAGTTCCATGAAGCACAAATGTATAAACATGCCACCAAGCCACCTTTTGTGGTGCTACGGGGGCTGTTGCCGTGAATTTGACTTGTAAAGTGCACAGAAGGGTATAGCTGTCGACTCACTCCATTCTGCTCATTCCACCGTCTGGTCCCAAACCAGGTCAGACTGGAAGATGTTCCCCAGGAGAATGCTGCCCACTTTGCCAGTTTCCCGCTCTGATCTAGTCCATGGCTCAGCAAATTTTTTTCTGTAAAGGCCCACATAGTAACTGTTTTAAGCGTTGCCGACCAGAGGCGAGGACAGCGTTGCTGCGTGATACCAGCTACAGACAGGATGCAAACAAATGGTCTTGGCCGCGGTCCAACAAAACTGGATTTGCAAAAGCAGGCAGTGGCCCGAGGCCACCATTTGCTGACCCCCGCTGACAAAAGTTCTCTGAAGCGAGCACCTTGACCCTTGCACATACTGTTGCCATAGCCTGGAATGTTCCTCCTCCCTCTCTCTGCCTGGCTGGATTTTAGTTCTTCTTCAGCTCTCGGCGTAGAGGTCACTCCTCAGGGAAGAAGTCCTCACAGTGGCCCAAATTCGGGTTGTATCCCCCTCACGGGCTCCCACAGCACCATGTACCTTCCCCTCCAGAGCAGGGACCACGTTCGAGGAGCCTGGGGACGTGTGGTGTGTCTCGCCGCTCCGGACGGACGGTCAGCTCCGCCAGGGCGGAAACCCGCTTGCTTTCTCTCTCCCTCGGGTCTCTCGCACCTCACACACAGTGCCTGGGACACAGGAGGGACTTCGGAAGTATTCGTTTAATGCTTAGTGAACGAACTTATTTATCCTTTCCTTGACTTTTTAGGATTGTAAGCTTAGTTGGGAAAATTTATTTAGGGCTTTGTAGTGTATGAGCCACGTTGCCATCACCATATTGTAACAAAGCAAACATTCCCAGTGTTATCTTGGTTCCAGCAGCATTCAGAGGGCCGTGGTAACCCGGAGTTTTAGCCCTTCTTTAGCAAAGTGCCCTTTGGGCTGTCTCTGACCTCTAGGAGGTTGGTGCCTGCCCGTTCTCCCCCTGGCCCTGCTCCTTCTCCCCAACTACTCCTCTGCCGAAGTGGAGAAAAATGCCTCTCTGTTCCCATCAGTGCCTTACACTCTCTTTTTCAGAGACAGACCCAGAACCGTGTTGTCTGTTCTCCAGTGTTTTACAGGATTTTTAGAAAACTATCTCTTTGCCTTTTAATATAACTCACTATCTCCCTAGAACCAAATAGGTTTGTTTGACTTATGAGACTAGTCTAGAGTCAGATCAGATGTAATCAGAATAACTCTTCCCTCCACTAAGACCAAGGCTTTGTTGCTGGGTCCAAACTGTGGGTCTCAGCATTTGGGAAGAATTATTTCCCAGGAAGCCCATCTATCCCTTACAGGCATGCACTTCAAGAGGCTGCTTCCCAATCCGTCAACGTGCCTAGACATTGCTTTGAATCCTAGCCAGAGAAAGTTGGGACCGTGGCCACAGAAGAATCTCTTTTTTTCCTTTTCTACGAGCAGGAAGAATGACTAATAACAAATACGTGGAGCTCACCATGCACTGGGCATTTACTATCTATAAGCTATTTATAGATAGTAACTTATTGAACCTTCATGGCAACTTTATTGAAGTATCTTTATTTTACCAAAGGAAAAACAGTAGCACAAAGGAACTGAGTTACCTTGCCCAAAGTCACACAGATAGCAGTTGTGGGGCTAGGAGAGGAACATGGACAATCTGATTCTGAGTCATTCCATCAAACCAGTTCACTGATACTGTGATCGCTGACCTCCCCCTCCCTGTTCTGTAACACTCTATGCAGTTCTCTCTTAGGATCTCAGAAAGTAGGGATGAAGAGGGAAAGGAAACAAGTAAGAGTGCATGGCCAACTGTGGAGACTGAAACTGGAATGAAATGTTCAGAGGCCACATTAGACATTAAGCAACACTATCTCTACAAAAGGCAAAAGATTCCCAACCCAGGATATTGTGAGCCTTGAAAATCATGATGGAAATGAAAATGCCCTTGAATGGCTGTGGTGCTTTCTCTTTTCAAAGAGCTAGCTTGGAACACTGAAAAGATGTTTTTACTCACTGAGTGGTTTTACACTGAGTCTGAAGTAGAGTTTTAGCCATAAAGACGTATTTTCCCTAAGATTGAAATCAATTTGTTAAATCATGTAGAGAATGTAATGCCTGTTGCTATTTTTCCAGTGACAGTGCAACAGAGACCAAAGAGAAATGTGGGCATCCTTTTGGAATAGATACCCATTTGTCTCTAGAATGGTGACACATAAAATGATTCTCACATTCCATGTTGCAAATAAAAATTAGTAAAGTAGTAAAAATAAACCTAATGAACTCCTTTGTGATATAGGAACTGGCCACTGTGGATCTAAAGATATGAAATCCCAAATGCTTTGTGAAAACTGTCTTTATTCTAGACTTGATTAAATTAGCATAAACAGATAACACATGCACGTTTCGCTGTAAAAATCTTCCTTCTCATATTTCCATCTTCAATGATTAATTCTCATTTGGAAAGATCCTTCTTTTTATGGGAGTATTGCCAGATTAAAGCATGCTTTTTCAGACCCAGAGGAACTGTTTCTTCATAAAGTCATAGGCATTATTATTTTTTTTTTACAAGGTTACCAAAAGTGACTTGTTTAGGGGCACCTGAAGTCAATATAGCAATAAATTGGGAAATCAGATTCTCTGTCCTCTGTTTTTGTAAAATTATTGTGGATGAGATGAGCATTACTTTTTTGGCTCCAAAAACTGATTTATCTAGAAAACAGACAGAGTTTGGGGCAAGTTTTCCCCCACAGATAAAATCAGTTTTTTAACCATGTAATGACTCCATTTACCTAGGTATCCATCCATCCATCCTTCCATCCATCCATCCATCCATCCATCATCCATCCATCATCCATCCATCCTTCCATCCATCCATCCATCCATCCATCCTTCCATCCTTCCATCCTTCCATCCATCCATCCATCCATCCATCCTTCCTTCCTTCCTTCCTTCCATCCATCCATCCATCCATCCATCCATCCATCCATCCATCCATTCTTCCATCCATCCATCCATCCATCCATCCATCCATCCATCCTTCCATCCATCCATCCACCTGGGCAATCTAAAATATCAACTACCTGACCTATTTTATTTTCCTTCTCTGCTTTATTTTCCCTCATTGTACTTGTAATCATCAGCTATTCTATACAGCTTACTTATTTTGTTTATTGTCTGTCCCATACTTCAGAATGTAAATTCTATTACATCAGAAAGCCTAGCCAACTTTGTTCATAACATATCCCCAGCTCTTAGAATAGTACCTGGCAATAAGTGATAATAAATGTAAGGACTGTTGAGTGAATTTTTATTGGACAAAACTTTATTTAGCATCTACTGCTCTTCAAAATACTGGACTGAGAGCCAAAAAGGATCTAAGATGAAACAGATATGGATCTCACTCTCAAGAAGATTCTAGGCTAATAAAGTCATTACCAAAATATGTCCTTTAAGCAGCATCATTATACAGGGAAAATCACTTGTTTCCATATGAGAAATGAATCAGAGGTGCTATTTATACTTCTCCCTGAGAGAAAGGCTTCCCTGAGGAAGTGATATATGAAATAGAAATTGAACAAGGGAAAGGATTTGGAAATGGGGCTTTGGAGTAGAAAGGCATTCAAGAAAAAATGTGATACTTTTAATTCAGGAGTGAAGGTAGAAAATATAAGACTTACGGGAGACAGAAAGGCAAGTGATTCAGGTGAAAGGAAGCTTGGAGAACAAAAAAGGAGTACTGGAGCATCTATCTGGGAAGAATGATTGGACCAAATCACAGAGAATTTTGATGGCACTTGCTGGCGGTGGTAACTTCAAAACGATTCTCTTTCTCTGATATCTGAACCCTCCATCTCCCCTACATTATAACTTCTAAGAGACAATATGTTGTGCTTTATGTTTTGGGTTTCAAAGCAGCAACTTGGCCAACTTCATTTCTAGAGCCTCGAAGGAATCTTGTGTGAAAAACAGATTTGGTCTTTGATCTACATTTTGTAGGTCAACAAGCTCAGTGACTTGACAGGAATCACAGGGCTCACTGGGATGATGTTCTTGAAAAAATTATCTAATGGATTAGCCACAAACAAGCTTTAACCACTGAGCATCGCACTATCCCTCTTCCTGCTTTTCAGCAGGGAGCTATGACTTGTCCCCAGCTCCAAGAGATTTCTACAAAGCTGATCTGGAGTATGGATTTCCACCTTCACAAGTGTTTCAGCCTTAGAGCGGTATAATAACAGATAGTATTTTCTACTCCTACTATCATTTAGGGAGGACACCAAAAAGTGTTTTTGTCTTGGCATGGGAGCCTGTCGAGTGTGTCCTTGTTCTGTTAAGAGTGCTTTGGCACCGGGAAGTAGAGACAGCAGCATTCAAGTGATAGGAGAAGCAGGCTGATTAAGAGCTCTGCATGGGCAGACGGTACAAAGCTGCTTGCATAGTCCTTGCCTAACAGTTGGGGGTTTTAATGGAAAAATTTCCAGTTTTGGATCTTTGGTAGAATCTGTTATTTCCCCTGTACCCAGTTCCTTTTCCTCTAAGTCCCTTCTCTCTCAGTTAATGTCACCACTTTTGTATCTTCCCAGGTACTCGAATGTGAAACTTCAGTGCCATTGGGAAAAACTGGTAATAGCATAATTTATTTTTTTAAGTAAGTTTAGGTAATTTATTTATCTTCAATTTTTTTTAATTTATTTAAATTAGCCCCAAAGGACCAAGCTCATTTCTACAACACAGGTAATTTGTTCTTTCCATTCATTTCCATTATTTTTGTCTTCTCTCTCTTGATTAAATTCTAAAATGGGAATAGTAGCAAATGTGAATTCACGAGTTGGTGATCTGAGCGTGCCAGTTCTCACACTGTGCCGAATGTAGCAAAACTGTCTCCTCACAAAGTGATCAAAGTCATTTTCCCGATGACTTCCCTGATAGTACCAGCCAGAATGCTCCTTGCCTCCGCCACCTTTCTAAAATAATACAAAATTGTAGCAGGAGTGACAGCATACTTACTTTGTACCACACTTGTGATTCTAATGATGATGACATTGAAGTGTTATCGTTTGTTGAAGAAGCTCAGTTTTGTGGCCAGGAAATCCTGGGTTCAAATTATGACTCCATTACCTACTTGATAGCCTGGGGCATGTCATTTGAACTGCCTGGCCCACTTGCTTCCATGTAAGATGGTGATAATAATAACAAATGCCTTTCTCGGTTGTTGTGGGGAATAAATAATATATGTAAGGCACAGAACACGAGACCTAGAAAGTAAGGGCCGATGGAAGTTACTATTGTTGTCTTATTTTCTAATTTTTAAAAATATTTATTTATTTGTTTATTTGAGAGGGTATGGAATAGGAGAGAAAGACTGAGAGAGAGCAAGCAGGTGGAAGGGCAGAGGGAGAATGAGAGGAGAGAACCTCCAAGCAGACTCTCCACTGAGCCCGGAGCCCAGTGCAGGGCTCGATCTCACAACCCTGAGATCATGACTTGAGCTGAAATCAAGAGTTGAACACTTACCTGACTGAGCCACCCAGATGTCTCTATTATTAATAGTAAAATGGAAAATTCTCCAGGACAGACACTGCATTTTCTACATCCTTGAAGGGTAGTGTTTTTGATAAGCAAAGATGTGTGTGGGGTGGGAGGTAAGGTGTGAGCATTGAGCTGCCGAGGCTTTCTTTGCCTTTTCCCATCATTTTAGTAGATTTTCTTTAGTATCCAGCCTCCTGGTAATGGGGAAAGGGCGAAGGCAGCTTGTACATTTTTGTTTCACAAAAATCATTTTTCATCTCTAGGGCATGGGTATCTATTTGCAAGGATGCAATCTGCGATAGCTCAACATTTGCTTTGTTTTCCAAAATCAAGCCAAGAGAAACAAATGTAAGTTTGATGTGTGAAGAGCTCTTACAAGAAAGAGGTTCCTATTTTCTATTCCCCCCAAAGCATTCTAGAGCCTGAAAATGTGTTTCCTTGCCCGGCATTCTTTTCTCCTGGTGCCTGGCAAAGATGACATTAAGACACGAAGGAACACTCTGGGGTGCCCAAGCGCCTGCATTCAGGGGCCACAGCTGAATTTCTGAGTTCTTTCTCCTGTGATTTATGTAGCCTGTGGTTTGACTAGCGCTAGTTAGAGAGAAGGAAAGCTCACACATTTCGCAGTGAGCTGAGGTAAAAGAGAACTCTTTTGTCAAGGTAATAATAACACTTAGCACTTATATAGGGCTTTTTATCTTCAAAGGGCTTTCCAAACATTAGCTAATTAAGAAATCTGTGCAATGTGCAGCAGCTGTTGAAAAAATAAATGTGATACTTGGGTGTATTAAAAAAGGGAGCAAAAACATGAGGACATCCTATATCAAGCAGCTGTGGTGCTCTGTCTAAATTGTTTGCTTCACCTGGTGGAATAGATCAGACGTTAAAATAGTCTGGCTGCGTAGAGTAATAATGGTTAGGGAGAAGGCAGAACTTGCACATAATGGAATACTGCAAGGGCTACGGAATATTTGCCTGAAAAGGGAAAAACCAAAGAAAAGCTTCATCATCTAACTTGTATTAAACTTCCATAATCACAGGCAGTGCAACACTGATAAAACAGGTATCTGACGTGTAGACACAGATGTTCTAAGAAAAACCATCAACAAGAACAGGCATTCTCCTTGATTCATCCATGTTTACTCAAGGAATATATAGAGAACACGTACTAAACGTTAGAGGCATACGTTTTAAAATTACATGGAATAATTTTAAAATGATTATATATGTGTCATTTATGTACAGTACCTTAATTTTACCCTACTCCTGACACACACACACACACACATTCAGTTCACTCAGCAGTTTTTTGTTGTCGTTGTTGACTCAGTGGCAGAAATGAGCTAACATTCCAGTGTATGAGCTGAGCTGTGACTGGTTGTGGAAACAGAGTAACCAAATATGCTCTTTTGTTGTGGCTTTCTGCAGTAGGCATTGGGAAGTGGCCAGCTTTTCTTTTTCTCTTTATTTTTTTTAAGAGCAAAATTCATTAACTTATACCTGCCATACTGTCTAAAGTGCCTCTTTGGGAGTTTGCAAACTGCACAGAGATGAGGGGAGGTGCTCCATGAAGAAAAAAGAAGGAGGGAGCATACGATGCCAAATATGGGTGCCTGCTCCCCGTTATTGTAAACACCACATCATTGACACATGTTTATACACCTGCAAGGCATATTAGAACACCTCACTTCCATTCTACTCAAGGAGAAAGGGTAATTATAGTTTTGATTGAGCTGCTTGTCAAAATGAGGTGGCAAGAAAAATTATTTCATTCATTCAAGGAGGACACGTCACGGCAGAGATGGCAGGGAGGTAAATAAATAAGAAAAGAGGGTGTTCTAGGTAATTGGGAGAGAACTGGAAGGGAACATCCTCATCAAGTGGAGGGAAATATCTTCAGAAAACCATGAACAGGTTCACTTTTGCTAAAGAAAAGTTATAAGCTTAAAAATAGAGTAAAATAACAATAAGAAGCTGAGTGATGCAAAGCCAGGGACATGGGCATGGAGATAAATAAGCCTCTGGTCAGCATCTCCCAAGTTCAGAGCCCAGCACACTGTGATGTGACTGGAGGATCTAGGCCTGGTTGCCAGAAGCCCAGGACCAAGGGTTGGTTTTTGAGGGTGTATTGTATGGGAATCTGGTTAGATATGGTTAGATAATAACCAAGTCAGTAATTAGTGGCCCACCCTCGAGCATTGTCTATTATAGGCATTATTTGGAAATAAACTACATGTCTGTTTTTTGTTGGATTATGTTTTTCTGTGAAGAAAAGATTGATTAAGTAAATCAGGATTCATTCATGGGTTGGAATACTGTGCAGCTATTAGGACAAGGAGTTTTATCACTGAAAAAACTTGAAACTTATGAAAACATAAGTTATATTGATAAACAGACTCTTAACTATAGAGAACAACTGATAGGTACCAGAAAGGAGGTTGGCAGGGTGACGGGCTAGATGGGTGATGGGGATTAAGGAGAGCACTTGTGATGAGCGCCGGGTGTTGCATCGAAGTGTTGCATCACTGTAGTATGCACCTGAAACTGATATTACACTGTCTGTTAACTAAGTGGAATTTAAATAAGAACGTAAAAAAAAAAAAGATAAATTAACAAAGCAGTATTGGGGGAAAGTGGGCATGGTGTTAAAATTTGTATAAAACTATAAACCTATGTGTGTATGCATTCACTTATATTTATATGTGGAGAGACTGTAGATGATCTCCAACAGGATGTGTAAGAAAAGAGCCACAGTGGTTATTCCTGGAGAAGAGAATGGAGGGATGCGGAGACAGAAGTAGATGAGACTTCCTTCTTACTGTATATTTCCTTCTTTGTTTTTTTCTTAATTTTTATTTTGAGATAATTGTAGATTCACATCGGTTGTAAGAAATAATACAGATAGGCCCTCTATGCCTTCAGTGGCATATACATCTTGCAGAAATATAGGTTACCCAGTTTCCTTCAATGGTAACATCTTGCAGAAATATAGATTAACATCACAACCAGAAAGCTGACATTGAAATCACCCACCAAGCTTATTCAGACTTATATGCAATTGTGTGTATATGTGTTCAGTTCTATGCAGTTTTATCACATGTGTAAGTTTGCATGACTAATAACGTGGTCATGATATAGAGCAGTTTCACCATAAGGATCTCATACTACTGTTTTTTTTTGTTTGTTTGTTTTTGTATTTAAAGATTTTATTTATTTATTTGACACAGAGAGAGAGAGATCACAAGTAGGCAGAGAGGCAGGCCGAGAGAGGAGGAAGCAGGCTCCCTGCTGAGCAGGCAGTCCGACGTGGGGCTCGATCCCAGGACCCTGAGATCATGACCTGAGCCGAAGGCAGAGGCTTTAACCCACTGAGCCACCCAAGTGCCCCTCGTACTACTGTTTTATGACCATATCCANAGGACCCTGAGATCATGACCTGAGCTGAAGGCAGAGGCTTTAACCCACTGAGCCACCCAAGAGCCCCTCGTACTACTGTTTTATGACCATATCCACCTCCCTTTCTCTCCTTCCTTACCCTTGGCAACCGCTAATCTGTTCTCTGTATCTATCGTCTTGTCATTTCAAGAATGTTGCATAAGTAGAATCAAGTAACCTTTTGATATTGGCTTTTTAAACTTAGCATAATTTCCTTGAGAGTAATCTAAATTGTTGCATGTATCTCTTCGTATAGACAGCATATTGTTGGATTGTTGTTTTTATCCACTCTGGAGAAATCTCTGACTTTTACTTGGTGTTTTTAGACCATTTACATGCAAGGAAATTATTGATATGTTAGAGCTTAAGTCTGCCATATTATTATTTGTTTTCTGTTCATTTCTTCCACTTCCCATCCCTGTGTTTCTCTTTTCTTATCCTCCTGAGAGTTACTTGAACATTTTTTTGAGGATTTTATATTTTTTTATTTACAGTGTTTGTGAGCATATCACTTTGTATAATATTTTTAGTGGTTGCTCTGGGTATTATACATATATAAATCAGCCAAATTTACTAGCATTCTATTCTTTTTTCACCTGTTGGCTTACTTTTTATTACCTATAAGTTCGTTAAAAAAAAATAAAGCTAGCAAACCAGAATGTCCTCCCCTAATCACACTCAAAATAAATAAAACAAAACCACCTGTGTATAGTCAGACTGTAGATGGGAAAAATGATGATCAAAGCACTTCAGAAAAAATAGCCCAGAGAAATCTTGAAGAGGGAGAAAGTGGTAAATCAAATGTTTCCAGGGCATGCTTCAGAAATTGAAAATTGGGAGCCTGTCCAGGACCTCTGAAGTATAGAGTAGAGAAAGCCACATTGCTGAGTATCCAGGCCTTGGGTTTTTATAAACCTGCCACTCACATGTACCGCCTGGGGGGAACTCATTCCATTGCTTAAACTCTCTAAGTCCCAACTATAGAGGAAGTCAATAATGGAACTAGCTTCCTAGAACTGGTGGGAGAATTTGCTGAGAGAGTGTATATAAAGTTCTTAGTGTTGTGTCTGGCACATGGCAAAAACTCAAACAAATACTTGCTATTATATAACTGAACTTTCTCCTAAGTGCCTACCTGGGTCCAGGAATTGCAGATGTACAATGTCATGGTGCCATTCCTCAGGATGAGAAGATAGTGTCCCTACCCATGCTCCTTTGCTGGTACTGCTCACTCCTGTGACTGCATGGATGGCAATATCTTTCCACTTTTTTTCATGAAGGCCAGATTTTATATATAACAATGTTTGCAGTAAAAAGATCTTATTCTGGGCCTTTTGGCTCATTTCTCTACCCTTGCTTAGACTGATGGTCTTAGTACTTGGTAGTAGTTGGATATGAAAAACAAAGAGTAAAAAATAAAATTTGGATATAGATTCAGAACTTCTTACCTTTGGAGGATGAGAGAAAGATGTCGGAACTGGTTAGCATTGTTCCTAGCAGGAAGATACATGGTCAGTCTTTTCTAGCTTTCATGCGTCCTTGTTGACAGATCTTGGGATAGAAATGCATGCACTGCATGATGTTTGCTTGTTTTATATAGGACCCAGAATATATGTAGATGACTCATAGTTGCTTTTTTAGTGCTTTCTGTAGTACAAGAAATCATCCAGGTGTGTTGGATGGCACTTCACACAGTCAGAACAGTCATTTAGGTTATTCAAACCACACAGAGAACATTTCCTTGAAACAGTCTTTCATTTTATTTCTTTCATTCCTTACTTGATACATAACTTTCATGATCCAGAGACCCGGCTCTATTTTCAGACCAGCAGACAGATTATCATCAAACCTAAGAATATTTTCCTCTCCTTGTCCCTTGTCCCTGATCCTTTGTCTAAACAATTTCAAGTTCACAGGACTATCCATACATTTTCTTTCAGGGCTTTTTCCCCACGCATCTTGCCAATATCCCTAACCCCATCTCACCCTTCACGAGACCCTGCTAAATCTCCCCCCATTAATTTTATTCCCAGATTAGAAGTTTGGCCCCATCTCCCATTCTACTGAGCAAACTGCAAAGAGATTAAGACTAAGGGCAGTTTAGAGTCAACAAGAGCTCAAAATCCTTGCAGCTGGTGGTACCATCTGTGCCTGTCAAACTGTGGCCAAGTAGTCTTCCATGGTGGGGAAGGACAGAGAATCTGATAATGGTGTTGGTTTGAGGTTACTGAGACATGAGTCTGCCCTAGAGGAAGATTAAGAGAGCTGCTAGGCAGCTTGTGCTCTTTGGAATGTGTGGCTCATCTCCCAGAAAAACAGGTTTCTTCCGGGAAAGGGTCAAATTTGACATCCAAGACCTTAGAGTGGCCTCCTGCATGTGTCCTTTCTTTCCTAGCTTATTTTCAGAATTCATTCTGTGCCAAGTGGCCAACATGGCATAAGGGAGTGGTAGAGTCATGAGAGGGAATTAGAAAAACTCACAGAACTTACAAAAGGCTTCTCTGTGAAAGAGATGTTTCACAGGATTTTGTTGATGCAGAAACAGGAAGATGGTCGAGACTAGCAGCAGGGTAGGAAGGGGGAGGAATCCTACTGGCTGCATCCCAGTTTCTCCTTGGTTGGGGAGAATCTGAGTATTAGAAAAAGCAGAGAGATAAGAAAAAAACTGTGGCAGCTAGGCCACGCCAATCTGTGTTAAGAAAAATGAATGAGAGGAGGTGAGGGGGCAAGGAGCGTGTCAAATTAGCCACATGGGCTGGGATGAGAGAGAGGCCCCTGAGAGAAGAGGAGAAGGGAAGAAAGAGACTTTTAAGAAGTGTACTTAAATGGGCAAGAAACTTGAACAGGCACTTCACAAAAAAGGATTGTGAAATGGACAATAAATATGTGAAAGAATGCTTAACTGCCGTACTAATCAGGGCAATGCAAATTAAAACCGCAATGAGATAAAAATATTACCAGAATGACAAGAAATAATCCAAGACTGACATTTAGACCATCCTGAGCCAGACTTGTCTTTGATTGTCTGCTGCTTCATCTGATGCTTGTTTATTCTGGATGATAAACAGGCCTAGTATGTCAGCTCTGATGTATATTAAGGTTGTTATGAAGGGAATATAACGATAATTTGGATTCTGGTGAACACAAAAGAGTGAAGTAATGTGTAAACATCACCAGAAATTTGGGTTGAGCCATGCCAAACTTTTCTCTAGTGGGACCTAAAGGAGATGAAATACTGGCCAATTTTTTTCAAATTATGGCATTAATGTTTAAGTATTATTTTGTTCTAAGAGATGCAGTGTCCAGAAATTATCCCTATGGTAGCAGTTTTTAAGTTGGATTCCTCAGAGCTTTGGGCTCTAAAACATGTAACTCAGGAGCATCTATCCATCTATCTATCTGGAGGGTTGAGATAATAGTGGGTAAAATAGATAGCTTTGGATACATTTACTTGGGATCTACATAAGATTTGGTTTGAAAATAGCTTGGGCTGTTAAAAATAAAAAGATAATCACTTCTTTAGAGTACTGTTAATATGGTGATAAAAGATTATGAGACACAGGGAAAGTCTGGTGCATAAGCCCATGTAACCTAAAGGCAGTATCTGTGTACTTGTAATGTCAGAGGCAAATATGAAAAAAAAAAAGCAGTTGGAATTGGGAGTTTGGAGTAAGACTCCCAGGAATATTACACTAAAAGATGTCCCTGAACTAAAAGTTAACTAATATGTAGGGATAATAATGTTGGTAAATATTTGTTGAATATTTATTATTATTTAGTAATGCTAGCTATTTTTTATACATTATTTAATCCTCACAAGAACACACTGCTTGCAGACATAATGGAGTGGCTGCTATCAGACTACCTCTCCCACTAAGAAGTTGGATAAATTACTGCTTGAAGGCATCAGAATGCACCTAAAGAGACTAGAACTTGAGGAATCAAGACAGCTGAGAAAAGGAAATGCATTGAGGTGAGCATGACCCTCTCTGTGGCCTTTTCTCTTCGATACATCTACAATACAAAATACAATACAAAATACAATTGCAATACAAAAAAGGAGCATAGAGACCAAACGGAAAGTAGTGGCCTAGATCTTACAGGAATTTCAGTGGAATTGGAAGAAAAAATTCATATACAGGAATACTAAGAGAGCCATGATAGGAAGGACCAAGATCCCAGAGAAAAAGGAACCAGAGATATCTGAGCCAGCATTCTGCATGCAACAATCCCTGAAGAATCTGTGGAGTTCACACTGTGCACAAGAGAAGCCAAGAAAAATCCAGAGTTAAGAGGCCAAAAGTCTGAGCAGGGATTTAAGCAATCCCATGTAACTGAAGAGGCGGAAACTGTGATTCAGAGGCTCCCATGGAAGAAGAGTCCTGGTAAAAATGACAAACACTCAATTGAGACTCAGAAGAGCTAGACTGTAACAGTAAGGGCAAACTGGGAATAGACCATTCCCTACTGGATCAAGATGATGAGTCTATGCTCTTTCAGAAGAAAACAATATCCTCCATGTAGAAAGAACTTAAATAATTGTTTCACTTAAAATGTAGAAATAATCAATAGAAAATTACAGGCATGTCAAGAAACAAGACCAAATATCTGAATTTCAAGAGAAAATACAAATAAACTATAGGTAATTGATATACTGAGATCATCAAACAGATTTTTAAATAACTATAATTAATGTGTTTAAGAAAATAGGTGTATAAACTTATTATTTCCTGACAGGAATGTATAAATAAGAATCAAAAAGAGATCCCAGAACTGAAAAACATAAATTAAGAATGCAAGAGATGAGGCATCTGGGTGGTTCATTTGGTTAAGTGTGTCTGCCTTTAGCTCAGTTATGATCCCAGGGTCCTGGGATTGAGTCCTATGTCAGGGAATCTGCTTCTCCCTCTGCCCCTCCCCCTACTAGAGTACTAGAGTTCNTCAGTTATGATCCCAGGGTCCTGGGATTGAGTCCTATGTCAGGGAATCTGCTTCTCCCTCTGACCCTCCCCCTACTAGAGTACTAGAGTTCTCTCTCTCTCTCTCTCTCTCAAATAAATAAATAAAATCTTTAAAAAGAAAGAATGCAAGAAATGTGTTTAGTAACCCATTACGCTTGGTAGAAGATTAGTAAAGCTGAGAATGTTAGTAAAACATAACAGTTTGAAGCATAGAGAATAAAAGGATGAAAGACCAAAAAGAAGAAAAANAAATAAATAAATAAAATCTTTAAAAAGAAAGAATGCAAGAAATGTGTTTAGTAACCCATTACACTTGGTAGAAGATTAGTAAAGCTGAGAATGTTAGTAAAACATAACAGATTGAAGCATAGAGAATAAAAGGATGAAAGACCAAAAAGAAGAAGAAAAAAAAAGGAGCATAACAGACATATGAGACCAGTGAAAAAATCTAACATGGTGCTTCTCAAAGTATTATTCTGAGACCACTTCTCATACTGGTGCCTGAAAAGATAAGTAAAGAAAGATTATTTACACATATTTATAGCAACTGATTTAGCCACAAAATCTTTAATGTATTTTATGACAGAATTGGTCTGCAAGGGATTATAAATAAAAGAACATACTCATCATAAATAGTTGGAGAAATACTGGTATGACATATGTATACTTGGAGTTCAGAAGTCAGGGAGAGAAAGAATGTGGCAGAAGTAACATTTGAAACCGTACTGGCTGATGATTTTTAAAAATTGATAAAGACTTCAAGGAAGAACTTCATGAAGCTCCATGAACCTAAGCATCGTAAATGCAAATAAAATCATACCCAAACACATCAGAATGAAGCTACTGAACCTAAGATAAAATGAAAAATCTCAAAGTCTATCAGGAAAGAAAACCTTCAAAGGAGCAATAGTCAGACTGAAAATGCCTTTTCAACAGAAATGGTGCGTTCAGAAGTCAGAGGAATGGCATCTTCAAGGTGTTGAAAGCAAATAATAATAATAAGGCTGCGAACCTAATTTCTTCAAAGTATAGATGAAATAGATATTTGTGGACAAACAAGAACTGAGAATTTGGTGATAGACGGCTCACACTAAATATTAGAGGGAACAGTTTAGGTAAAAGGAAATGATCTTATATGGAAGTGCAAAAATGAAAGAAGGAATGAATAGCAAGAAAAAAGTGTAAAGTGAAGGTAAATATAGATGAACGAACCTTGGGCAAAATAAAAATGATGTCTAGCGAAATTAAAATACATGGCAGTAATGGTCAAAATGCAGAAGCAAGGTAAAATATTAAAATATTAAAGAGCCTCACAATGTTTGGGAATTAGTGAAAATATTAAATTATATTGTACTGCCATAAGTCAAGAAAAAATAATGTAATTTATAGGCTAACAACTAAAAAAAATAATGCAAGAATGTTGAAGTAACAAACTAATACAGAAAAAAATGGAAAAATAAAACTCTTGATTAATTTTTAAAAAGACAAAATATATAAGAACAAAGAACAAATGGAAATGAGAAATGAGTAAGATTGTGGTGGATTTAAATCTAGATATAGCCATAGTTGTACTAAATATAAAGGGTCTAAATAGTCCCGTTAAAAGACATACTATATAAAAATACTATTATGCTACCTGAATATACACACTCTTAAATAACAGAACAGAAAAGCTGAAAAAGAAAAAAATGGAAAGAGGTATAACCTGCAGACACTAACTAAAATGAAGCTGATATAGCTATACTAATATTAGACGTTTTAGATATTAAGGAAAGAAGTCATGCTAAAAATGAAAAAGTTATGTCAATAGTAACTAGATGGACAATCTGACAGCAATATCTAATAATCTTTCTTTTGTAAGATTTTATTTATTTATTTGATGGAGAGAGGCAGAGAGAGAGAACAAGTAGGCAGAGTGGCAGGCAGAGTGAGAGGGAAAAGCAGACTCCTTGCTGAGCAGGTAGCCTGATACAGGACTCGATTCGAGGACCCTGGGATCATGACCTGAACTGAAAGCAGATGTGTAACCAACTGAGCCACTTAGGTGCCCTGCAATATCCAATAATCTAAAAAGATACGCACTTTACTCAAAATAGTTAAAGCAAAAACTGGCAAAATTAAGAACAATGGACAATCCAACAGTCATAGTTGGAGATTCTAATAGCTATCTCTCTCTTCAATTTTTAGCATTAATAGATCAAAATATGAATAAGGATAGAATAGATTTAAACAACATAGTTAAAAAACTGGACTTAAATGACATGTATATACAGCTCTGCATCCAAAAGCTACAGAAAACACATTCTTTTCAAGTAAACGTGAGACATTTAACAAAATTGATTGCATACTAGTCACTAAAGTAAGCCTTTAAAAAATTTAAGTGGATTAAAATCACATATAGTATTTCCTCTGATCACAATGGAGTTAGGCTATAGATCAATAACAGAAAGATAATGAGAACATATGCTTATTCTATGACCCAGTAATTCTGTTCCTGGATACCTAACACTAGTGGGTACATTTGACAGGAAAGGAAATATAAAATAATGATCATAGGGGCACCTGGGTGGCTCAGTCAGTAAAGCGTCTGCCTTCAGCTCAGGTCATGATCCCAGGGTCCTGAGATCGAGCCCCACATCAGGCTCCCTGCTCAGTGAGGAGCCTTCTTCTCCCTCTCCCTTGGCCTCTGCCTGCCGCTCCCCCTGCTTGTGCTCTCTCTCTTTCTCTCTGCCAAATAAATAAAAAAAATCTTAAAAAAAAGATCATAAAATTGAAAATATAACCTTTTGTTCATCCACAATAGAATGGAAAAATTATGTTATATATTCATAATAGAATAATTAATGAATTACTACTACACACAACAACATGAATGGGTCTTGCAGGTATAATGTGAGCAAACAAAGGCAGACACAAAGAATGTGTACATACTATATAATTCCCTTTGTAAATTTCAAAAGGTAAAATTAAGCTGTAACGATACAGGTCAGAATAGTGTTTTGTTTTCTTACTATATACATGTTATACTTCATTAAAAATACGTTTTTAAAAAAAATAACAAAACCCAGAAAACCTCAAGATGAAATGTAGGAGTGTTTTTTGGGTAAAGAAAGGTGGGCAAACATTACAAACAGGGAAATTTCTTGGGTTCAAGTTTTATACTCTCCATGAACTTTCCTTCACCTAGTAAACTTACTTTTAAACTCCATCAGCATTCTCATCGATTATTTATTACGGAAATAAATATGCCAGCTAATTGTATTATTTAGTTGCCTCAGGTCTGTTTTCTCCACCATAGTGAGGGGGCATGTAGGGCAGCGTGATGTAAAACAGCCGTTGAGACGGACCACTAGACTTAAGTCCCAGTCTAACATTTGGACAAGTCATTTAAACTCTCTGTGTCTTGGGGTTTTTCACTGTAACGAGAAGTAATGGCAATACCTAGGTCGTCGTGTTGTTTGGAGAATTCACTGAGTCAATAATTACCTAAAACAATGTCCAATACAAAGGTGAGCACTCCATAAATGTTTCTGATTATGATTGAATTATGTTGGGGGATTGAGCCACTCCTTATATTTGTTTTAAATCCCTCTAATACCTGGAACTATACTGAGCAATCAAGAAGATGGGATTTCTGGAAAGCTGGAGGCAAAGATATTTTGAGAACTGACTCTGTTTTCTCTCCATGGATGAGGATGAGCTTACACTCATGACAATTTTGGCTCCCGAACCAGAAGCTTAAATAGAGCTGCATAAATTAGCGTGTTAATAATAAGACAGGGGAAAAATTGTTTTCTCAACACTGGCAGCACCCTACCACCCTGGTGTCAAGAGCAGCTTTGTGCTCTGCTAGGGAACCAAGTGACGAGTGCCAAGACATGTGAACTCAGTCCCTTCCCTGTGCAGTCACCTTGCTTCCACCGCAGTCTTCATTCATGGCTCAGTAGGCTGGGAACTGCTAGCAATGCTACGTGTGTGTCTGTTTTTGGCAAATTTGTAAACGACCTGAACTCTGAAAGCCTAGATGTTAAGTCCTCCTACTGCCAATAATGTTTGTGGGTTGAATCGAATCAAATTCTACTGATTTGAAATGAAGTGAATCTTGAGAGATGACTAAGAACCAGAATAGCTTAGTTGTTTAACTCATCGGCTTTGAAGTCAGATGGATCTGAGTTTATTCACCAGATGTGTGTCTTTTCACAAAACATTTAACTTCTCAGGGCCTCAGCTTCTTCGTTTGTAATATGTGGTCAATAATTATAAGAACCTCAAAGGATGGATACAAAGAGTAAATGAGGTATGTGCCTGATACCTATGTTAAGCACTCAGTAAATCATAGCAGTTACTGTTCTTATAAATGTTATTTATATTTTTTAAAATTTCTCTTAGCCAAGAGGCTCAACCTGGTGGAATGGAATTGTGAAAATTAGGCATGAGCTTTTCAAATGTGTCCCTTACTTACTTTTTAAGATCCATTTTTGTTTTTGTTCTCCTGGCAACCCTAGGATTTTGGACAGGGTAGGTGCTATTATCTGCAAGTGGCCTTTGAGAGAATAACATAAAAAGATAAAGTTTTTGGTCTAACAATCTCATGACTATTGGTGTTAGAGAAGAACCTAGAACCCAGGCCTCCTCAATGCTGGCCTTGAGGGTTTTATTCCTTCCTGCTCTGTCTACGTTCTTACCTCTGATAGCCAGTGAGAGAGTATTCATCACCCCCCAAGGAGAGGATTCTTAAAAGAGAGCTGTTATCCTAAATTATTGGTGCAACATCTCATCTTTTCAGATGTGGTAATAAGATGCTTGACACTGGTCAGTAGAGGTTTCTAAGAGGGCTAAGAGGTTTGATACTGAAGTTAATGTAAGGACGCTCCCTCTTTGTGAACCCAGTATTTCACTCTCCTGTCCTAGAGCTCACTTTGGCCTCTCCCCAACATAGCTTTTCATCTTGCTGCATTCTCCTTGTACTGAGGTAGCCTTTTCTGCCTACTACCCTAGACATGGTTATCTCACCCATGGCTCCTGAATTTGTTGCTCCTCGTTTCAAGCCACCAACAGAGACTCAATAATGTTTTTACATTGGCACTTAAGTTTCCTTGAGGAACCGATGGACCAACAGCCATGCCATTTGATTTTCTTCAAGGGTGACTCTAGGGCTGGAGGAAGTGATCTACTTTCCCCCTCAGCTCTATAGTGAGCTTCGTGAGGGGCCGGGGTCATGGAACAGGGCAGATGCTCATTACATACTTGCTGAATGCATGAATGATGTGGTAACTCAGAAACCATTCACATTTTAATTAATGACCTACCTACGTTTCTGGAATTACATTAAGTTAGATTAGATTCGGTTTAAATTTTTTGGGTTTTGGTTACCAAGAAGGCTAGAGAATTACTTTGTGTTACTAGCTGGATTTTAAACTTCCTGGCTCCTTAGAGTAGTGTGTCTTCTGCCCATAACATGGTCCGGGTGTTTATGACCACAAATTTATCCGCTTTTGAAGGTTGATTTTAGAGTAAATCAATTAAAAGTAGCTACTATTTTGTCTAAATTAAATTTCAGCACTAAGTTACTTAGGTAATTTCAGATATAAGGTTTTCTGTTGATTAAGGTCATAGGGTATTCTTAAAATTGGCTTTTTGATCTTAAGTGCGGCCTCCCACTCTCAATGCCAGATAATTTACTCTGATTAGTCGGATTTGATCTTCTGTAATAGGACATTCAGCAGCCCCTTCTGACCCCCGAAAAAACCCAACCAGCCAATGAACCAACCAACCAAAACCATGAATAAACCAACTCGACAACAACAAAGTGTAAGCCAGCCTGCGCTAAGCGTAGACGTGAGTCTCTGGGAGACTCTTGAGTGGAAATTGTGAGCTCCTTCAGACCCCTGGGCTTCCGTGATGCTATGTGGGGAGCAGGGGAAGTTTTCTTCTGCTTCCCTTCTGTGCCAGGGCAGCTGGAAAAGCTTTTAAACTGCTCTATTTCAAACGGTTGCAAGCAAAGAAAAAATATCATGGAAATATCCAGACTTGGACAGGTAACAGCCCTACTCTTTATATCCCACTTATTAATCCATAAGAAGGAAGGGTAGAAACCGTCTTCGGACAGTCAGCTATCCATGCATGGTAGTTTGATGCTGAGCCCTTTTCACATGTACTCAGAATAAAAATGAAACCCTACTACTTGTTTTGCCCATTAGATAGCATTATCTCCATGGAACGCCAATTCATATCTCTTTGTGCTGTGTGTGGTTCTCACATATGGGATTTTAATAACCTCCATGCTGTGCTATGAATTTATAAGCAGGGCCAATAGAGGAAAAGCACCACAGGACTTTATTTTTTCATTATTACTCTTTTGAAAAACAGGGTCTGCCTCATTTCTGTAGGGTTCTTCTGGCAGCACTGGTGGTTGCAGCTCATGGTATAGTTGTTACTGTGGAAAAGAATAAGCTCTTTATTTATTTGCTATCTGTCTTTTCTGGACTCCTTTTCCCACCCCCCATTGTGCCTTTAGCCTCCTCCATAATATCCTATGGTGTTGTACTTGTAGCTTCAGTGAGCTGATATACAGAAACAGGCCCTGTTCTTCAGCTCTATAGTTCATCTTACATTCTGATTTATTCCCCCCTGAACTCCCTCTTAAATGTGCCCGCATAGTCCTCTGTACAATTCTGCATATCCGAGAAGCCTGTTTAGCGTGGTAGTTAGGAGAGCAGGGTCTGCGGCCAACTGGTCCTGAATGTGAATGCTGGCTTTTCCCTCTGATTCTGGAGAAGCTATTAGGATTTTGTTGACTCATTTATAAAATGGTAATGATAAGGCTTCCTCCTAAGACGGTTGTGATGGTTATTGGTGTTTATCTATGAATTGTTTCGTGCAGTATTTGACACAGCATTGGTAGAAGTTGTTGTAATTGTTACTATTCATTCAACAAATATTTGGTGATGGCCTGCTAGATGTCAGACACAATTATGGATGTTGGAGTTATACGGGGAACCAAACAAATTCCTTGCTTTTATAAAATTTATCATCCAATAATTAAATAAGCATTAAAATTGCAATTGAAAGTTATGCTTTATACCCTTTCCTATGACCCTTAAAATCTGCCTTTTTCTTTTCTCAGTTAAACATAGGAGTTAAACATGATTTTATACTCTTGTACCTAGATGAATATCCTACTGTAATTTTATCTTTTCCTTGTTTTCTAATATCTCTTCCATTTTCATGTTGTGCCCATCTGGACAGACCTGCTTAAACAAGAAACGTCCTGTGATCCTGGCTTCTCCAGCAATCATAACCTTTACATTACAAATTTAAGTCTGTTTTAGATTCAGTCCCTCCAACTCACTGTGATACTTTATCTGAAATTTCATATTAGACCTCTTGGATATTAAAGTAAAATGTAGGTTAAG
This sequence comes from Ailurus styani, assembly GCA_002007465.1. NCBI lineage: Eukaryota > Metazoa > Chordata > Mammalia > Carnivora > Ailuridae > Ailurus > Ailurus styani. The sequence continues at coordinate 250,041 of LNAC01000865.1, read as the reverse complement.
AAAGCAACCTTTTGAAAAAGTTCAGGAGAAGAAAGAACTCAGGGACTAAATCCTGACATGTCTATTTCAGGTCAGTCTGTCCAGCAGGGTCCCTGACTAGGAATCTGCTTATAGGTGAGTTTGGACACATGCACACACATGTGCTCCTGTACACACACACACACACACACACACACACACACACACACACACACACACATTTATGTGGTGTAGACAGTAACTCCAGTGAGTGTATTTTATAGTTTCTTTGTTCAATAGGAGACGGATAAATCGTATGTCCCAATGGTACCAGAGGTCTCTATTCTTGGAGATTCCTCCAAATTCACTAAACTTAACAAAATTTAAGATTTATGCACTGAAAAATATGAGATGCTTTGTGAATAAAATAGCATCCTCCTTAACACTGATGTTGGGTAATGGTGTTAAAACTACTCTATCAGTAAACATCACAGCTAAGTCTTCACCTATGTGGTATTTACACTGCGTCTGAAACTACTTTTATGCCTTTAGAAATATTTATTAACATCTGCTTTGGGCCAGGCAACTTGTTAGTGTTGTTGATACAGTGGCAAAGGGAATGTTCTTTTTCTCCAAGAAACTTAGGGACAAATGGAAAAGACTGACAATAAATGAGTAAATGGATTTAGAAGTACCCAATTATAATGACGATGAGGGTCTCTGAAGGTACACCACTGTGTGCTATGAAAGAGGCTAAGGAGGAGGATTTACTTTGAGCTTGAACGAGTGGTCAGGAAAAGACTTCTTGAGAAGCTGGCATTTGAGCTACGTCCTACATGATGAGAAGGAACTTGTGAAAGTGGCAGAAGGAGTAGAGGGTAAAGTGTTCCAGGTAAAAAAGAGACAATGTTCCAAGTCCTGAGGCTGTGGCAAGAACATGACATGGTCAAGAACAAATGAAGTTGGCTGACTGGCTGAGGTTGAGAGGGCCAGAGTCCAGGGCGCCTGAAGCCGCATAAAGGTTTTGGAGTTTATTCTACATTCATTGGGAACCTTGTGGATTTGGGGTTAGCAGAAGTAACAAAACAATCTCCCTAAGGGTTCTTAGAGCCAGGAATGCCAGAGGGCAGCATCTTCCTCTGTGTAGTTAGTGTTTTGATTCAGTTACTTTTATGGACCTATAGCTTTGTGGGAGTATGAGATGTGAATTCCAGAGTTACAATCTCCGTGTTTATTTTGAATGCTAATTACCACAAATATGTTTTTAATTGGTAACTGTGTATCTTAGACACACTTCATTACATTTAACCTTTGAGATCAGTTTTAATTCACCCTCTTAAAAAAAGTTTTCTATTAAAACAGTGTGGCACACATCAACATTTTAATTACTTTCTCCTGGAAGCTTTTTGTGTTGGACAGAATTTATCTGTCAAGGGGGAAATGAAAAAAATGATCGTACTTTGAGAAAATAATGCAAAATGAGATCAAGTGCCAAACATCCCAATGCATTTGTTTTCTAGATGATTTAGTGTTCTGCTTTTATAGAATACTGTTTGTGCAATCAGCCTAGCTTTTTGGTACCATTTATTAAGAATATATATAGTTTGGGGTGCCTGGGTGGCTCAGTCAGTTAAGGCTTTGGCTTTTGCCTTTGGCTCAGGTCATGATCCTGGAGTCCTGAGATCGAACCCCATATTGGGCTCCCCGCTCAGTGGGGAGTCTGCTTCTCCCTCCCTGGCTCCCCCCGCTTGTGCGCTCTCTCTCTCTCTCTCTCTCTGTGAAATAAATAAATAAAATTGAAAAAATAACAAAGAATGTATGTAATTTGATTTTTCATAATAGCCAACGATTTAAAGCAGCTGGATATTTGCTTCCTCCCCTTTCAGTGATCTGCTACCATTTCCTGTCATTGTTCCATACTGACTTTTAATCCAGCCTCTACACACAAACTCAGTTTTATGTATGATTCTTGTTTTAATGGACTTTAATTGATTTCTCTGTGCTCGTTTATTTATAGAATGACTTATTTATGTTGGTTTCGTGGTACTTTTACTTCTGTGTTCTGTTGTGTTTTGGGGGAGCACCTTGTATTCCAACAAATATTTCATCATGGGTTATGTGTGAACTTTAGGTAAGTTGTTGCAGATAAACAAATGTTCATGATTCTTTCTGCCCGCTATCGGCATCTATTATTTTCTTTAATCTCCAAGGTTTTTTGGTTTTATTTGTTTGTTTTACTTTGGAAAAGAACTTATGAATTAAATAAACTTGAGCCAGTGAGAGGGACTTTGGTGTTAACTAAAGAGATGGCTTTAGAGACAGTTGCCTCTCTCTGGCATCTGTAGTGTTGATACTCTATTCACTACCAAAGTTCTGCAACACTAGTATCCTTCCAATTCTAAAACTTAGCTAAGATTTATTAAGGATTCTGCTACCGATAATCAACCTTTTAGCTAATGGAGCATATATTGATTTTTTTTGCACAGAGGATGGTTCCCTCCCAAGGGCTTTTGGCTCCAAAACTCAGTGTTGCCTTGTGGATTTGGCAGGCCTCAGAGGAGCCTGGCTGCTGGGAACTGAACCGCTCAGAGCTTGCCAACCCCAAACCACTGTGTTTCTCACAGCTCGCCGGTGCCAAAAGTTGGTGTGCCAAGGAAACAGAAACCTGTCTAGAAAATAAACTGTTTTCTCTTGACTTTTCCTCCAGGAAGACTAGAAGTTAACCTGTAAGTTGTTTTGTGGTTAAAATTATTTAGAACGTTACATTGGAAGTTTAATGCTACAGTTTTATACAGAAAACAAATTGGTGCATGAATCATGCTCCTCAAATCACTTTTCTCCCAGTTATCAAAATGTCTAATTTTTTTTAGTTTAGTTTTGTTTTATGTTTTTGTTTGTTTGTTTGTTTGTTTTTAGATTTTATTTATTCATATGAGAGAGAGAGACAGAGACAGAGTACAAGCAGGGGGAGAGGCAGAGGGAGAGGAGGAAGCAGGCTCCCTGCCAAGCAGGGAGCCAGACTCAGGGTCTGGACTGTGACCTGAGCCAAAGGCAGACACTCAACCATCTGAGCCACTTAGGCACCCCTGTCTAATTTTTTTTAAAGCAATCAGTGTAATTGTTGCAGTAGTGACGGTAGTCGTTATGACGGTGGTGTTGGTGGTTGTGACTGTGTGTGCCCTGTCACACACAAGACAGCTCCTCTGTGTGGCAGGCCTCAGGTGTGAATGTGAGTCATGAGTGTGGAACAGAGGATGGAGTTTATCCAAGCTGGTTGGTCGTATATGAACAAACTTGAGTTCTGTGGGCAGGTAGTGCTGATGAGATCGGGAGAAGAGGAGTTTACTCGCTATCAGAACTTTTTGCAGGATTGCATATTCTTTAGAAATAAGTTGCAAAGCTATTAGGATCACATATATATTTCATAGCACTCATGTAGCCAAATTTCATTAAAGCGATTGCCTGATTGTTTATTAGAATTCTTTAATTTCTTTTAGATCTGAGTTTCACAACCTCAGCATTATGGACGTTTTAGGCTGATTAATTCTTTGGAGCGGGTGTGGCTTTGCTGTTCATTGTAAGATGTTGAGCAGCATTCTCGGCTTCTACCCACCAGATGCCAGTAGTACCACCCTAGACTCCCCAATTATAATAACCAAATATGTCTTCAGACATTCCCAAATATCCCCTAGGGGACAAAATTCATCCCAGCTGATAATCACTATGTTAGACTTGGGTACTTGGAAAAATCATATAAATCAATACATTATGTGCATTAAATGTAAGGTTTTTTTATTGTTTTTAAAGATTGGATTTCCCCCATCTTACCTCATTATTTTCAATAGCATTCAAATTCAAAAGCTGTTGCCCAATGCCAGCAAAGTCTGAATAGATAGAAAGTAAACATCTTCCTTTTTATTAGATAAGATGTCCAGCAATAAAAATCCCTGGATTTAAAGAGCTTGTTAAGATGTATTATGTCAGATGAAAAGTGCTATTTTAATAACTCATTGTTATTCTTAGCATGGACCTTTTATTTTAGAAAAATGGATAATTAGCATTTTGGCTTATCACTTTCTCTCCATGAATACAAATAATTTGATAGACAGACAGCCAAGAGAGACTTCATTAAATAATGGGTCTAATCAGCCTGGGACTAGAGTAAATTAGGGGTTCGACTTCCAGCTTGAGAGTTGGAACTCAGGGTTTGGTGGTCATGTCAGCTCATTCATCCAGGATATTTTCGTTGACTGACCTACTATTGCAGTCAAAAACCAGAGCACAGGTCAATTGGTTAGAAATTAAAGTCAAAACTCAACTTGGGAAGCCATAGGCTACCCTGCATTTCACTTGCTGCTAGAAAACTGCAAGAACGCATTCAAAGCATAACTACCAGTCCTATGGAGTTTGGACTTACCAGCTTCAATTCAAGATAATGGCCCATTATTAATGGGGAAGTATTAGAAAGTTTTCCAGGGGGAAAAAATATCAGCTTGGAACCGTTCCCCTGCGCATACATTATACACTTCACTGCCATCTGTGGTGATCCATACAGGCTTTCTGCAGAAAGCCTTACTAGTTTTCCAGAAAGGACTACAAATAACCCCTTATTTTTTTAGCACAGTCTTCCTAACCCCCAGCCAGGAAATCTATTTTGAAATTAATTTTCTATCTAAAATTTTTAGCATAATCTATCCTTTTTTTTTCTAAGAAACAAAGCCCAACGCTGTGTTTGATTTGAAACAGTCTCTCACTGTCACTCAGAGGAGATAGATAACAGAGGAACTTTCCTGGCCTTGGTTGTCTTTTGAAGCTTGCAGTGTGGCCTTAAGAAAGGATCGCGATTGTTACTTACACGTTTCCTCCGTGGAGCAGAGGGAGAACTTCGATCTGAGGAATTATTCTCATCATGAGATAGAAGAATGATTTTCTTCACAGTGCGTGCTCTCCATTCACCATCCAGCCCACACGGAAGCCTTCACTCTGATGCTTTCTTAGTATCACCTCTCTACTGAACAGACTTGGGGGGAGCAAAATGAAGGAAGCAAGTGTCTGAGGCTTCTGAAACATATTTAACTTTATCAGTAACATCTTCTAAGCAAAACAACAAAGAGCTAAAGTCAAATAAGAAAGATTTTACTAGTCCTGAAGGGAATCCTCCTCACACGGTATAATGCAGAAAATATCAAGGCTTCATTTCCTCTTGTAAAATGTGTGCATGCATGACTTTCTTTATCAACCACATGATCTGTTATTGATACATCTCTATAATCCCTGCAAGCAGGGTCGATCCTGGTAACTAGAGAGTCTTTAGGGGACTGGGTGAGTGATAACTGTGAAGATATGAGCATGGAAGAACCAGGAGAAATATACTGCTTTGTGAAGAAATACAGAGAAATAAAGTCTAGGGGTGTGTCACTAGGAAGAAATGAAGATCCCGGAGGGGAGAGCTCTCTTTTGTATCTCCAAGATGTCTTCAGCTAAATTCATCTTGCCCATGAATGACTTGGGGGATGAATGGTAATGTTGGATTTTATTCAAGGTCGCCATGTGGGCAAATACAGTGGTTGCTTATGGGTGACTAATGAATGAATTGGAGAAGTTTAAAACAGAGAGTCACAAAGTTGAGAGATGGATGAGAAAATGCCCAGCTAAAAAGTGACAGAGCGGGATTTGAACATAAGTCTGATGACAAAGTCAGTGCATATCTGTGTTCTGTTATGCTGCTCGAAGCTGATTGAGAGCAAGAGAGCACAGGCAGGGGGAGTGGTAGAGGGAGAGGGAGAAGCAGACTCCCCACTGAGCAGGGAGCCCCATGTGGGGCTTGGTCCCAGGACCCCGAGATTATGACCTGAGTCAAAAGTAGACGCTTGACCAACTGAGCCACCCCAGCACCCCAGTAAGTCCCAGCCTTTTTGAAGTGTTACTTATTCTTTGCAGAAAATTAATACTTACTTGTTTATAGCAGTAACACACACACACACACACACACACACACACACACGCAGAGGTGGGCCATTTTCATAAAAATCAGAACTAGAAAAATTATTTGACTTCTCATTTCTCCACTTTGCAAATGGAATTCTGTGGAACAGGGTTATTTATTTATTTTTAAGATCAGGCCCGTATATTCAATAACATATTCATACATAATTCATTAGCTTGCTAATTAGGCCCCATGTTTCAGTACACAGCGATAGACAGACAGGAGCCCAGGCGGGAGGCAGGGAACCATGAGAAGGACACGTGTCACGGCCGCGGCACACGGCCATGACTTTCACGCGGTCAGATTTCCTTCTTGGAAGGAAAGAAAAGGACACCCATTATTTTCATAGCGTGTCAGTAAGCCTATTCTGTAAATGAAACAACAATAAAAATTTGTTTACATTTCGGATTGCCTATGCCTTCTCATTTTATGGCAATTGATCTGTTTTAACTCCGGGGCCTTATTTCTTTTTAGCCTCAAAATATGTAAAGGTGCTACAATATTCAATGCTTGAGGTGCTCAAATTGCCCTTTATCAAAATGATCCCATGGGGAGTTCTAAAATCCAGTTACATAGGTTTTGGAGAAGACTCTAAAAAAGTCTGAAATCTGCTCTTAAAACTAGCCACAAGTCACTCTAATTTTCCAGAAAGCATGTTGGCTCGTTCATCCTGTGAATAATTATTTATCGTTGTCTCTTGATCTTCTGAAGCCTGAGTAGGGTCTCGTTTGTCTGGTTTCCACAATCTTGGGTACTAGAAGGGTGGTTATTTTCAGTTTTAGCTAATTACTATGCTTTAACATGGTCACAGGGAGTGAGCATTTTAGAAAGCCACTTCATTAAAGCATTAAAGTACTGTGGGCTCAGTAATTTCATTTACTGGGTCAATAACCCATGATATCTAGAAGAAGATTTAAAATAGTTTAAAAATAACTATTCAAACAAGAAAGGAATTTCAAACTATAATTACCACAGTAATAAAGGAAAGAGAGACTCCAAAGGAAGTATAAACATTATATTTAAATCCTGATATTGGATTACTATAATTCAAAGGGTTTATTTAACGTGTTCGATAGTGGATCACCAGATTTCAGACCTGAAATAAACTTTAGCAAGCATCTAGTCTGGATGTAGACATTCAAGTATTTTTTTCCCCTTAAAAAACCGCTTATAATTCCATATCTGGATTGATGGCCTATATGTTCATTTTTCTTAGAGTATTCACAAATTTCTTATTCAGATTTTACACCTAGGTATTTTGCATTTTGGTGCTATTGTACTTTAGATCTTTTTCTATTGTAGTTCTGTTTTTCATTGATGTACTATGGATGGTAATTTTGTATATCCATGTTGTAGCTGGCTACCACTTTAAATTTTTCCTATGCTAATAGTTTTCTCTGGTTTGTTGTGTTTGCAAGGAACACTAGCATATCATCTGCAAATAATGATGATTTTCCCCCTCTGTTCCAGTGTTAATATTTCCTCCAACCCTGCCTGTGGGCTTCATTTATTATATTGAGTAGAACTTCCAGAACAATGTAAAATAACTGGAATCAGTGAACATTCACATCTTGCTTCCAACCCTGAAAAGACCATACCTAGTACAGACTTTCCAAACCATCTTCCAGACCATTACTCCATAAGATGTTAATCAGGAGGATAAAGTTTCCGTATAATTTTCTGAAACTCCAAATTAAACAAAATGAGACAGGTTTCTTTAGCGAATGACTTTTCATAGCCTTAGTATATTCTTTAATATTATAGCTTTTAGGTGTTTTTTGTTTGTTTTTAAAGATTTTATTTATTTATTTGACAGAGAGAAAGAGACAGAGAGAGAGCACAAGCAGGGGGAGCAAGAGGCAGCGGGAGGGGGAGAAGCGGGCTCCCTGCTCAGCAGGGAGCGGGAAGCTGGGCTCCATGTCAGAACCTTGAGATCCTGATCTGAGCCAAAGGCAGACACTTTTCACTGACTGAGTCACCCAGGCGCCCCAGGTGTTTTGTTTTGTTTTGTTTTTAAGTTTTATTTGTTTAAGTAATCTCCATACCCAGTGTGGAGGTTGAATTCATGACCCTGAGATCAAGAGTTGCATGCTCTTCTGACTGAGCCAGCCAGATGCCCCAGCCTTTAGTATTTAATATGCATTGGCCATCTCCAGGAGGTGGAGAATGTATGTAACATTTGCTGACATATTTGTTCTCACCACACCGTTTCTGAAGACCACTTAACTACCATCTTATAATACATCAGTGCCCCCGTAGCAGGGCATCGTTCACTGTGAGGTTGGTTATGATTTCAGAATGACATTCCTTATCATGTTAAGAAAATATCCTACTATCTTAGCTTACTACGAGTGTCGTATAAGTAGGATCTTCTGCTATATGTCCCTTTGTGTCTGTCTTTTGCTTGACATAAGGTTTTAAGATTCATACATGTTCATCTTTTTTCAATGCTGGATGGTATTCTTTTGCACAAGGGTGTTGATGTGTTATTTGCAATTTGAGGGTGTTATAACCAATGTAGCTCTGAATATTCTTGTACATGAATCCTGGTATATAAAGAAATGCATTTTTATAAGCTATATAGCTGGGAGTAGAATTCTTGGGTCTTACGGTTTATATTTATATATACATAAACTCACGTATACAGGAGAATCCTTTCTTTTTCCAAAATGTTTTTATGTAAAGCTCACACTCCTACCAATTATTGTTTGAGACTTCCAGTTACTATAAGAACTATAAAAAACAGTTACTATAAGAAAATAACAGATCTTAAATGATAAACACTTAAAAAAATTCTATATAAATGAAGAGATGTAACATGTACATAGAATAGAAAACTTAATGATGTAAAGATGTAACCTGTCCTCAGACTGAGCTTTTTTTTTTTTTTAAGATTTTTTATTTTTATTTATTTCACAGAGGGAGAGAGATCACAAGGAGGCAGAGAGGCAGGCAGAGAGAGAGGGGGAAGCAGGCTCCCCACTGAGCGGAAAGCCCGATGCGGGCCTCGATCCCAGGACCCTGAGATCATGACCTGAGCCGAAAGCAGAGGCTTTAACCCACTGAGCCACCCAGGCGCCCCAGACTGAGCTTTTTAACACTTGATATTGTCAGACATTTTAAATTTTCAGGCAACCTGGTACAGGTGCAGTTACATCTCGTTGTTTTAATTTGCATTTTTCTGATTACTAATGATAAGCACCTTTTCTGATGCTTATTTTCCATTTGAATTTCCTCTTTTATGTATCTGTTTGTTATATATATTTGTTATATATCTGTATATTGACTCTTCTTAGGATATACACATACATACACACATCACAGGGGGAGAGAGAGAGAAAGAGAGAGAGAGAGAGAGAGAGAAGATACACACACACACACCCCCCTGGAGCCTGCATGTTCACTCTCTTAATATTATCTTTTGAAAGATAGCCATTCTTAAATTTAATATAGTCTATTTTGTCAAACTTTTCCTTTATTGTTAGTGCTTTTGTATCTTGTTTAAGAAAAATTTGTCCTACTATGATGTTATAAAACTTTTCTCCTATACAGTTTTACTATCTTTCAGATAAAAGTTTCCAATTCTCCTGCATATAAATAAGGGTCTAGATTTACTTTTTAAAAGATTCAATTCTTCCAACTCCCCTTTTTTCAAAACCTGATTTTTTTCCTCTACTACTCTGCTTGGCACTTTGATCCCAAATTATTTGGAATCTTTTTTGTGTTTCATTGGTCTGTTTGTCCTCCTTGTGCCAGTAACATCTTGTTCTTCATCCAAGGGTGTTCTAGCTTTTAGGGCCCTTTGCATTTCATATGCATGTTATAGTCAGCTTATAAAATTTGACAAAAGAAATCCTGTGGTATTTTAGAATTTTGATTGAGATTACTTTGAATCTGTAGCTCAGTCTGAGGACAGATTATATCTTTACCTCATTAAGTTTTCTATTCTATGTACATGTTACATCTCTTCATTTATACAGAGTTTTTTTTTAAGTGTTTATCATTTAAGATCTGTTATTTTCTCCACAGAGGTCTTGCACATCTTTTACTAGATTTATTCCTAGGTGTTCTTTATTGTGATACAGTTATAAATGATACACTTTCTTCAATTTTCACTGTTGCTGATATGCTTGAAATACAATTGATTAGTATCTAGCAATCCTACCAAGTCTAATAAAAATTATAACAAATTATATATACATTCTTTTATATTGTCATATCATCTGTGAGTAATTATATTTTGTTTCTTCTTTTCCATTCCTTATACTTTCATTTTTTTTTCCTGCCTTGATGCACTGGTTGGGACCACAGTATAATATTGCAAAAAAATGGTGATAGTGGAAATCATTGTTTTATTCCTAATTTCCAACATTTTATGATTAAATGTGAAGAACAATGTTGACTGTAGAAGTTTTGTTTTGTTTTTTTTTTTGGTGAATGTTGCTAATGTTGTAAATTACATCGATGTATCTTTCTCCCCAAACTTTTTATTCTGAAAATTTTGTAAGAGTTGCAAGTTTCATTGAATACCATTTTTTACTTGAAATAACAGCTCACAGACAAATTATGAGTATTGAGATTTAGGTATTTGGCAGACATCTTAAAAATGAGTGAAGTGAACCTGTCACTTCAAGAAAATAACAGGCAGCATATTTTACTAATGACAAAAATTGAACTTTCAAGTCAAAATGAGCATTTTGGAAAACATATTTGTCACCATCAGCCCTCTGGTTTTTCAGAACTTAAAGGCTTTTCTGATGAGGTCAGTGATAATATCAATGAATGTGTTTAAAATACACATTTGAAAATTTCAACACTTTAAATATCGGCATAACTCATTACACTAATATTTTTCAAAGACCAGTGACATGACCAAAATCATGTATGCACAGTATTAAAGATCCATGAAAAGTATAAGATAGACAAATGGATTCTAATGGAATAGTAGAAAATTGTATTGATATGGTTTCAGGTTCCATATTGCAAATAAAATTTAAGATACCACCGTTTGTCAAATTTTGTTATAGATTCAAAGAAAAATATCTACAATTATCTCCCTTTCCCTACTATATATCTTTGTGAAGCTGGATTTTTTTTCTTCTGCTTTAACCAAAAACATGCATTGCAATGGACTGAAAGCTGAAACAGATATGAGAATCCAGCTATTTTCAATTAAGATAGACACTAAAGAAATTTGCAAAAATATAAGTAATGCTACTCTTTTCACTATTTGTGTGAAAAATATAGTACTTTTCAGAAAAAATATGTTAACATGAAATGGGTATATTATTATTATTTTTAAATGAATTGTTATTTTAAATTTTCTCATTTTCAATTTTGAATATGGTAAATATCGATATATGATCAACTCATGTAAACAAACTATCTTTGGAATGTTCAGTAATTTTAAGAGTATAAATCGTACCTGACACCAAAACGTTTGAGAACTACTGCCCTAGAAACAGCACCAGACACCCTAAGCTTATGAAAGTATAATTTCATTTGGCACATTTACCCTCTTCCCATGACAATGGAAGAACCTCAAAATATTTTAAGTCCATTTACCCCCTCCCAAACTATATGCTCTTTTTAAAAAAAATTATATGCTCTTTTATGGTAATTTTAATTCTAGAATTTCCTCTTTGCTTTTGTGCTTATGAAGCATCACTATGCTATGTTTAGATGTAGATTTTTATTTACTTTCCCTATGAGTCATTAGTTTAGCCTTTCAAATGTGTGGATTCTAATAAATTGTGGAACGTTCTCAGCCATTATCCTCTGTTCTCTCTCTCTTCTCCTCTGGTATTTCAAAGAAATATGTGTTAGGCCTTCTAAGTGTATTCTCTGTTTCTCTTATCCATTTTTTAAAATCTCATGTTTTATTCTGAACATTTGTTTTTATTTTCTTTTTTTAAATTTTTTAAAAATTTTATTTACTTATTTGAGAGAGAGAGAGAGAGAAAGCATGAGCAGGGGAAAGGGGAGAGGGAAAAGCAGACTCCCCACTGAGCAGGGAGTCCAGACACAGGGCTTAATCCCAGGACCCCGATATCATGACCTGAGACCAAGGCAGACACTTAACCAACTGAGCCACCCAGGTGTACTTGCTTTTGTCTTCTAATTCACTAATTCTCTTTAGCTTTGTCTAATTTGTTATTAAAAACATTCATTGAGTTCTTCATTTCATGTACTATATTAATCAGTTCTAGAACTTTATTTTTCAGGATCTTACTTATTTATTTCAGGCAGAGAGAGAAAGTAGGAGTGGGGGTGAGGGCCAGAGGGAGAAGCAGACTCCTCCCCAGTAAGCAGGGAGCCCAACACGGGGCTCAGTCCCAGAGTCCTGGAATCATGACCTAAGCTAAAGGCAGATGCTTAACCAACTGAGTCACCCAGCTGCTGCAGTTCTAGAACTTCTAGGTGGTTCTTTTTACATATACTCCATCACTTCTTATAGTTTTCATTTCCCTGTCAACATTTCACTTGGCTTTTATCTCCTTGAATGCAGTGAACATAGATTGTTTCAGTCTATATCCTATAATTCCATATGTGGAGCTCCTATGGGACTCTTTCTTTCTTTCTTTCTTTCTTTCTTTCTTTCTTTCTTTCTCTCTCTCTCTCTCTCTCTTTCTTTCTTTCTTTCTTTCTTTCTTTCGTTCTTTCTTTCTTTCTTTCTTTCTTTTTCTTTCTTTTTTAAAGATTTTATTTATTTGACAGAGAGAGAGGAAGAGGGAGAGAGAGAGCATAGCAAGGGGAGCAGCAGAGGGAGAGGGAGAAGCAGGCTTCCCACTGAGCAGAGAGCCAGATGAGGGGCTTAATCCCAGGATCCTGGGATAATGACCTGACCCAAAGGCAGATGCTGAACCGACTGAGCCACCCAGGCAATCTGGGACTCCTTCTTTTGGTTTTCTCTATTGATGCTTTGTCTTTTCATATGTCTGGGTTTTAAGATTGTGTGTTGGGAATCGCATTTGAAATTTTATTTGTAGCAATAATTTGAGGCCTAGTATGCTGTTATCTTCCTCCAGAGGTTTTTTGGGTTTTTGTTTTGTTTTGTTTTTTGTTTTTTTGTTTGGTTTGGTTTTTTGTTTTGTTTTGATTTTTCCAGGTGTCTACGTTTATTAGAAGTTCAGGACTATATAATCCAATTTCTGAAATTGAAGTTTTCAGAGCCAACCAATCAGCATGCAAGAAGATGACAGATTTTGCTAGACTGGTTTATTTCAAATGTACTTTCAGCATATATCCTAGGAGTCCCAGTCCAAAGTAGATGTTGATTTACCCTTTTTGGGCCTTGGATTCTGATTTCTGTGGAAGCAGAACTCAGCTATTTATTCCAGAGCCACAAATGCCTTGAAGGCAAAAGCAGCCTTTAGTGTTGCTCTTACCTCCCCAAGTTCCAGACTTCTTTGGGCTGGCAATTCCTTACTGTCCTAGTAAGTCTTGGATGATCTCAAATGGATTATTTTTATATTTTTTTCCAGCTCTTCTAGTTACCTGCCATGGAAAGTTTGTCTTAACTTTGTAAGTTAATTTATTGAATCAGATCCTCTCATGCTGGTACTTTTGAACAATAATGAATTCGAATGTCCTCTGTCCTTTGGTTTTGCATTTCCAAACGAGAAGTAATGACTTATACTATATTTCCTGAAGCCTGAGCCAGTTGAAAGCCTACATAAGCCCATTTTTCTCCTTATTCCCAAAATAAGCATAGTCTTAGAATTTACAGCATACACATATCTGTTCCTGTCTCCAGTGAATGAACCTAAACCCATTGAGGCATTCATGTTTCTTTATCTTTTCCATTTGCTCCTTTTGCCACCATTTCTTCCCACTTTCAGCTGGACATCCATGTTTACTAGTGCTCACAATTATTTCTCAACTATGAGCTTTCAGTAGATTACTTGCCTTAATCTCCAGCCCTGGATCAAGCTGGCAAGCTTCTTCATTCCTGCCTCTGTGCTCCTGAACAGCACTAGAAAGAATGTATAATCTTGCAGCACACTCATCAAGAATCTGTAATTTCTAAATTCTGGCTGTGGTACTACTGGCTATCCTTTTGATTCTTGGTCAAAATATTCTTTCTCAGAAGTCCATCCTTCTCCTGAAGTTGGTTAACCTTACTTCTAAGTATCCCATCACTCAATAATTAAACCCTCACTTGCTTCTTAGAAATGCAAGAGAATCCTGAGTGAACTCTAATTGCAGTCCTCTCTTGCAAGGTTTCTCCTCTCATTCCTTTCTTCTTCTTCTTCTTCTTCTTTTTTTTTTTAGATATTTTTTTTCCCTAAAATTTATTTATTTGAGAGAGAGAGAGAGAGAGAGTGCGCAAGAGAGAGCACGAGAGGGGAGAAGGTCAGAGGGAGAGAAGCAGACTTCCTATGGAGCAGGGAGCCCGATGCGGGACTTGATCCCGGAACTCCGGGATCATGACCTGAACCGAAGGCAGTCGCTTAACCAACTGAGCCACTGAGGCACCCTCTCTTCTCATTCTTAATTCTTTTTTCCTATCTCAGAGGAAGAAGTATCTCTATCTTTTCAAAGGATAACCATTCAATTGTACTCTTACATTATTGACTCCTGACTTCCTGGGATTCTCGCTCCATTCACTGGCCCTTCTCTTTCATTTGCAATCACTCCATCTTCACCAATCCCTTCCTCTCAAATCATCCTTTAGCCTAGAAAATGAAACAAGATGGGAAAAAAATTGTATTGAACAGACGTTCAGTTTATCACTAGACTTAAATGCTGGCAGAAATTTCACATGACAATCAAGAAAATTCACAAGGTAACATGATTTTCTTCCTTACTTCCAAAGCAAATTTTAACCAGAACATACAGAGGACCTCTAATGCTATATAATTGACACAACTTGGTGGGAAATTAAAGCTCTCATGCTTGGTAACGTGCATACTTCCAATATCTTCTCCATTTGCTCTTCGTAGCCTCTGACTTCTTGGGTTGATTTCAGTTGCAAGTGCTGCTCACCAATCTAGTAGTATTCAGGTTTCTACTTGGCAAGATTTACTACCCTAGGATCATCTCCATGTAGTACCCCAGGGATTCACCTTTACCATTTTGTTTTTCATCTCTTTAATCAGGCATTATGTCTCCTCATTTATCATTGTTAATTTCTCTAGGACAGCATTTCTCAAAGCTAGATACCCATTATAATCATCTGCAGAACTTGAAAAAAAAAACAAACAAACTTATGTGTGGGTGCCCTCCTCAAGAGTGGTCAGGGGTGGAGTATCGCCATTATAAATTTTTTAAATTGAGTGACATTTTAAGATATCAATATTATAGCATGAATCAGTGTTCCTTCTTACTTTCTGATATGACATAGTTTGTTAGCACTGTGTCCCTGAGTGCATCTTCCTGAGAGGAAAATAATCCAGAAGTGAGTTGGTTGCAAAATTAGTCAAATTTTATGACCTTCCAGTGATAATGAAACATGATTTCCTTCCATTATGCCAGTCCATAGGAGAAAATTCTTGGTTTGAGAAGACTTGGTTTTTTTTGGTTTTGGTTTTTGGGGTTTTTTTTTTTTTTGGCCTTCTACTCCAGAGAATGCAAGCTGTTTTCCTTTGGCATGCTTATGTGATAATGCAGATTCATTTCCTTCAAGGAACTTCCAAATAAAAAGAACACATCATCTATGGCAACTGAGAAAATAGCTTTATGTTGCCTGTTTTAGAATTATTTCTTGACATTAACATTTTTATGTACCCCCATATTAAGTTTTATGCTTAGATGTAATGCCACAGGTAGGAATCAAGGTAAATGCCTTATCCCAAATCCACAGAGAATCAGAGCCAAACCATGGGTTATCAAATCTGTCTTTTTATGTGCTGTTACACGTAGTATGTGATTTATATACACTGCTTTTGAAAGCTGCATTAACTGAAAGAAAACTGGGTTGTAGAGGGGCAAGGAAGTACATTTACAGGCTGGCTGGGTTGAACTGTGCTGATTTCTCTCTAGAACAGTCTTTACAATTCTTTGCTCACAGTTAGAGGTCTGCTGAAAGTGACTTGGTATAGATGAAAACAGCTTGCTTAATCATTCCTGAAACACGGGAAAAATTAAAATACATTTTTTTCTTTGTCAAGCAATAAAAACAATGCCAGATTGTTAATGCCTCTTTTGTACCTTTCACTTGAAAGACCTCAAAAGAACATCAAGGAGGATAAAGGCAAAATCTATTCCCCAATGGCATCATTATACATGTTGAAGCCTCTAAAAACTAAAACTCTAAAGACATTCATGAAGAATAGAGGAATAAATGACAGCAAACTGAAGAGTGCATCTCTGGAGCTTTGTTCAACTTGCTCTGTTCAAATTCATTCAAATTGGATGATGAAAAGCAAAGATCTCATTTGTTTCAATATTAAAGTAGTAAATTAGTGAGTGGTGAGTTGCTAATTGTCCTGTAAAGCATTTAGGGTGCCAGGAGTGCCCCGTGGCCAATATTTTAAATTGCATTCTTATGGTTGAAATGAAAGCAACCATTAGAGGAGTGTAAAACAATGTTTTTAATAATTTAAGCTAGTTCGATTCAAACATGATTTTCATTCTGAAATATTTATCGAAGCTCCTGTTTTTATTTGAGATGAGCAAGTTTCATTTTAGACTTCAAGGCGTCAAATAGAAATTCATGTTCAGTATGGGGCTAGTGTGGGGAAGAGAGATTAGCCCTTTCCAATGTAATATTTCATCCCTGGCTGTGTCTGCTTGCTTCTGGGTGCAGAATTAGCAGGTTTGGTTAAATTTTACTTGAGTTTTTGGTGACCTTTTCTAATCCTGACTGTTTCATAATTTAATGTCTTGACCTTCGTTTTCCATAGAGCCACCTTAGTGATAAATGCAGAGATTTAATAACTAGAACTAGTTGACAGGTGACCTTTCGTACATGGCCATTTCTCTTTGCTGGGGAAACCACACTGTTTTGCAAGTTTTAATTCACAGATTTTAATTATCTATTCTATAAGCTCTAATTATCTTGTCTATAAGCTTATTCACAGAGAAAAAAAGGAAAGGTTAAATATTTCATTCTTCTTGCTGATTAAAATGTAAAGTGCTTGGCAGTTGTCCCAATATATCATTCAAAAAAGACAGGGCAATTTGTCAGGTTCTTACCCAAAGAAGAGAAAAGGGGAATTTTCCAAAGTGTTTGGTAAGGAGCAGGATGAAAAAAGTGGCTGGGAGAGCGAGCAGTCTCATTAACTGGATGAGGATAACTGCACCCATGTGTGTGAGTGCGTGTGTGTGTGTGTAAACTTGGAGCAGAGAAACAGAAGAGTTCTTTAACCAGATGTGCACTAATCTGAAGAGAAAAGAGACTGAAAAGTAAAAAAAGGATAAACTTGCCAATCACAGTGGGTGAAGTGTTAGTTTTGTTACTTTTTCCTTTTTTTAATTTTTTTTTTTTAACCAGGAAAAATCAGTTGGGCATGTCATGGTTAATTGGTTTCTAGGGTTCATATAAATAATATTTAAACACAGGAAAATAAATCTAATTATTAAAATGTTCCAGATTCTTAAAAAGACATAAAGAAGAGCCAACCTTCCTCCCACCCTCCCCCGTAGGATCAGACAATATAGGAACTTCTTGATTTCCCTGGGCTTCATGCTTCATCATTTTTGCAAACCAAATTCACTTTTGTGCCAAATACTCATGTTTCTAATAAAATAAAAATAAAATTTGGGGTGGCTGTAAAAGGATCTGGGGACATAATCTCTCAATCAGCCAGTGTTCTGGAAATCTTCATAAGTACAGAAGGAAGAATGACTCATGAGGTAGAGAAAGGGTTGGCAGTCTTGAGCTAACTTTGATTCCCAAGTACTTGAAAGTAGCCATGTGGGCTTCTAAAGTGAATTTACCTCAAGGAGGTTTCCATGCAGGGGGAGATATTCCGTTTAGCCACGGAGATCAGCTTCTAAAAACATCATCGCCACATCCTTTTTTTCCTCAGACATGGATTGTAATCACTTAATGCTTCAGAAAGAAATACAACTCACTGCTGTTATGAAAAAGTTTTGAAAAACAAATTAGGTAAAGATGTGGAGAACCATTTGAGGCTAATAAAGTTGGCCATGATTAGTTTATCTTCAACTGAAGTTTCAGCCAGATTTCAAATAAAAAATAATAAGAAAAAATTTTCTACATAATTTCTTATGCCATGCTAATAACATTGCCAGAGAAGAGAGGTTAATTCTGTTCACATGCAAACCCTAATATTCCTGAGGAGCCTCTCATCAATTGAGAAACATTGTCCTCTTTTGGTGAAATTCTTGGCCACCAAGATGTTTAAAAGCATTAATTTATAATTTAATATCAATAATTTTAGTACAATAGTGGGTGAGATTTGAGTTGTCTAAATGTGTATTAGGAATAATGCAAATTAATAATAAATATTTCTTTTATATCTTCCCTTAGTGCTGCGAGTGCCTTTTGTGAAAGATAACATATGCTCCTCTTTTTAACCTAAAAGATGTGTAGTGCCCACTGGTTATCATGTTCATCTCAATTTCCTCAACTCTATAATGGGAAATAAAAACAACCCAACTTAGGAAGAATTTATTATGAGAATGAATGGAATAATGTAATGAAATGCTGGGCAGGAGGAAAGTGCTGGCCCGTAATAGATGCTCAGTCATGTTTCTATCAATAAATATGATACACTATGCTTAGATATCTTTCTCACTCTGTTTCTTCCCTTCCTCCCTCTCTCATCCTTTCCCTGTGCCTGAGATAGGAATCAAGTCCTTTTTTCTTATAAGGAAACGAATGTCATGATTCATTTGAGCAGAGAAAGGACTTGTTTTTCAAGGCAATCCCTTAGGCCTTTAGAACAGTGTATGAATTGACCCTAGTTTAATCATCAAACTCTGCTGTGCCTCAGAGCTGTGTACTGAGATTAAAAGCTCACACTGATTAGATTTCTAAAATTATTTTATCCTTCATGATGCCTTTCACAGAGTAAGTACTAAGTAAAAATTACTTGGTTGTTTAATAGATGTTGCCAAATTCTTAACTTTCCCCAAGCCGAGTGTTCATAACCAGATAGGCAGGTATAGAGTTTGTATCCTTTTGCGAGGGAGAAATACTCAAATCAAATATAGTGATCTTACCATTAAAAATTTTTTTTCATCATTTTAGACTTTGAGTAAAAGGCTGTGTTTGGGGGCACCTGGGTGGCTCATTCAGTTAAGCATCTGCCTTCATCTCAAGTCATGATCCCAGGGTCTGGGGATTGAACCCCAAGTCAGGCTCCTTGCTCAGCAGAGAGCCTGCTTCTCCTTCTCCCTCTGCCTGCCACTTGATGTTTGTGGGCTTTCTTTTAACAGGAACACAGTTGCCCAGACACAGTCAGCTGAATATTTGTGGCGATCTCAGTTTATAGACATAGCCCAAGCCCAACCAAAGCATTTGGCTTGATGATGCTTTGGGTGGACAAGAGAAAAAGATGAAGAGGACAGGTTTGTTTTTAATGAAAAGAAACAAAAAAATAAGGACAAGTCAACTCTAAAGGAGAACTCAAAATTAAGATAGGGCTTGCTACAGTGGAGCTGGCTAAATCTTTCCAAAGGTCTCAGAAAACCCAGGGCCTCAATCTGGGAAGAAACTGCTTCCTGAGGCAGAACTGAGTGAGTGGAGACATATGGAATACATTTTCAAGCAAGGGCCCCAAGTCAAATAATATTAACAAGTTCAAGAAACAGCAGTACATTTTAACAAAGAAAGCTGAGATCCCAAGATGCAGCGATAAAGCTAATAAAAGGAACTGAGGTAACCAGATAAGAGCGACTCTTGGGTCAAACTGTCCATTCGTGCCTAGGTATTTCTTTCTTTTTTATCATGGCTTACCATAGTTTGAAGTGTCTTCAAACGAATAAATGAGTCCCTTGGGCCTTAGCAAGCTCTTGGTGTTATCTGAAGCTTCTGATTATGATTACGACTATTGTATTCATCCAGCCCGGCTCTCCCAACGTACTGCAAAACGGTCTCTGCCACCAAGTGGCAAACAGAGCATCACCATATGCAGCCATGTCTCCTGGTACCTCATTTAGGACGTCAGGCAGTCAGGCAGGACTGTGGCCAAGCAAGATAGGCACGTGGAAGGCTCTTACAACTCTGGCTATGGTCGCAATATATAAAGGAAAGGGACGATTTCAAGATCACCACCTATCCTCCAAGCCATTACATTTCCAGTCCTCTGCCCAATTCCTTGTTTGTTACATAAACAAGAGGCAGTGGTTGCCAACGTTTGCCCTCAAGTTGTTAGTCAGCTGCTGACCTCATAATCTGCACAGCTGTGGCCTCCCGATATGTTGTCATGAAACAGATTGTGAAGTCTTAATTGATCACTTTCAGAGGTTACAATTGTCAAGTGAAACCAGTATGCTGATTCTGAATAGTTAAATTAAGGCTTATTACAGCACGACCAGCTAATTTACTCAACGACTAGGAAATCCGATGCGAATCTGTAGATTAGAACACATCTGAGGCTCTTTCTATCTTTTTCCTTTTGATTTTTTTTTTTAATTTGTGGAGGCCATACCCAAAAATGCTTTTATTATACAGTCAAGTAACTTCTTGGAACAGAAAATGGAATGTAACCTCCCTGCACCATATGCATCTCGGTGATAAGTTGGAGTGTGCCATATGACACACACAGTTTAAATCAGGCATTGATTTGCATGACTGTAAGTGGGTTTGGAGGACTTAGCTAAGCGTAATGTATGTTAGGCCCTGCTGCAAATCGTCTGGCAGGGAGAATATCGTGTTCTTCCTCATTGCCCTGAAAAACTATAGTCTACATGCATGAAGGTCTTCGATCATAATCCCATCCCAGGAGTCATTTTCTTATGCCCCCATCTGACCATCAGTGAGGTTTTCACTATGGCACCAACACACAGAACCTCATTTCCAGCTGCCCTAATATACTCACCCACCTGAGAAGACCTATTCTAACCTGCTGTTCAGAAATCTTACTGTAGCAGGGGTGATGGACAGTCCCTTTGATAGCGGAGTTTTAAGACACTTTATAAATGGTGAGACCTCAGCAGCATGTCCAGTCCATGCCTGAGCCTATGTTATTTCATGTCCAGCCCTGTTCAAACCCTACATGATTCTAACAGTTCAGTGAATCTCTTTTTATATACGAAAAAAAGAAACTTCATAAGCAGACCTTTGTGGATGTAACCAGTCAAGTTTTTTCAAAATCCTGCATTTTGACATGAAACAAATGGAAACATTTGTCCATCTGGCATATTTCACAGGTGCACAATAAAAACTAAAAGAAGTAAAGTTAAATTAACCTAATAACTGCTAGCATCCAAAATACAGTGGGTGGGCGCCTGGGTGACTCAGTGGGTTAAAGCCTCTGCCTTCAGCTCAGGTCATGATCTCAGGGTCCTGGGATTGAGGCCTGAATCAGGCTCCATGCTCAGCAGGGAGTCTGCTTCCTCCTCTCTCTCTGCCTGCCTCTCAGCCTACTTGTGCTCTCTCTCTCTCTCTGTCAAATAAATAAATAAAATCTTAAAAACAAAAAACAAAATGCAGTGGGAAACACAAGGATATTCATCAAAGCAATTTTATAAAGAAAAAAATCAGATAATAGCCAAATGCCCAACAGTAGGCAAATAGGTACATTATGGTATGTCCGCATAAGGGAATATTATATCAACATTAAAAATATCTCTAAGGAGGGGCACCTGGGTGGCTCAGTTGGTTAAGTGTCCCACTCTTGGTTTTGGCTTGGGTCATGATCTCATGGGTCCTAGGTTTGAGCCTTGCCTTGGTGCTCTGCGCTCAGTGGAAGTCTGGTTGAAGATTTTCTCCCTCTGCCCCTACCCCCCAAAACAAATAAATCTTTAAGAAATACATTTCTAAGGACTGTTTACTGGCATGGGAGGGTTTAATGATGTGAAATTAGTTGAAAAACCAAGGTTGCCAAATTTTATAAATACTATTTCTTAACCTAATATATCTAGGAGGAGGAAAGTAACATGAAATATTGTAGCAGTTGTCAAATGGTGGAAATATGGAGCGTTTTTAATTCTTTTATTTTTTTTCAAGTTTTCCACAATGAGCCCATATTCAATAATCAGGGGAAAAGCGTGCTTTAAAGGAGTTTGAATAGTTCTGTTATAACATTAGCTGCGGGGAGTCCGTGTTCAAAGCATCTCTAATCTAACAGATCTGGAAATGAGTTCATTCTCCTCAGCTGATCCTGCTCCTCCTAAAGCCTTTGCCTTCTCATTTAAAGCCAGCTCTAGTCTTCCAGTTGTTTAGGCTAAAAACTGAAGTTATCCTTGATTCTTCCCTCTCTCTCATTCCACAGTTCATCTTACTTGTCACCCCAATAGGCTTTACCTTCAGAATATGTTCAGTGTGTGGCCAGCACCTTGCTGCCTCTTCTGCTACTCGACCTAGTCCAAGCCACTATCATCTCTTGCCATGATTGTGGCAGTAGTCTGTTCTCTGAGTTTCTACCCTTTCCTTTTTGTCAGTTTTCAACACTGCAGCTAGTGTTATTAAAATATAATGCAGATCAGCCACTCCCCTATTCAGAGCTTTCCAAAGGCTCCTGAGTGAAAGAGCCCACATGATGTCTCCCTGGTCATCTTATTCCAGTACCCACTGACTTTCATCAGTGCCCTGCAAGATCACACTGCTCTCTTCGTGTTCCTCTCCAACCATGGGGTATTTGTGGTGGCTTTTGGTTTTGCTTTGCAGGAAAACTCCCCCCTCCCACCCCTGCACACACATGCAAATCCCCATAGCCAGCCCTCTTAGTCTTTTCTTAAATACCATTCCCTACCCACCCCCAGGCAGGCCTTTCCTGATCACTCCACCAACACACACACACACACACACACACACACACGCATCCTACCCCCCCTTCCTTGCTTTAATTTTCTCTATTTAGCACCTGTCTTCACCTAACACATTATATACTATCCTGAGATTTATTAATTGCCTTTCTCCTGCCAGTGGAATGTGAGCTGTATGAGGTCAGGGCTTTTTGGTTAAAATTTTCACTCCTGAATCATCCCCAACTTGTAGAACATGGCACATCGTAGTTGCTCAATAACTACTTTGGATTCCTACCATTGATAGGAAAGACATCCTGTTACAGTTGTGTGGTAATTATACAGGTGACTTTTCTGAGGTACTTTGACTCTCAGTTTACCTACCCAGATTGAACCTGTTTGTATATTGATAGTTTTCTTCTGGATTGTGTTTCTCTTTCATCTAAATCAACAATTTTCAATGATTTTGGAAAGTCCATTTCTTCCCTAATACTAAGTTCAGTGTTCAGGCTCCTAATAAATTACTCTAATTCAATAGTTCTCACTTCCTAACTTAACCACTATTTACTGGATCTTTTTTTTTTTTAAAGATTTTATTTATTTATTTGACAGAGAGAGAGAGAGATCACAAGTAAGCTGAGAGGCAGGCAGAGAGAGAGGAGAAAGCAGGCTCCCTGCTGAGCAGAGAGCCTGATGCGGGCCTCGATCCCAGGACCCTGATATCATGACCCGAGCTGAAGGCAGAGGCTTTAACCCACTGAGCCACCCAGGTGCCCTATTTACTGGGTCCTAGAGTAATCCAAGGACTTCTGGGGAGTGGGATTAAAATGAAAAAGACAGACTCTTACGGAGTTTACTGTACAGTGGACAGACATAATTAAATAATAAAAATACAGCATAACTAATAAAATAAGGGCAGTACTCAATGTGAAAAGAACTAATGACCAGTAGGCACAGTAAAAATGCAGGATCAAATGTCAGATACAAAATGTGGAATCTCATAGAAGGAAGATGAGAAAGACATGTATCAATAGTGCATTGCTCCTTTATCACTGTTTTAAAAGGCAGAGTGACTTTTCCTCATGTAGGAGGAAAGTGGCAAAAGGAATTTATTTGGTTTGCCTGGGAGGAAGGAATGCAGGGGATAATAGAAAGAGCAATGGGGTTTAGAGCTAGAAGATCTAGATTTGAATCTACCATTGCAACTTGAATCTATCATCTGCAAGTTCTGAAAGCTGGTGCTTTACCCTCTATGAGTCTCTATTACCTCATTGGTTTAAAACAAGGAGGGTGGTGGTTAGACCAGCACTTGAGATTATTATCTCTGTACATCCCTTCCCTGAGTTCTTAAAAGAAACCTTTCATTATCCATCTAAAATAAACAGAAACACAAAGGTCAGTTAGCATGGTGATATAGGGACATTTTTAAGGGTTTTTATAAAATTTTTGCCAGTCTGAGACTTGTCTTAAATAGTTCTTGGTTTTGAATATCTTTTTCAGAACCTCATCACTTGCTGAATTTTTCATATTTTCATCAACTGCTACATAACTCTTCATACATATAAGTAAAATACAGAATTGAGGCCTGGATTTATTCCCTTTGCACTTCTTTTTTTAGCCACTGTCTTTATTAAAGAGATCAAATCTTCCCCTATTGCCTTATTTCATTTGAAATTATGGTTTTGAATGAAAAGTCATTATTTAGCATGGAAAACAAATCACTATTTTTCCATTTAATTTTAAACCAACACAAAGGGATAGAAATTAAAATTATTTCTTAGCAATCTGTATTCACTTTTTAAATGGAAGCACACCCCTAGCTTGATAACCTGCGATAGCTACTGTAGGATTGGTCCATATATTTCAGAAAATCCCACACCCGGGGACTGTACACAATATCTGAATTTCATTTTCTCAGAGGAACTTATTTGGATAGCTGGAACTTACTCATTTACATGTCTCTTCCCTGTCTCATTTCTCTGTTTTTCAGCCTTTGCAACTGGACTGTGACCTTTGCGCTATAGTGTCAAACTCAGGTCAGATGGTTGGCCAGAAGGTGGGGAATGAGATAGATCAGTCATCCTGCATTTGGAGAATGAACAACGCCCCCACCAAGGGGTATGAAGAAGATGTTGGCCGCATGACAATGATTCGGGTTGTGTCCCATACCAGCGTTCCTCTTTTGCTAAAAAACCCTGATTATTTTTTCAAGGAAGCAAATGCTACTATTTATGTTATTTGGGGCCCTTTCCGCAATATGAGGAAGGATGGCAATGGCATCGTTTACAACATGCTGAAAAAGACCGTTGACATCTACCCGAATGCCCAAATTTACGTGACTACAGAGAAGCGCATGAGTTACTGCGATGGCATTTTTAAGAAGGAAACTGGGAAAGACAGGTGAGTCCTCTGAGAGGCAGCCTCATTGTCTTTTATGCTAGCTCCTTGCTGAGTTCTTTTGCCAGCTATCAAATGAACAGTTATTTTTCAAATTGTTATATGTTTTTTGACTATTATGATTACTTGATGAGCCAGCAACTAGGCCCCATTTATTCCACCTACACTACCTTCTGTTCTCTCCATTTTGATTGGCTTGAGGATCCAAAAAGTACTGGATGCTTCCTCAAGATATCTTTAGATTTGTTCTTATTTAGCTCAGTTTGCTATTGGTTAAATTGGATGTTAGCCGAAAGGAAGTATGCACGTTTCTGTTTCAAAACAGAAATGTTAAGGAACTTTAGGACCTAAACTCCTTTGGGAATTGTGATAAAAATTTACCTGAGACAACAAAACACAGCAGGCTATTTATTTTCTAATAAGGTTGCATAGCTTCTTGCATGCAAATAGACCATATGATCGTGAGCACCATAACCTGGTATCTAACAGATATGTTGGTATGTTCATCAGAATACCATATTGAAATTATGCATTACTGAAAATCATTAACAGTGGATTCTTGAAGAGAAATGGGGTTTAAATACCATTTACTCAATTATCTACCAAACCAGTTTGCATTTTTCATTACACCTGTTTTGTTTTTGTTTTTGTTTTCCCTCTTGTAGCCTTCTGTAAACCACCATTCCGGCTTCCTTTTCTTGAGGCCTGCTCACCTTATTTTGCTCCTACTCCTTACATCTCCTGTTTCTTCTCTCTGCTCCCTCTAACCCCCCTCATTCTCCCATATGACTCTACTGCCTACCATTTTTTCTTTCATTTTAGAAAGATAACCAGTATATGGAAGAGAAGTAGAATTATTAATTCATATTTCTAGTTCTAATAAAGAATTATTGAAGGAAAATATTGAAACCAATTGCAAAAGTTTTAAGTTATGTGTGAATTGCACTTATTCATGTCATACCATGGATAAATTGAGCATTGGCTGTAATTCCAATATTGACAATCTGATTTCTTCAAAATGTATGTCTTTCACTCCTCAGTATTATCAAATCTAAATTTTTAACTACATTAGGGTATGTGCTTGTGAGGGGAAAGTTTCTGATATCTCTGGGTGTAATTTGTATGCTGATAATTATTTTAAAATCTTATCCGGCCTGCTTCTCTTATTGGTAATGTAGGCTGAACATAGCATTTTCTACTTCTGAGCACCCTAAATGCACAACTTCTAATGAAATGCAAGACAGGAATTGCCATTATGCTGGCCCTTTGCACTGTTAGAGTTCGCAAGAAGAATCCCAGTGGTTAGATTTGAATCAGCGTAGCATAAGCTGGCCAAAGATAAAGGCACAAAAGATAAAGGAGTAGGTATGTAGCACAATTCTATATAAATATGACCATCTCAAGGGGTTTGGAAATTTCTGGTCTCTCATTAGCCCAGAGCAATGCAATTAATTAGATATATTTGGTATTTCATTAGTCATAGTAAGCCCTCAGGGTATCCCCCAGTCATAACTGTATGCCCTAGAATCATTTGGGGCATCAGAGAAGAGCTCAGCGTGTTGTATGGTTCTATGTATTTATATCATGTTGGCTTTTGCTGTGAGCTTTCAGTGAGACAGTACACTGTCACAGGTGTGTGGATTGTATAGTGAGATTTGGGAGTGAATGGCTTTGGAAGATTCATTTTCCAACTGGCTGTGATGAGGAAAGCTGTTTGTATAATGGGAGAAAGCTTGCTTGATAAAATTAATTTGCAGGTATCATTCAATTGGTAAAGTTAGCAAAATAAAAGTGGGGAGGGGGCAAATTGATTTTTTAATGCTTCCTTCTGTTTTCTTCACTGAGTCTGTTCGTGTCTGGTTTTATCATGGAGCATTGCAACCAAATTGAAAAAGACAACTGTGCTGGTGTTTTAGAAATGAACAGAATGGATGGTTTTGGTCAAATCTGGTTGGATGACAAAAGGTTGACCAAATGGCCTCAATGACCGTTATCTGCTGTGATTTAAATCTGTATCCTAACTTTAGTGGTGTGAATTTTATTGTTTAAGGATTTCCCATAGTGATCTGTTGTTCTTGGCGAAATTTCAAACAAGAATATTTCTTGGCTTTTTCTGAAGGAAAATGTCAAAATTATAAAGTAGAGAGACTAATGGTATAATGAACCTTCGTATATATACTCTCTGCTCAGGTTGAATAATTATTAACTCATGGCCAATATTGTTTCATCTATATCTCTACATTTTCTCCCTCCCTAAGAATTATTTTGAAGCAAGTGCCGGACGTCATATTACTTCATTCATTCAGATTTCAGCATGTTTCTCTAGAAGATAAAGAAACACAGTGTCACTGTCCTACATAAAAACCAGCAATATTTCTTTAATAATATTATCCAGTTTGTTTTCAAATTTCTTCAATAATCTTATTAATATTTTTAAAATTTAACTTGAATTAGGATTAGCATTAAGATCCATCATTGCTCAAATCAGGATTAGCCTAAGGTCTATATATTATAATTAATTGATATGTCTTCTATATTTCTTTTAACCTGTATCATCCCCCTGCTCTCTATTATTGAAAAAAAAAAGAAAAAACAGTCATTTGTCCAACAGAGTATTCCACAACCTAATTTTTACTAGTTGTACCCCCATGATGTTTTTTGTTCATTGGTATTTCTATATGGAGGCTTTCTTTTTGGATTCAGGTCATATTGCTCTTTACCAAGACTAATAGGTGGTACTTCTATCAGCAGGAATACTGTCTAGTTTTCTCTTTTTATGTTAGCAGTCATTAATGATCATTGTCTAAATCCAATAATTCATTAGATATTGCAAAATGGTGATATTTCATCATTTTTTCACTTGCATTAGCTGAAACTTTATAAAGAGAAACTTGTCCTCATTAAGCATTTTTTAAAAGAGAGGTAGAAGATAGTACCAATCCTTTTTTTTTTTAATCAGTTCTAAGGCATCAGTCCCCTACCATCCTCCAAAAGTGACCAGTAAGTTTATCATTATTAATATTTACATATTGACATATTTAATCCATGAGAATTATGTCTTTATGCTCAAAGTGTCCTATTTTGTGTTCTTGGACCCTCTTCAAATTAGTTTTGGAGTCCTTTTGACAAGCCATTAGTAATTTTGGATAGCTTCTTTGATTCCTGGTATTATAGGGTGATTCAGGCCCTTCTTGTATGCATTATGATGCAAACCTGGATCCAGATATTTCTCCAAAGAACTTTGGTCCTCTTAGTATTTAAGGGAGCATAATCTTGGTGTAGCAGGTGCTTATTGCTACTAGGTTTGTCTTTGTTTCTTGGTCTTTTCTTTGGACGCAGCTAGTATAGAAACAATATATACTGGATATATTGTTTAAAGATAAAGCAATTATGCGTTCGAACTGAAATTTCCGATTCAGATTCAGGGCTACCGCATTTTAATTCTACCTCATGGATCTGATGTGTGTTTCTCCTTTTTGCCAAACTGGAAATCACAGGTCCTAGAGACACCAAAGTAATTACTTATCTGTTTTATCCCACAACATACACACAACAATCTTAGAATAAGAATGGTATCACAATGCGCCATATTATTACTGTCAGCATTTTAAGACTATTTTACATCAAAGAAGATGTTTTAATGACAAGCATTCCTGTGGGTCCACGCTCACAAAGTGCGTGTTGGTTTTATCCTAACAAAAGTTTTAAATATTTTTCTCTGGGGACACCTGGGTGGCTCAGTTGGTTCAATGTCTGACTCTTGATTTCAGCTCAGGTCATAAGATCTCTGAGTGGGGCTCTGCACTCAATGAGGAGTCTGCTTTGGATTCTCTCTCTCTTTCTAATTCTCTCTGCCCCTCCCCCGGCACATGTGCTCTCTTTCAAATAAATATATCTTGAAGTAAATCAATAAATATAAATACACACACACACATATATGTATATATATATATATATTTTTTTCTCCTAAGTAAATAGGAGTATGTGCATGTATATACCATCACTGACACGAGGGAGTAAGGAAAAAAGGACATCCATTTACTTTGACCTTTGTTGTAATGCTACTTTGGTTGGTTTTCCTGAACTTACTAGAATTTTTAACAAGTGCTCATTTTCATCATCAGGTTTTTACTGGAGAGGTTATGTCACCATTATGATATATAATTTATAGAATTAAAAAAGTTGTGTCCCTAGTAGTTAAAATGAATCATGATAGGAAAATGACTACATGAAGTTTCTCAAAGAAGAAATTGGCTCTCAACTTGTGTCTTCAAACTGTTAAAGTCCTTTTAAAGAAGTATAAATCCTTCCCCCATTTAAGGTGTGCACATTTTCCTTCTTTTCAGTGCTTTTTATTTTTGTCTTAAGGGATTCTTCATTGAGGAAGCATGAAGTAGTAGAAGAAATAGATGTAGTGTTAAATTTCCTAGAATGGGTTTAGACCAATTCATAAGCATGTTGGAACACTTTTTCAAACTAAATGAAATTTAATTTGCTTTTTTATCAGCTACTGACTAAAATTATTTGGCTTGTCAATTAGAAATAGTTACCTTGTGGGAAAGGCTGAGAGAACAGAAAGAGAAGGCATCTTGTCCTTTCTCTCTTCATCCTCTGGGGCCTCGTTTTCCCCAGAATTGTAGGTCGTTGGGGTGGCAGTCACCTTTATATTTTCACTTGACCAAATATTTTCTCTGGGAAACAACCTTTAACAAACCAGAAAACTTTGGAATTAAAGGTCTTATATTTAAAATAATCTGGACTAAAATAGATCTTTTTCCCGCCTTTGAATGATTGCTATGCATAAATAATATGAGCCCGCTGACATTTACACATTTGCATTAATACATCTTAAGACTGAAATACCCTAGAGATGATGGAGGGCTGACAGTGGCACATGGCACCACACTCAACATCTGAGGAATGTGATTAGGTGCCTGGCCATGTACTGACACAAAATGCATGTGAACACTCCTGGAGAAGCAATGGAGAGCCAGTGTGAGATATTCTTCTTACCTATAGGCAGGTAGGCAGTTGCAGCTTGCCTCCCACTTTAGAAATACATTGGCAAATGCAAGCACATTATTTAATTAAGTAATAATTGAGAAAGCTAGAGTCCCCATTACAAACGCAAAGCTAATTTAGGGCTGATAAAGGGCCCTGAGCTGCCCTAAATAGGTCTTAATTAGCTGGCACCAATGTGGCTCCGCCTTCAGGGATGGGTGAAATTAATGAAAGCTAGCAGCAAATAGATCAATGTTTCAAGATGTTACTGCCTCAGGTGCAGAGGATGAGAAGGGAGGGAGTTTCTCTTAAGGATCGTTTAGGAAATAGGGTGCACAAAAGTCACTTTTGGAAAACACTGTCAACATGGCAAACTGATTCTAAATATCAAGATGGCTGCATGTTTAATACTTGCCGGCACGCTCCATCCATTCCCCCTCCATCCTAAGGAGAGAAAAAGACATCAGTGAGGCGTCATTTCTCACTGCCTTCTGTTGGAGACAGGTTGTCATCTGGCGTGTTTTTAAGTACAGACTGGGTTTTGCTATTTCAGCTTGGCCATGTGATCGACTTCAAGGATTAAGTTGGCTCACATCCCTTTGGTGTGCAAACCCTTCGTGGTTTCTAGAGTGGGAAGAAGTTTGAAGCCTCCTCACCCAGAGAATTTGGGAACTCTCTGAGAGTCCCCTGGGTTGGTTACAAGGCAGGTAAGCCACCTCAACAAAAGAAGGGCAGCAAGGGGCAGGGGTGAAAACAAAACCAAAATAGAACAAAACACTGCACTAGCCTGAGAGTCAGCTTGAGTCAGCCACAAGGCACAAGCTAGCACCATTATTGTACCTGGACTCTGAAAACAAAGATGCCTAGTTATTTAGAACTCAGAATAAATAGGTATAACTCCAGGAAATAGGCAAAGTGGAAAAATTCTTGGATTGAAAGGCAGGACACAGTATTTAAAACGGTATTTTCCTTTTTTTTTTTTCCTTTTTGAAGATGGTCTTTGCAAATATGGCATCTCAGCACTTTTTCAAGAGCAACGTTGACACGCCTCTGTGAAAATGAATTAATGTTCCCATCCCAGCTGATATATTTGGCAGGAACAATAAGTTCACATAGCAGTCATGGGCAGACCCATAGGGCTCCTGAGTCAAAAAGTATAATAAGGCACCCAGGGCTCTGTTTTCATGCTAATAAGCATTGCGAAACAAGGGACTTCATTTTTCCCATTATTCATGGTGGCATCCAATGACCTATGTTAGGCCTCTTCTATAGTACACATGGGCTGGAAATTTAAAATTCAATAAAAAAGAGGGAAGAATCTCTTTTAATAATGGGAGAAGAGAAGGGATATTTGTAATTTATCAAACTATCAGTGCCAACAAGACTTGTGCTTTAAAATGCACATGCTGGATGCCCGTACACACACTGAGTGAAAACTGTGATGTATTTGACAAGACAGCTTGGTTGAGGATTAATAGAAGAGAAGCAGCTAAAATTCAGTGACCGTATTTTTAAAAGGAAGGCTGTGCCGACTATTGGTAGTTGTAAAAATCAAGACTTGCAACCAATCTACTTGGGGAAATAAGCTCTCCTGGGCCTTAGGATATGACTTGAAAGAATAGCTAAATGCATAGGCAGATTGTACAGTAGAGAAAGAAAGTCACGACAGACACTTAACGCTGAACGTTCCCTCAATATGAAGGCTTTTGAACATTATAAAGGGTGTGAAATTCAAAGACAAATAGGCCTGAAATTAGAAGCCTCGTTAGAATATATCTACACTTCTAAACTTTATAAAGGTTTTTAACTTCTTCCCTTGTTGGTTTGTCTGTTTATTTAAAGTCAAGGATGTGTCTTTTAAACTGGTTTACTTCCCTCCTTCTACAGTTTGAATTTCTCTTCTTTGATTTTTAATTTCAACCATCTCTGTCTCTCTTCAAGCTGAGGGTAAAATCAAGAAAATTATGATTGGTTATTCACTTGTCCATAAAGAACATATCAACGAGGAACAGTCTCCTTCATTTTTCCTCAGGTGTTTCCTGCTTTGACTCTTAGGATGAAGTCGGTGGTTTTGAGACTTTTCATGCTATATGGTATCCATCTGGATTACTAGATTTTTAATTGCTTTCACAGCCATTTTGAAGTAAAAATCATGTCTGAGATATTGTAGGGGCTCCACAAATGTCTGCTGAATTGAGTTTTTGCTTCTCTGAAAACAAAAACACTAGACTTCTTATCAGATGTGGTATTATTGACCTTCTAAATGGACTTCCCTCCTTGGCACTTTTTCTCACTAAAGAATGGATCCTCTAAATCAATACAATGCTTTTCTTTCTCTCTTTTTAACACAGTACTTCTTGAACTTTAATGTGCATATAGTGACCTGCTGATTCAGGTGATTTAGAGTAGAGCCTGAGAATTTGCATTTTTTTTAAAGATTTTATTTATTCATTTGACACACACAGAGAGAGAGATCACAAGTAGGCAGAGAGGCAGGCAGAGAGAGAGGGTGAAGCAGGCTCCCTGTTGAGCAGAGAGCCCGATGCGGGCCTCGATCCCAGGACCCTGAGATCATGACCTGAGCCGAAAGCAGAGGCTTTAACCCACTGAGCCACCCAGGCACCCGAGAATTTGCATTTTGAACAAGTTTCCAGGCCAGGCCAGTGCTGTTAACTTGCAAGTGATACTTAAAATTGTGCTATTTTAGATTGCTTTGATTGAAGACAACATTTCATTGTCCCTTGAGCCAGAGAAATGTGTAAGTGAAGAATAGCTGTTTCCCAAATAGCTTGGTTATCTGCTTATAGTTGAATCACAGGTTTGTAACTGCTTTGTTCTGGCCGATTAAGCATGGTGCCCATCTTAAGTTGCATCCTAAGTCTTAAGAATTCAACAAGAATTGGCATAGCAGGGGCCCTCAGTCGGTTAAGTGTCTGCCTTCAGCTCAGGTCATGATCCCAGGGTCCTGGGGTGCAGTCCCACATTGGGCTCCTTGCTCGACGGGGAGCCTGCTTCTCCCTCTGCCTGCCATTCTCTCTTCCTTCTTTCTATCTCGCTCTCTGACAAATAGGTAAATAAAATCTTAAAAAAAAAGAATTCAACAAAAATTTTTTATCTGACCTCGCGATGTTAACTTGCCCTTCTCTCATTGATGACACACTTCTTAAGGATAGGGATGGTGCCCATCTCCATTTTATTCTCCAACCAATCATAGTGGTGGTTTGCCACCAAAATACCAAATGTGTTGTTTTCGCTCTACTTCTTTCAGCTAAATTGCCAACAGATATTTCAGGTTTCCTTGAAATGACCTCAGCAGTAAGTCATTTTTCTTTCTTCTGTCATCATCACTACCACTGGTCCAGGTTAGGCCTTCTTTGCCTCTCACATGGTGACTCCTAACAGAGCCTTGACTCTGGCTTTGCAGAGACTGTTCCCTCTGCCTAAATCGTACTTCCTCCCATCACCGAGCACACAATGCAGCCTTTCTGAGCAAATCAAATGTACCTCTTCCATGAAGCCTTTTACAGTATCTCTAATTAGAACTCCTATTTCTTCCTCTGAAAATCCATGGCATTTGGACTTTTTTTTTTAAATGGAACTCATCACTCTTCTCTATGCATTTTTGCCATTGATGTCTGATCTCCAGGTGAGTCCATAAACTCTTTGAGGGAATATCAGCTTTTATATGTTTGTTTCCCCAGTAGACATTTGATGGATGAATAAATAAAGAGATGAGCAAATGAGCAAAAATAATACCTGATAGTTTTTTGTTTTTAAGTTTACAGGTCCCTTTGCCACTTGTTGAAATACTGGTAAATTTCCAAACACTTTTCTCTTCAATATATAGGGGTCACTACAGTACGAAATGAGGCAAGTTCTGGGATTGTGTTTTGATAGAAAAGTTTCCACAGTTCTATTCAGACAGACCACCCCTTGCTCTACCTTACCCAGAGGTTGGCAAATCTATTACCTTCTCTAGGGACTTTGTGACTGGGCACTGGGTTTTTAATAAGTCACTGACAGAGCCATTCCTCAAATACAGGTTTCCATTTTAGTTTCACGTCCATGGCAAAGCAGGTTCTGAGACTTCACTCTCAATTCTGTTAGCTGTCAGTTTCCTAGTGAAAAAACAGTTGCTAGCACCCAAACCCAAGATTATACTCTTGGGCTATAGGAAGCAAATACAGCAACCGTCCCAGACAGCAGGGAACAAAAGACCCAAGTAGAGAAGAACTGATCACTACCCAACTTTATCTTCTAATTATCTCCTACAGAACATTTTTTTCTTTGATAACAAAGAAAGTGAATTGCCTTAGTGAAAATTCTTTCTAAAAACTTCATGATGAACATAAAAGAAGGAAAAAAGATGGTAGCAGTATCTTCCAAACCACTGCATAAACGGTTGGTGAATTTGTACGTGGATTTAGAGAATTAGTGAAAGTGTTTTGACATAATTTAGATCTTACCACTCTCCCACTCAAAATCCTGGTATAGCTCCCTGTTTCCCTTAGAGTAAAAGCACAAGTTTTTACAGTGCTTTATCATTACTTTCAGGATGATCTGGCCCCCTGTTGCCTCACTGACCTTTGTTGATTAAACTTCCTTTGTGCTCACTCTGCTCTGGCCACACAGACTTCCTAGCTGCCCCTCAGACATAGTAGCATGCTCTCTCCTTCAGCCTCTGCTTTACCTTCTGCTGGACCACCCTTTCTCCCCACCTATTGCATGATTCACTTCATCATCTCCTTCAAGCCTTGGCTCACTTGTCACCTACTCATTAAGTCTAACATAAAAGATTGAGATCCCACTTCCCATAACCAGTGTTCTCACTTATCCTTACCTTATTCTACCTTTCTTTTTTCCCCGTAGCAGTGTTTCCCTTCTAACATTCTATATATATTTTTAATTTTATCGTTTATTGTTTGTCTGACTCCCCCACTAGGATATAAGTTTCTTAAGTTAGAGATCATGATCTATTTTTGTCCCTCATAAATCCCAACCACCTAGAATTGTGTGTGGCATAGAATACACATTTAATATTTGCTGAATGGATGACCAAGAGAATGGAAAAACAAATAAGGGATTGAGGCAAACTTGGAAAACTTGTCTCCGGGGGTCAACCAAAGTAGCTTAAAAAGAAGAAAATACGTATGTTCAGAAACTATGCAATGAAGGTAGGACTAAAGCAGTTTGCTGTTCTACGAAAAGTTAGTAGGATGATGACTCTAGTCAGGGAGATCATCGTATCACTCAAGAAATGGTCCGACTGATTTTTTATTCTTCAGCACATGGACCGGTTGTTTAAACTGAATTGACCAAATTAGCTAATTTCTTTAGTACACGGCAGAAAGAGCAACAGTCTTTTGACTCTTACTTGGTCTGGTAGAAAGGTGGGTCCTAAACGTGGGCCACCATCCCAATAACCAGGAGGGCTGGTTAAAACAGATTGCGAGGCCCGTCCTGAGAGTTTCTGAGTTGTTGGATCGGGGGCAAGGCCATAGAGTTTGTGTTTCTAACAAATTCCCAGGTCATGCTGTTGCTGTTCTCCTCAGACTACCCTTTGAGAACCACTATGGGAGAGAAAGATTCTAAGATATCAGGAATTATATTCAATTATTTTGAAAACATTTGGTCCTATAATCTTTGTACTGTTGGTGTAGTGTTATATGAACACCTAACTTTATTTTTATTATGATATTTTTAACGGTGAGAATTTTTTTAACCTCCTGCAACAATCCAACTACAGCTCCGTCGTTCTATTTTTCACTTTCCTAAGATCTTGCTCCTCTGTAATCATGCCAGATGGTGCTGCTCATTAGCTTATGAGGAAGGGATGCTTTATCATTCTAGACGGAGAGACAAATCATTCTGTTCTCTGACTTTGAGTCAAGAATCAACATTTGGGTGTATGCTCAGCCTACTATTTGCTTTACAATTTTGCTCATTAGGTATTTATTACCCTGACAATATATGAGCTAGTCATTATCCCTCTGTCAAGTATTTCTTTCAAATTATATTCACTTAAAGTTCATATCGGCCCTGTTTGACAACTGCCATCATCACAGCTTTACCTCCGCTAATATGTAATTTCTCTTTTGCCTAAATTATCTGGGTGAGGTGGTTATCTAGGAAGTATAGCCATAAAATTAAGATGCTAGATAATATTCCATTCTCTGACTTACCGTGTTCCAAGTGGATAAGTGGGGCACTTGGTATTGGTAATTTGTGAAAAACAATAAAACTTGAGGAGGAAAAAAAGAAGTAACGTCATGACCCAAATCACTGCATTGTTTTCATTCATTGTATGTTTTTCTTATGGAGAAAGCAGAGTGAGGAAGGCATACGATTTAAAGAAAAGTAGTAACAAAACAAAACAAAACTTTAGATACTTAGTGAGACACTGGGCAAAGTAGACGGGGACCCTTTTACCCTGTGAAGTGGAGAATTAGTTAGAATTCAAGATCTAAAAAAAAATAATGTACCTGAGATACCAAATTATTAGAGGAGAAAACATTTATAATTTTCACTAAAACGGTAATTAAAATTATTATTAGAGAATTCTTGCAAAGACACTATGACAGGCATATATGTAGCAATCTCCTGATATGAACAGTTTATTACCTCCAAGCATGCTTCCCTATACTGTGGCAATATTGAACATGTCAAATTTTCCTGAACTGTTGAGTGGAGAATGGGAAAAATAGAAGAGGATATAGTCAAAGATTTCTGGGAGGGGTTGCCAATCTGTCTTCATTCTTCTACTTCACAGTAGATATTTGGCCATTATGTCTTTTTTTTTGACTAAGATGGTAATATCCTTGTGATGAAATGAATATCCACAGCCTATGTGTATCATTGTGGGGGGCAAGAGCTCTGAGTGTAAATGCAAAACAAAAAGTGTTGCTATTTCAGGGTGACTTGTTCACAACCTATTCTGTATTTCCAACGTGTTATGCAGTCCTTAACAAATATCGTCATGTTTCCTTAGGAGTGCATTATATATTTTTTCCATCAATGGAGCAAATTACATTTATGTTTTAATACAGTTATAATTAATTGGCCCTTTCTTTCCTCTTTTATCTTGACTTCATTCATAACTCATCTGATAGTTCACCATCCCCCCTTGATGAGAAGAGAAGAGGCTTCCAAAGACTGAACCGTTGGCAACTTTGTCACCTGGAAAGAATTACATAAAATATGTTAAAAACAGAAATGACTGCGTAACTGGTTCATCGTATTTTCCTTAGCAGGTGGATCCTTGGTGGGCAGAGAGTGTGTTTCTGCTGTTTTTGCTGCCAAGCACATTGAGGGTGCTCAGTAAATATTAAATAATAAGAAGAATTTCCTAATTAAGATGAACATTTTTCTATATTAAGCAGATGGTGCTCAATAGGAGTAGCCTATTATTTACAAGTATGACACAAGGTGCTGGCAATTGTCTAGGAAACATGGCTCTCACATCAGATGCTGATTATATGTTAAAGCAAACTTTTGTGACAAACAGCTTGATCAATATTAGTTAATGTTTGTGATAAAAAGTGTGAATGGGGTGGACTTTGTGTGTGTATGTCTGTAATTCTGCTGTTTTAATTATTAATATTGACTTCAACTATAAGAGTATTTCTTGCTATTTGCTGCAAGGCATGTTTTGGCAAATCAGAGTATATTTGACTTTATCCCATAGGCTCACCATTTGACTTGAATCCTTGTTACTGTCTGATTTCTAAAGAAATTTTTCTTTCAAGTCCTTTGAGTATCTCTTTATGGTTTCTAAAACTAGACGTGAACACCTCCATGGTATTTGCAATGCTTATATTAGTAGCTGAAACCTCAGTGGAACTAAGGAGAGTTAATTAGGCATTCCCAAAATACACACCATTTTATAATTTTGCAGATCACCCCGATGGAAATAACAGTCTAATTTCGTCAAGTCATGTAAATTACAGTGAGAGGGATGATGAGAGTAGGCAATTCTCAGTTCTTTGGAGAAGTTAATTTTGTTGTCAGCACACACACATCTCCAAAAATCACAAACCACGGGCAGAACTTTCTAGCTCAAGTGAGTTTTGGTGATCATATACTATTTCCATTTCTAACGTCTGCCTTCTATAAAGGGTCTATGCAAATAGGGGCTTTCAAGGATGTAAAACTGGCAGCTTCCTCTACTAGGAGCTTAGGGAGCAGCTGCCATGCTTTCTCATAAAGGACTGAAAACATCCTGTTTACTAACATACACCCACACACCCTCACCCACTATGCTCACACCAAGCTATTCTATCCAGGCAGAGTTTTTATTTTGGTTTGAGATAGGCAGTACAGACATGCTCAAGTCTTTTACAAACATTTCATTCATTCTTTGAGCACATATTCCCTGGGTGCTAACTAAGTGTCAGACATTGCCCTAGACATGGGAATGCACTGATATTCGAAATGTATTCTCTAGTTTTATTGGGAACTCATCAGAGGTTCTGGCATGTGTTGGCAGGTTCTTTGCATCCGGTCTCACCTCCTTATTTTTAATATTTATAAATCATGCTCATCAGGCTGTCAGTAGGTAGGAAATGAGAGTTGCCGAGAAACCCTGCCAAGACAGAAAAAATCCCAGAGGGAACTAAAAATACTTTGACCACAAGGATGTGCGGCAAACCAAGATGTGCTCTTGAAGCAGCAAAAGTCACGGTGGTGCCAAAGTCCAAGCTTTACCTCATTGTCAGATCATCAGTGGGCTACAGATTTCACCTGTGCTCTCCCCCAGCCCTGGTAAGAAATAATGACCATGTGCTTTCTACAAGCCTGGAGTCTGCCCAGAACATGAGCTCATAAATATGTGAGCTAAAGCAAGGCTTATGCTATAGAGGATGACTCATCTTCCTTTTTTTGTAAAGCATGAATTCTGTAACTCAGTACATCTTGAAGTCCTCCCAGAGACCTCTGTGACTTTTATCCCTCATTGTCTTTAGGTCTTGATTCAAATGGTGCTCCATCAGAGAGCCCTTCTTTGACAATACCCTCAGTGTGCCCCCCTCCCCATAATCAGCTCGCCAAACTTTATTGTCTTTTCTGTCACTTATCATGTCCTGATGCATAAGGGTTTTGTTCTTGTCCATCTTCCCCCACCACCTGACTATTGGCCCAGGGAGAGCTGGATGACATATGACCCAGTGCTGTATCTCTGCCCCCTCACGTAGCACCTGGCACATAGGGGGCGCTCACTCCCCTCAGTTGCTGAATAGATGGCATGAGTCTGTTTGGAATTGTTAGTTTCTTAATTTAAGAAGCGACGTTGGTCAAGAACTTTTAGGGTTGACCTGGGACTTAGAAATCTCTATCCTACTCTGTCCCAACATTTTCATACCAATACTCTGTGCAATTTTACCCCTGCGGGCTTTCTGCTTTGAAAAATGGGATCCACAAAAGAATGACATTTGTTAAGTAGTATTCATTTTTTCCATCTACATAAATCTGAAATAAATGTGTCATCAGAAATTCTGGTAACCAGAGGTGATGGAGTTCCAGGCAGAAACCAAAGAAGTGGATGTGTCAATAAGACTTTGAATTGGATATATAAATGATTCCTGTTTGACATTTCAGAATTTTATACATGACCCAATAATCTCTGTTGCCAACTTCACAGTCCCCTTGTACCGAGATCACAGTAAGGAAATTCCAAAACAAGCCCAACATGCATCTCATGGGTGCGAAACATAAGACCGCCTAGACCTAAGGACTTTCTTCGGGTCATTCATCTTGTTGTAGTGGAGCTTCAAGCACAAGGGTATTCTGAATTCTACACCAGTGCCATGTTTACTGGTCCATGTGGTTTACCCACCATGGCATTGAGCACCCGCTGCAGCAGTGTTTCTTGACTGTATTCTGTGGACCACATGTTTTAGAATCTTCTGGAATGTCTTGATAAAAACAACTCCTCAGCCGTATAGCTTACTAATCTCTGGGCTCTGCATTTTAATCAGTTCCTCAGGTGTGTCTTACATATTAGCAGTGTTTGAGGATAAGTCACATATTGTGTGCCAGGAATCTTGATTCTCCTCTGTTGAATGGGAAAGCAAAATATTCAAATCTTATCACCAAATGATATGAATATATATTTGTTGAACACTTTGACCAACACTTTTTCTCAGGGAGGTATACTGGGCCATGTTCAAATCTTTTCTACCATCAGGTTATATAATAAGCTATGAACTCCTTCGAAGTGTTGGGTTTCAGTCTAACTAGTTCATTAATTTCTTTTGTGAACTTTGTAGAGTGCAAGGTGCCCAGGATTCAGACGTAATGGGGCAGCCCCAAAGCAGTGAGGGGGAGACGTAGTAAAGTTGGTTTCAGAGGGCTACAGGGAAGCCCTGAGGGACTTGTGATGCCTCCATATGAGGTCTTGGCCTCAAGACCAAGGGACACAACCAGCGAAGGCCAGGTGTTTTCCATGCTACATTTCTAAATCTCTTTTCATACTCCTGGACGCCTCTCCATGTCCACCAAACAACGTCAGACTTCACCAAAAGAGTATCGAGGGGATCTGCGATCTCTCTGTGACAGTGGTTAAAAATGAAATCTTTGTTGGATGTTATTATTGTTGTTGCTGCTGTTTTTAGCTCGCAGGACTCATAATCACTGTCATCATAACCATTGTCCATTCGCATCACCCTTTGCTTTGTCTAAGAAATATCTCCCACTCTTCATCATCTTTGAGGATGAATCATACAGTTCATCAGCATTTTACTTCTTGACACACAACCTTGAGACTGAGCAATTCAAAAACTTTCCCAGAAATGGCTTTGTGGGCTGTTAATTTAATTCTCTGAATGGTGAAAACTGCATAAGACATTTTTCAAAGGTTAGGCTATTGAATATTTCATACCCTGGAAACCGACTTAAGAAAGATCGGATACTTAAGGCCACAAAAAATGAGGGGAAAATAGACTTGAGAAAACCTTATAAACTAGAGCTTCTCATAAGAATATTAATATATTATTTTTCTTCATCTCGAAATATCCTCAGGCGTGTGTTGAATGAGCTGACTTCATGGTTGTAGTTTTGTTGTTCTTTCCATGCTGCTTTGCAGTTCTCCCTGTGGCCATCATATTGATTTGAACACTGCGGTCATCATTCTAGGAAAATGAAGGCATTAATAACTGGGTCTCTATGGACACATTGTAATAGAAAACCTTATAAATAATTGCCCACTAATGGGAAAATTGAAAATATGTGCTGTATTATAATGGTCATAATGTAATCATTAAAATTATAATTATGTGACAATGAAAGAACTCATTATGCATTAGTTTATCTTTACATAATGTTAATAGCTAATGAAAGTGTGACAATTACATCTAATTAACTTTAACAACATTTCTGCACTTCTTGTAAATGGACTATATTTTGCTTGAAACAGTGTATGTGGAGACATTAGTGAAGCTGAGGTCTATCACTATTATGAGTTTTGAAATGTAACCATCAGTCCTACTAGAAACCGTAATTTAGTGCTTTTTTGTTAAATCAACTGGAAATGTGAGTTCTTACCAAGGGTAGCTTTTTAAAAAGGTTTCTTGGATTGTGTCATTCATGTAGTTAAAATACACATGAGCCTTTCTCCGCCCACACATTTGTGTGTGTCTGTGTGCTTGATTAATTTATGTTTTGTCTATAACATAAGAGTTATACTAAAATTTCAAGTCAGAGGACGTTCACCCAGATTGGGGTGATAATACTGGATGGGGTCTGATGTGCCTTGCCGTAGATTATTCTATTTGTGTGTCCCACAGCAACTCTGTGTGCTTCACTTCTCTTGTGTGAAAATTTAGGGTGCAAGTGGGGCTCCTGGGTGACTCAGTCAGTTAAGCATCTGCCTCCAGTTCAGGTCATGACCCCGGGGTCCTGGGATTAAGCCCCAAGTCGGGCTCCCTGTTCAGCAGGGAGTCGGCTTCTCCCTCTGCCTCTGCTCCCGCCCCGCACTGCTCATGCTTGTTCTCGCTCTCTCAAATAAAACCTTGAAAAAAAAGTTAGGGTGAAAGAAATAATATCTGCCTTTTGTACTTTTGTTGGAATTAACATTTATTTATACATTTAATTTATAAATTTATAACAACATTTAGTCGGGGCCTGGCACATGGTAAGCATTAGTAAATAATAATGATTATGCTTTATTTTACAGCCATAGTATAATCAAGAGAACAATTCCAAGCTCAGTGTCCGTTTTCCTTCATTGACATTTTATTATGTATTCAGGTAATCATTC
This sequence comes from Ailurus styani, assembly GCA_002007465.1. Classification (NCBI taxonomy): domain Eukaryota; kingdom Metazoa; phylum Chordata; class Mammalia; order Carnivora; family Ailuridae; genus Ailurus; species Ailurus styani. The sequence goes on along the minus strand of LNAC01000865.1, from coordinate 207,628 downwards.
AGACTTTTATTTTTCCCCTTCTTTAAAAAAAAGTTCTTATACATGACATATTGAAAACAGCATGGGACCCCAATAAGTGATCCGCATGTTCTCCCAAATGGAGTTTTGAGATGGGAGGCATTGGCTGAGTCCCCCAGTGCTTCCCGCTGTTCCAGTTTTACTTTCAGAATGATGGGCTGTGGGTTCCTTCCAGACCCTTGGTCACTGTCATCAGTCTTGGATCATTAGGAAGCATAGACTATGGAAGGGGGTTCAGGTAGAAGTTGGCAGACCAGCCTGTTGCTATGGTACTCCTGAGAAGCTATGAGACTGGCCTTTCTTTCTTTCCTTTCTGTCTGTCTGTCTCTCTCTCCCTCCCTCCCTCCCTTCCCCGCCTTCCCTCTCTCTCTCTCTCTCTCCCCCTCTCTCTCTTTCGTTCTTCTTCTTCTGTTTCCTTTGTATGTTAAGGAGAAAGGAATTGTTCATTCCCTGAGAGGACTCATCCAGCTGCCTAGTGTCAACCATCATTGTTACAGGTTATCTCTATCTCTGATGTCACTTCTAACCATTGTTCTTTCAAGTTAGATTAGCTATTAAGTATTTCCTTCCTGAACTTAGTCCAGGTCTTAAAACTTGGCTCATTTTTCCAAACCAAACTCTGATTGTGTTACCAGATCCTTGGTTCCTTGCATCATAGTATTGATTATATGATTATTATGTGCTTTATTTTTATTTCAAGACTCTCATCATCTCATGTCTAGACTATTAAAACTTTCTCCATCTATTCTCTCTGTTTCCCCATCTTTTGCCCTTTAATCCACATTTTATACTTCCAGCAGAGTAATCATACTGAATCCTGTTGACATTTCCTTCGCCTACCCACAAATCTCTGGTGGCTCCTCCTTGCCTGTAGTGTCTTTCATCTGGCATGTTTGTCCTGAGGACTTTGCCCTACCTGCTCTCCAACTTTGTCACCAGCTGGTTTTTACAGATACTCCCTAACCCAACCAGCTGGTTTTTACAGATACTCCCTAACCCAACCAAAGGAGTTGCCATTATCCCCCAACACACTCTGAGCTTTGCTTCTTTGCTGGCCCTGTTTCCCCAGCTGAATTGCCCTTGGTCATATACATCTATTTAGGCACAGCTCAAGAGTCAGCTCTTCCATGCATCTGTTTCTAACAGCCCTATTTGTCTCTCTTTCCTATGAATTCCTCAGGCATTTGTTCTGCCAGCCCTGTATCGTGCACTCTGTACAGGCTGCTTTGGCTATTTCTTATCTTTTATGTGTGGTTTCCGGCTGGCCAGTGAGATTGGCGAGTTTGGAAGCCCCTCAAAGCTGTCTTACATTTCTCTCTGCAGAGTACTAGGTGTATATAAGGTCCTCAACAAATATTTGTTGTTGAGAATGTCAATTTTGTTAGCACATGGAGATGATACTCAAAAGCCTTCTTGCAGCTACTGGAATCTGCCTGGAGCTAATTTCACACTTAGAACTAATGTTTTCTGAGCCTCCTTCTTATAGGAGTCTTGTTAAATCTCTTGGTAGAATTAAGCACAATCCCCTCTGCCCTGAATTCAAAGGCCTTCTCCTTGGGGAATTATCCTTCTAGCTCAGAGTTTATGAGAGAAGACAGATGTGCAGGGATTAGCATCACAGTCCTGGCTGCTGTTTCAATCTCCCATTTTAGAAGAAGTCCCTAACTTACCTTGTGCTGGGTCCTCCGTAGCAGATGACACTTAGCAAACCCCAGAAGTAAAAGCAGTGAACAAGGAGTATGCTTGCCTCAACTTTGTTACTGACAAACTAGGTAACCTTGGTCAGGTCACTTCCCACAATCTCCAGGCTTTGTTTCCTGCACTCTAAAACTGATGAGGAACTCTGACATTAAAATTTGATGATTTTTGTAGTTTTAATCAGCAGCTAGATCAATCCAAAGAAGATGAACATTGTTATTTTGGTTAAAAAATAAAATTCAAGACAAATCTACCTGATCTCTTTGTCACTCCCCAACTCAGAGGGGCTAACACACCACAGATTGTCCCCTTGTCCTCTATCCGTGTCTGTGTCTGTGACTCTCTGTGTCTCTCTGTCCCTCTGTGTCTCTTTCTCTCTGTCTCTCATACACACACACACACACACACACACACACACACACACACATCTCTATCAGAGCTCTTGCACGGTGGGTTCTCCTCTCTGCAGAAGGAGCTGCCAGTGAAATAAGACACAGGACTGGGATAAGAAGCTGACTTCCTTTTAGAATGGCTCATTTTATACACTGAAAAAATTCTGGCTGAAATATGTAGCTAAGTTGCCTTCATTAATTTTTTTTATCTTTTATAGTACTGAGTGATTCTCCCCCCCTTTTTTTGAGTTAGGGATTTAACTGTAACTAGAAGTCTTTCATTTGTACCACCTTAAATTATTTTGATTGTTTAACAAAAATAAAACAAAGAAATTGAGCAGTCCACAGACTTAGAGAGGTGGTCTTCCAGGTTAAAATAAGGGGCAGGGGGCATATTCATTCTTACATTGCTTTTCTTCCTGTGGCCATTCCTGCTGCCTTCTCCTTCTTTGCTCATTCTTTTCTCTCTCCTCCTGGTACATGCTCACTCTGCTCTCTCTGCCCCTCTTTGTTCTGCCGGGGAGCCCTTGCTTCTGCTACTGATGCTTTTCAGTGCCATGGTTTTTTGAGACAGGCTGGTTTGATCACTGTCTTTTCTTCTTCCTTTTGAAAGCTTTCTCTGTCCTGCGTATCTTCTGGATGGCTGGGAACGCTTGCCATTCTTATTGGGTTTTGTTCTTGTTTTGATTTGATTTGTCCTTAAATTCTTTTTTCTTTTCACTGTATGAAAGAAAGAGATTTTATCCTCACTCTTATCCCAGGTTTTCCTTTCTGTTATGTTTTATCACGTGGATGTGAAATGTGTTTTAAAGACCGAAAGGATAGATAGCAGAGTGGGTGGTGGAGTTGCGCATGATTTCTGTTTTCTTCATTATAGCATTCTATATTTTCTGAAATTGTTTCATGGCACATATGTGCAAATATTTATAGTAAGAAAGAAAAAGCAATAAAACCATTTCTATTTGGCGAGGAAAAATATCTTAATGAGTGCTCGGCTTCGGGTCTTGCTTCTAGCTCTCCATCAAACCTCCTTTTCCTTGTCTGTCTTCACCATCAAGCGTGACAAAATGGCTGGCTGAGCCGGAGATGGACAGTAGTCCATGGGGATTGTAGGAAAGAGCCGATGGTTAGCGGCCGCCTATAAGACCGCAAGTCATGGGTCACTTCTGTTGAATCCCCCAGGCCTGGATCTTGCTGCCAGTTGTTCCTAAGTGTAAGAAATGCAGGGAAATAGCACTGACTGCCTTATGAAATCCAGGAACCTTTGTCCAATATGGCAGTTATTTTTGAAAGCTACTGATGTTAGCTGATAGCAGTGAGATGTGATGAGGCTTGTTCATTTAACAGCATCATACTGTGATTCAGACATTAAAAAAAAACTTATCTATTTATTCATTTATTTATTTATTTTAGCATTCTTTTTGATTGCTCTCATTGATTACTGTATACTCATTTAAGTTGCATGACAAGTGTTGCTATTTGCTCACTCCTCAGAGATAACAATCTCAAAGGGCAAACCATGGCAGGTCACCCCGAAACCAACGTGGTAGGAATCCGAGATGGAGGTAATAAACTTTGTCCAGAGAGCAGACCCCTTTGTACGTGCCAGTAAAACTGTTGTCACTCATTGTATACATGTGAACCTAGACATGGGATTTCAGGACTATGAAGTGTCCTGTTTTAAATACTTTGGTCTATTAGGCTGTCCACTAAATGCAAATTTCTCTCCTAAGGAATCAACTCACGTGGTATGACAAATAGCATTTCATTTATTTTTGCAACAAGCATTTATTGAACATCCACTATACCCACTATGTGCTAAAAGCTCTGCAACAATGAGTAACAGAAATTTCCTGAAAGTACTTCTTCTGGTGAGGGATGCAGACATATTCATAAATAAATGCAAAGCAGGATTATAAAAAAGAATTTTAGATGAGGTAGCTATTTATAGGATACAGTACAAAGAGAAGTTACAGTTCTATTAAACCATTTTTTATTGTCAAATGAACAGAACTGTCTTCTTTATTTATATATTTATTTATTTATTTAATAGAGAGAGAGATTATAAGTAGGCGGAGAGACAGGCAGAGAGAGAGGAGGAAGCAGGCTCCCCGCCGAGCAGGGAGCCCGATGCGGAACTCGATCTCAGGACCCTGAGATCATGACCTGAGCCGAAGGCAGAGGCTTAACCCACTGAGCCACCCAGGCGTCCCAGAATTGTCTTTGTATTGAATTCACTACAATGAACTGATATATGGGTATAGTTGCATATTATAAGCTGTCACTGGAAGATAACTTTTCATTGCCATTTTATATTTCAGTAATTCATATTCAGTACACTTAGTCACTTAGTTTTTCAAGATCTCATTCTCGTTATCTTTAAAGTTGTGTTAATAATTCATGTATTCAATATTTAAAAAGTTCATAGGTTATGGATATTAAAAATATGCACCAAAAAGTTGATTGAAAATATCAAGAATATAAATCTAAAGACAATTTGAGAATATATATAAAATGAAAGGTGTTATAAATATTATTATTAGCTTATCTATGGGGAAAACAAGTGATTAAATAAATATATACATATTATGGAGGACAAATTTTTTAAATATGTGCATATAACAAATGGAGAGAAAAATCTAGTATCGCCTCTTTCAGAAATAAGAAACATTCTTATTCAGTTGCTAGACCAAAGGTTAAAGAAAGTTAGAGATTTGACATTCCAATGTTTGAATGATAGATCATAGATACGATTGTCCTCAATGCTGGGTAAATAATTTAATCTAAAAATGTGAACTGCATTGTGCTAAATGATACTCTCCTTGGATTCTATTGTCCAGTCAAATCTAAAAAGACTTAACTATAATTCTCCTAAAATTAATGTTCTTTTTTCCTTCCTGCAAAAGTAGTTTCCGTAGGATTCAGGACAGTGTTCCGGTGTAATTTCATGATTATGTTACTTTTGATGGATTCATAGTTTGTATTGGTAAATTATTTTCAGCTGATGATGAAATATCTACAAATCATAGAGAAAATCAATAGAAAATAGACCTATTGCCTTATGCTTATCCTCTTCTAAAGCTCCTCACGTGGAGTGAAAACCAATATCACATTGTTCATTTAAAAAACTCCTTTGAATGAAATTTGTAACTCAGTGCCTTTGCATTAGAGTGTTTGGCTGCAGAAAGCATACATTTTCTGTGTCAATATGCAATTTTCTAAATTCACTTAAGCTCAGACTACTAATAATCAAATGAGACTGAGTTCTAATCTAGATTAAAGGATAACTGATTGAGTATGCAGTAATTCCTGAAGGATCGGGAAGTCCATCAGAATATCACGTTTGGGAAACAGCTGGTCATTAAGGCTATGGGTTGTGAATTTAAGTCTAGAGGGATGTTGTTTTGTTTTAGAATGAATTAGCCAGTCTTAGTATTGAGATATCCTCAGTTACAATGTTTTCATTTACTGATGACTGTGTAACTCCTAAGAAATCAGGGTCAACATTCCTCTTTAACATGATTGTAGTGTATCAGTCATTATTTAATATATTAAATATTGGAAATAAACTCTTAACCAAAAATAGAGTGAGTATATAAATGCAAGAACTTCTTTTTCTTCTTTTTAAAAAAATAATTTAACAAATCCTTATTTTTTACCTGACCACATGCCAATTCTTTTCTTTTTTAAATTTAAATTCAATTAGCCAACATATAGTACATCATTAGTAGCAATTATTTTCCTTACATGATTTCATTTAATCCTTACAATAACTTCATGAAGAAAAATATTACTCCCCCTTCACACACACACACACACACACACACACACACGTATGTATGTACATACACAGGGACAGGTAAGGGGATTGAGACATAGAGATGTTACATAGAGTCAAAATTTATTTTTGTCTAAGATGATATATAACATGTGGAGGATTTCTTTTTTAATTTCAAAAACTGTCCCCATTTTGAAAATGGAAACAACTATTGATTATGGCATCATCATTTTTAGGAACCAAACCATTACATCGTCTGGAGATTTTTATCTCTAATCCTCAATCCAGATGGCATGAGGGGAAGTGGACCCTCATTCTGCCGAGAAAAGTTGCTGTGCACCTGGCCGACCTAATCTTACTCTTGTCACACAGGTTCCTTACAGCTCCTTTTTACCCATAATCCCCTGTGACTTCATGCACCCATACCAATAGAAGGTGCAAGACCACAAAATGAGTAGAAGCTTCTTCCCGATTCCTTTAATTTTTTCCTCAAGTCTTCACAACCTCAAAGGAAATATATTTTATAAAATCAAGTGTGAATGAGAAAGCAAAAGCCCTACCAAAGAGGAGAGAGGGCCCACCCTTGGAGGTTGATTTTTTTGGGGGGTCCAACTTCCTTGGGTCTCTCAGGATGCTGACTCATAACCCTTTCTCTGAAGCACAGGATTCCCCATTTGAGTAGCTCTGTTAGGTTTGACACCATTGTCTTCCAGCAACCCTATTCAGTACGATTTTCTGTTGTCGGATTGTTCTCATAATCAGATGTGCTTTTCTGCTTTCCAAGGTGAACTTGTTCTCTAATCAATATTTCCTTGGTTTACTCTTAGTTTCCAATTAAGCTTCTTTTTAAACTTGCTGAATTACTTATTTCAGAAAAATACATAAAATTTTCCACGAATAATAAGATTGATTATTTAGTTTCATTTGGAACTTTTTTCACTTTTGTGTTTTCTTAATCTCTTAAAATCAGTTCTAAGAATTTACTTGATACATAATAGGTTCTCAATAAACATTTATTTTAAAAAAAACTAATGTTAAAATAAAACAAGCCTGAGTATTTGAGGTATGACAAAGGCCTAATTTAAACTTATTTTTGCCTAAAGCATTTTATCTTCTAAATTTCTGAACCAAACCTTGATCCTAATTTTTCAAATACTGATGACTTGTGGTCCAGTTAGGAAGGCCGTATTACTTTCCTTAAATAGTCCTGATTTCATTAAACACAGTGCTATCAAACAACATATTCAGACTTCCTAATAAGTCATTTAATTACATTTAATTCCTATAGACTTCTGATTTTCTCCTTCATATTTTTTGCATGAGATTCATTCTGCCTTCCTTCTATGAAGAAGGACAAAATCTTTTTATTCTGTCTTCCTCTTTCTCCCTTCCTTTTATGTCATTAAGCACCCCATGCTCTAACAATATAATATTTCAAGGTTCTCTTGTTGCCTTTGTGCTCATTATTGCATTTTATTCTACCTGTAATTTCAGGTTCCACCTTACCTCCTCCATACCTGTCTACCAAGCTAAATCTGGTGCTTCCTTGAGGCACAGAAGTGGGACCTCCTCCACCAAACCTCCCTGCTACACCCACGTCTACACAGGGTGGTTCCTTCTTCCCTCTGGGCTCTCAAACTTGTGACCACATTGTAGAATGGAGTAGTTATTTGAGTAAATGTCTTCCTGGCCATCTAGAACGTGCGCTGTCTTGACAGCAACAGGCAATTTTATTCTCTTTTTATCTGCAACACCGTGCTCAATACCTTTAAGCTTGGAAATCAGAAAAGTTGTGGTATGAGTAGCTGAATGTCCACAGTTCACTTTTTCTTCGTTGAAATAAGGACCCAGTTGTTCCTTGGTATAACCTTTCTTGAAGGCTGAAGTGGATACCAAGATCTTGTCTTTGGAAATATCTGAAGGTTTGGCATAGTGACATAGTAACTCTGCCATAGGAATCCTCCCCTGGTAACTATTCACCTAAACTATTGGTCCGGATAAGTGATGTCCAAGGGAGAGCATGAAATGTCATCCATCGTTGGTTTTCCTGTGACAGCTAAGGGGAAAAGTAAGTCCTGGAGAAATGGTGTAGTAGAGAGTCCTTGCAGAAGAGTTACAGTCAAAGCTAAACTATGCTGTTTCAAGAGACTCTTAACTCTCCCTAATATGTATAGCTGAAAATAAAACCTAATGTTTCGAAATGAAAAAAGGAAGTTTGTTTAAAAAGGTTTGGGGCTTTGAAAAGCTATGCTTTATGTTTTCAATTTCTCCTTCTATGCTTCAGTAACTCTTCAGAATTTAGGAGTGTGTAAGGCATTTTGTTGTTGCTGTAGGTTGAAGCATGTACTTTTAGTGAAGTATACCATCTCTGCAACTTTTTATGTTCTCTCGTCTGCCCACTTTTATTTTCTATTCAGTTGACACTAAACCTATTTTTGCAGTCAAATAAAGACACAATAGCATACATGATGTTAGGAAATCTGTACAGAATGTGGCTGTATTTTCCTTCTCAGGATTCATGCAGTTAGTTAACCTTCAGTTAAGTGCTAATTAAATGTTAAGTATAGTGACTGAGTATTCAAAGGTAAATAAAAAAAGGAGCTTATAACACACCAAACTCCAACAAGCACCAAAATGGTCATATAAACAAGATCCTGTAATAGAAAAGAGGACAGAATTAATTCTGATTGATCAGAAGTAGCATCTATTTGCCAGCAATATGACTCTGGAAACATTACTTAACCTCTTTGTGCCTCACTTTTCTCTTCTGTAGTGATGATAATAATCACCCTCATAGGACTTAGTGGATTCTGAACTAGTTTGTATGTTGTAAGTGCTTACAGCTATCCTTGGCACCAAGTATGTGCTCAATGGAATCTATATAAGATTTGTTTTACAAAGGATATTCTGGATTTTTAGGAACAAAGATGAAAAGATTTCCTCGGCAGAGGTAAGAGCCTGAGTAAAAAACACAAAGGCATTGAAAGTATGAGGTGTGCTGGAGGAATTCAGTGTTGGTAGAGCTTTCTTTTAATGGAAAATGTTGAGAAGTCCTGGAAATGTGGTTAGGCACCAGATTAGAGAGAGCATAGTATATCAGATCAAGAAATTTGGACCGTGATGTTTATATTTTCAAAAAGTGAGCTTTGTGACCAAAAAAACGATGTTTTGTAAAAAAGGTGTAGCCAAAAAGCCCAGTTAGAATTACTAACCAGTTATTGCTACAGACCACGTTAGAGATGACGGGGGCCGGGCTGGGGACATGCTGTCCATGGGAACGCTATAGGAACCAGGATGTGAAAGCAGAGACCTGACCAAGGGCAGAATGTCCACTACGGTAAATCCTTTCCCTTCACTAGAAAATAGAATTGTACTTGATAAAATCTTACTGTTCTTCATCAAATTGTTTGAGATTTTTACCTTCAAACCACCTAGGAACATGATAGCCTCATATATTATAATTAATGAATTTTATGACTCACTATTTAAAGTAAATGGAAGTTTTAAACTTGTTTTTTTATCATGAGAGTCTCTGTCTGGCAGGAACTAGGCAGAAAAAATAAGATAAAAGATGTACTTTTTTCAGGAGCCACTAAGTAGAAAAAGAAAGAAAGGGCGCCTGGGTGGCTCAGTGGGTTAATGCCTCTGCTTTCGGCTCAGGTCATGATCTCAGCGTCCTGGGATCGAGGCCCGCATCGGGCTCTCTGCTCAGCAGGGAGCCTGCTTCCTCCTCTCCCTGTCTCTCTGCCTGCCTCTCTGCCTACTTGTAATCTCTCTCTCTGTGTCAAATAAATAAATAAAATCTTTAAAAAAAAAAAAAAAAAAGAAAGAAAAAGCAACATGGATACCAAATCTTAAGGAAATATGAGAGAATGTAGATTTGCTCAACTGAAAAGATTGAACAAATGTATATGTACCTGTAATTATTATTTAAATACTAATAAATATCATTTCCTAAACCTTTACTGTATACCAGGCCCTGGCCCATGTATTATCTCTATTTTCTCATGTGATCACCTCAGTAACCCTATGAGGCAGGTACAATTACTATCTTTGTGTTATAGGTAAGAAAAGTGAGACTCAGAAAGATTATGTTAATTTTAGCCTAAGCTAGAGGGGAAGGAACTATAAAGGGGGGGCAGGGGAGAGAAAGGCTCAATGTATAATCCAAACTCAGAATTTATTCTAGAGTCCATGCTCTTGGCTGTCCTATACTGAGAGCGTCCAGAAAGTATTAGCAGGAAACACTGTGTGAAAAGCTAAAAGAGAGGGTGCCTGGGTGGCTCAGTAGTTAAGCATCTGCCTTCAGCTCAGGTCATGATCCCAGGGTCCTGGGACTGAGCCCTGCATCGGGCTCCCTGCTCAGTGGGAAGCCTGCTTCTCCCTCTCCAACTCCCCCTGCTTGTGTTCCCTCTCTTGCTGTGTCTCTGTCAAATAAATAAATAAATAAATAAATAAATAAATAAATAAATAATAAAGGAAAGAAAGAAAAGAAAAACTAAAAAAAATTCACATCGAGACATTATTCTTCACCAGGTATGCTTCTTTCTCTGGCCAAGGACATACCTTAGAAAGGTAAGCTTTCCTTGATGTCAGTCTCAGTCTTCAAAGCATACTTTCTCTAAACAACCCTTTGATGTTCTCTCACTTAACCAATTTTTTAGAGTCTTTTGTCACCCCATCTGGATCCTTCCAGTCTACTCTGGATAAGTACTAACAGGTAGGTAGAAAAAATAGTGTGACCAAGTGGGAGGAACCTCTGAGTCAGACTGGGGACTGGGGACTGGGACCTCTAACTGTGTGTTCTGGGTTAGGTGAAGTAATATCAATTGTAGTTTTCCCTTCCCTTCTACCTGTGTTGTGATAGAACTCATCTTGGGCTTTAGTGAGCCATGGTGTGGACTAGGGGAAAAGGTATCTGCTCTTTGTCCAGTCAACCAAGAACACATTTCTGGTTTTTCCACCTGTTCTCAACAACAGATCTGTTATCTGATGAGAACCCCTGACTTGCGCCCCTCTTGGCATTATTCTCATGCCACCCAGCAGAGGTCCTAACTCGGTGGACCCCTGTTTTGACTTTCACCAACAGAATGTGACTGTCAATCCAAATATGTATTTCTTTAATAAATTTAAGACTCAAAAATTTGAGTGGCAGCAACTTGGCTATTCATTTTTTATCAGACTCCTGGGGAAATTCAGCCCTCATTTTTCCCCCCCACAGGACTGATAAGGAAGAACAAAATGGGCTCCTGCTGTGTTTAAGATCTTTTCTTTTTCCTTCTTAAATTGTTGGCTTTCTGTAACTTCCTTCTGTGATCTCTAACATCTCTAGTGTCATAATTATGATTAGTCAAGATCTCTCCTCCTTGAAGTCTTCATTTCTGAAGTCTTAAGAGTACCAAGTTGGTTTTATTCCAACACATTTACTGGTGTATACCTTTTAATTAAAAGATCCAAGAGTCTAGGCCAAACCAAAGCCAAAGGCAGACCCGTCATTGTTAATTCAAACAGTTCCTGGGACAAGTTAAGGCAGTGTGCTCCAACTTGGCCTTAAAGAGTGACGACTCTATCTGTTCATTCAGCCTCGAGTTGGAAGGGCTCTGCCTCCCAGTCTGTGATTCTATTACAGAGTACAAGGCAGGACTTCTTAGCCTCGCTAACCAGGCCAGAGAACTAACTAATGGCCCTCTGTAGTTCCTAAACATCTTTCTCCTGTCCTGCCCCACACCCACCAAGAATCCCTATATCCAAAAAAAAAAAAAAAAATCTTCTTTTTCTATTTCTATATCTCTGGACAAGTGTGAGGGAGATTATGGTTTAAATTTTTTGGACCATGCCAAGTTTTTAAAACACAGTCTGATGCTCTGTAAAAATTATTCTGTGAATTTTAAAACAAAATGATTTGAAAATGAACATATTATGATAGAAAATAGCCTTCTGATCTTGCATTATGCATTATGAAGAGGTCAGGCTTCCACCCCAGAGAGATGGCAAGAGAACTATATTTCACATAAATGTTGTTTACTCTCCCTTTCTAGGAGACTCCATAATAGGTATAATTTGGCTTATTAAAAATTATGCAAGTATAGAAAATAGTGTTTCCAATTATTTCTCAACACAAATTTTCATTAAATTCGTTTTATTAAAGTAGTTGAGCCCAATGCTTCAGGTAAATGGAATTGACTTTTTTTTTACAGAATCAGAAGCAAAGAAATTGGTGCCCTACTAGAGAAGGAAGGTTAGCTTTTAATTTACGATAGGCTTGGCCAAGTGCAGGCTTCATTATATCCACACTTAAGAGTTTTTCTCTACCAGTGAGTCGACTGACAACTAGTAGCATGGCAACCCTCTTTAGTATCCGTCTCTATAAAAACTGATCTGATTATAGAGCGTTAGAGTTAGATGAAGGGGTATTTGGATTCTTTCTCTGTTTTTCTGGGGCCGAGGAAGGAAAACTTCCTGCATGCTTGAAACCATTTCCCCAATTCTCCCAGACAGCTTATACAGCATCTCTTTACCCGTTCTTTAACAATTTCTATTCAATACCAATTCTGGGACACCTACTGTGCTAAGATGTGGTCCAGTTAGAGACAGACAAGTTCATGAAACATTGTAGCGAAACTGGAGAAGCTTTCAAGAACCAGCTCATGATCAGCCTTTGATGCCATTCTAATCTTAAAAATCCCTGGCAGATAACAATGGCGATAATGTTACCGTACATTTGCACAGACCCCAAGTATTTTTTTGGTTTTGATGTCATTGGATTTCTATGTCCACCCTGTGACATAAAGAGAGACAGCCTTTCTGTCTCCTGATGATGGATAAAGAAAAGGCTTGGTCAAGGCCACCCAGCTAGTGAGTGACAGAACAGCCATGAGAAGCCAGGCTATGGATTTGCAAGTCAAAAACATGTCATCATTCAGCCTCTGCTTATACACTTTGAGTGCAGATGGTGATAGTCTCACTAATCCCCTACTTGCTCATGGAGAGGAGCTTATGCTCTGGAAGATGACAGGCTCATATGTCTGTCCTAGGTAGTGCTCCACAGAGTGCCTTCAACTAGTCAGTGCTCAGTAGATGACTTTCTATATGATGTATCTTATACTGTTTGGATTTTACATTGTAAGCCTCCTTTATTTTTGTCCTTTGGGTGGGGAGGGAAACAAATGTGAAGAAAATCAATGAGAAAAAACTAGCTGGCCAATGTGAAAGCAGAAGATTAGTTTTTCTGATGAGTCCTTACCACCCTACCCACTGAGAGACGCCCCTACCTTTGCAAGGCCCTGTCAAGGGCACGGGATAGCTCCTGGGCTCTTGTAGGGAGTCACTAATGCTAGTCCTCTTCCATTTTCCACTGTTCCCTCCTTTCTGAAGAAACAAACAGAGAAACAGCACCTATAGTGAGCAGAGACCCAGCAGGAAGCAGATGTAGCTGACTGAACCAGCCAAGGCAAGTCTTACATCCTCTAATTATTAGACTAAATCAGAACTCCCTTTCATTATCAAGGACCCCAAACTTATGTGGACCTCTCCCAGTCATTGCTAGCTCAGAAAATCTTGGTCATCAAACTATAATTCTTAAGCAATCATTTTTTCATTTCTTCGTGTTGTCAATCAAAGGCATATAAAAATGCCAAGCAGAGATGCTGAGTTGTCTGAAATTACCAATACTGTCTAGAGAATTCTAATCGAAAGGAAGGAAATATGTTGTTTCTACTTAGTATATACAATCTTATCATTGGTAAACCCAGAATTTCCAATAAGCTCTGTTAGGATTTGAAAATGGTTTTCCACCTTCATCAGAACTTCAGAGACTACTGAGAACCATTTAGGATGTAATGGGAACATCTCCAGAATGCCTTCCCTGATGCTCGTGCTGGGCCAAGTGTGTCAGAGAACTCTGCTCACAACAATCTCCATGATATCCATAGTGTGGTCCCAGACCAGCAGCATCAGCATGTCCCAGGAACATGTTAGAAATATAAATTCTTGCCTCCTCTCCAGATCTGTTAATCAGGTCTGGCATCACCCCTGCAATCTTTGTTGAAACAAGCTAGCTCTCCATGTGATTCTGATGCACGCTCAAGTTTGAGAACCCCTGCATCTTACTGACAGACACATTATATAAAATGATCAGCTTATATGTGTGCCTCTATATTGGACAGGAAGTTGTTTGCAGGTAAAGACCATTTATTTTTGTATCCTGGGTGTGTGTGTGTGTGTGTGTGTGTGTGTGTGTGTGTTTTACAAAAATAGGATCATACAATAAACACTCCTATAACCTGCTGTTATTCCCCCCCAACAATATATCATGAACATTCATTCTTTTGGGTATAGATATTTTGTGATATGTGATATGGTATTTGATGGCTGTGTAGCATTTGGTTATACCAAAATTTCTTTAGTTCTCTAATATTGGGCAGAATGGAGTTCTTTTTTAAATTATTTTTTTATGAAAATAATTCATGAATATACTTAAAAATCTGCTTAAAAATAGCAGCCCCTCCACCCCATCCACCCCTCCCCACTGCTTATTCTTACCTGTAGAAGCAAACTCTTCATGTGCCTTTAGATGGTGTTCTTTATATCCATGTTTCTAAATAACATACATGAACTTCTCTGATGTCTCAAGTGTAGACATTTGCTATGAAATTCCTGGGCTGACAGTTGAGAATTCACCTCCCTGGTGTCCCTATATATGTTCTTTACCCATCCTTCCAAAACAGCTTTATCATAATATTTAGTTAATGCAAACGTTCAATATTTAAAACTGTATAACTGTTAGTCATTGCAAAGCCAAGAACTAGGCCATGGTTATAGTTCTTTTCTTGAGAACTTTTTTTGAATGACTTTTGTTCCGTAGTATTTTTACTTACATAGTTTTCTAAATAATCGGTCAACATTTCCACATGTACATCAATTCTCCCCCTCTCCCCCCCGCCCAGATTCAAGCATAGTGCCACATCTGGCCAGGCTGTGTGGTTGTCCCCACATTACATTTGTTGCTGGACTTCTCATTCCTGGATCCCTTTCTTCCTCTCTCGGTTAATGCCCTCATTTTGCTAGATTACATCTTCCAAGAAGCTTCCTAAGAAAGGGTGGATTAAAAGGTAAGTTTATTGTGCATTTTTGTCTGGAACAGTCCTCATTCTACCCTCACACTGGATTGGTAGTTTGAGCACATATAGAATTTAAATGGGAAGTCCTTTCCCTAGAATTTTGAAGGAATTGTTCCATCATTTTCTAGTTGGGAGATCTGATACTATTTTGACTTTTTACTTCTTTGTGCCTGACCTGTTTTTTTTCTCTCATTAGAAACTCTTAAAATTTGTATTCATCTCTGGAGTTATGATATGTTAATGTGATATGCTTACATTTGGGTCTTTTTAAGTGGATTGTACTAGACTTCAACAAGCAGTTGGAATATGGAGACTCCAGTTTGTTCTTCTGCTCTGGGAAATTTTCTTGAAGTATTTTTTTGATAATTTTGTACTATCCATTTTTTTAAGTGTATATTCAAATTATTAGGTCTTAAATAGCTATTAAAACTTTCATTTTCAACAGTTCTTTTGCATTCTCAGTTGTTTCTGTTTCGTAACAACCTGTTCTTATGATATGGATGCAATATTTTTTTGTTATTTACATTATGTCATTACATTTTTTTCTATTCCTGCATATATTATGTATGCATATTATTTTTATTATTTCCTTTTTTCATTTTGATTTTTGAATTTGATTTTGTAAGCTTTCCTCAATTTATGTCAAGCTCTGCTGCTGATTTAGATTTAAGAATAATGAGCAGAATAAAGGCTAATTGAAAGTTGTACACTGCATGGAGGGTTTTGTGTTCACTATAGCTTGGTCTTGCTGAGCTGGCTTTTTTGGAGGACTCCTAATTTTGTATATGCAGGTTTTACTCTAGGGAGATACTCAGTGTCTCCAAGAAACACCCCACTCTCCTGGGTATATGATGCAGTTGCCAGGATACTGAGGCTTTCCCCACTCAGTGCAGATTCAGGGTTTTCAGCCACAAGGTTTCATCCCCACTTTGCATTGTGGCTGCTGTTCTCTTTATTTCAATCACTAGAGAACTCTGCCTCCTCTCTGGGGGAGGAGCGCAGTTGCATGAGGGTTCTCTAAGTACAGACTTGGAATCAACACTGCATCTCTTTCTTAGCTCGGCATTTTGCTTTGCCTTTTAGAGTAACTTGGATCCTTAGTCTGACTGTGACTAACCCTATAAATGAAAATTGCTTACGTTTTCAGAGCCACCTCAACTTTCTCTAGAAAATATAAACCTTACAGGGCCATCAAAAGGATTGAATCAATTATACATGCAAAAACACTTGGTGAACTCACTATAAAGCACAATGCAATTCTGCAACAAGATTGTGACTCCTCAGTGTGGTATTCGAGGGAACCGTTGTACTTACACTTTTCCACTGGCACGCCCAGTGCTCCGTTGTTGAAGATTGGTGTGGTCTGTTGCAGTTTACAAAGTGCTTTTACATATTCCTACGGGGGCGGGGGCAGGGCGTGGGGAGAGAATGAACTTGCTCCTTCAGAGGCTGGAAGCTAGTGAGCAATTTCTTTTAAGTCTTGTATAATCTTAAAAATACACGTGGATCTTGCATCTTGCTCCATAACATATCTGTTTTAATATAAAAGTAATGTTCTTAGATCCCTTATCATGGAGTGAAATTGACAATCCAGAAAGATGTTCTGTATTATTTCTGGGATTTATATACCTCCTAACGTGTTGGTAAATATCCCTGGGAGTGCACATGCCAATGCTTAAGTTGTATAAAACAACCTGTAAGCCATCATCTCTGAGTAATTTGGTTCCTTCCATTTGCTAGTTTTGAAACTTTGATTCAAGATGGGCTGACAAATTAAAATAGTGCCCTTAGACAGTAAGGCATCACTGTCTCATAGAGAAACATGGGAACAGAATGGAATTGATTGTGGGCTACTGAGGGGAGTAGCTTATTATGTTTATGTAAACATGCTTGCTCCCTGTTGCTACTCAAAACAGTTAAAATTACCAGGGGAGTGGAGAAGAAAATTAGCAGTGTTTTTGTATTGCAGGGGAGAAGAGTGGTGACACTAGGAGCAGAAATGATACGCTATGTTCATTTAAATAAATATCGATAACAAAATGTGAACTTTTTCGAGTTCTTTTCTGTGTGTCTACTGCAAAGAATAGTATCCCATATTGATTACTTTAAAGTGGAAAAACTGGCTACTTTTGTAAGATTTTTTAATATTGGTGGTGCTATGAGGTGGTTCCCATAAGTTTCCCCCTTTCTTTATCTCCATCAGTCTCTTACTCTTAGCCATCCTAATACCCAATCTAAAGGAAAACCATATTCATCCTTAGCAAACACAATTTTGATGCAAAGCTTCGAGAGCCCTTTCAGACACGTTGCTCTCCCTAAGCACTTCCCTCAATTCTATATAAAACTTCAGAATTGCCATGAAGGGTGTTTGTGTGTGTGCGCGTGTTTATGTGTTTGGTTACCAATGTAACCGTTTTAAAGTGTACAATCCACTGCTATTGAGTCTATTTACAACGTTGTGCAACCATCACTACTCTCTGATTTGAGACCATTTCATCACCCCAAAGGAAAAGCCATTCCCATTAAATGGCTACTCCCTATTCTCCCTCCCCCAGCCCCTGGCAATCACTTACTGTTTTCTATCTCTGTGAATTTGCTTATTCTAGATATTTCACATAAATAGAATCATATAATGTGTGGCATTTTGTGTCTGGCTTTTTTCACTTAGGATGCTGTGTTCAAGGTTCATCCATGTTTTAAAGATTCGTATTTATTTATTTGAGAGAGAGAGCGTGTGAGTGAGAAAGCAGAAGCAGAAGGAGCAGTAGAGGGAGAGGGAGAAGTAGACTCCCCACTGAGCAAGAACCTGATGTGGGGCTCGATCCCAGGACCCTGGGATCATGACCTGAGCTGAAGGCAGACATTTAACTGACTGAGCCACCCAAGTGCCCCAAGGTTCATCCATGTTTTAGCATGTGTCAATGCTTCATTCCTTTTTATGACTAAAGAATATACAGGATTTTGTTCATCCCTTCATCAGTTGATGGACATTTGAATTGTTTTCAGCTTTTGGCTATGATGAATAGTACTGCTGTGAACATTTTTTTTAAAGATTGCTTGAACACCAGTTTTCAATCCTTTGGGGTCTATACCTCGAAGTGGAATTGCTAGGTCGCATGATGATTCTACGTTTAACTCACTGAAGAACTGCCAAATTGTTTTCTACAGTGACTGCAGTATTGTACATTCCTACTAGCAATGTATGAGGGTTCCAGTTTTTCTATATCCTTGCCAACACTTGTTATTTTTCTTTTCTTTTCTTTTCTTTTTTTTGTTTGTTTTTTGTTTTGAATAGCCATCCTAATCTATGTGAGGTGGCATCTCACTGTAGTTTGGGTTTGCATGTCCGTAATGACTAATAAGATTGAACATCTTTCCATGTGCTCATTGGCCATTTATATATGTTCTTTGGAGACATGTCACATCTTTTGCCCATTTTTTAATTGGATTGTTTGTCTTTGTGCCACGATGCTTTAAGCATAAAACTTGAAGACAAATGGAAGCTGCTGATCGGTCATTTTATTAGAAATCACACAACTTGAAAAAGTATCAATGAAACATTTTGCTAAGTTTTTTGTCCACGATTCGCTAAGAAGTCCCTTTCTCATTAATTTCCCTTTGATCATTGGTCCTCTGGCTCCATCTGTCAAGAAACAAGCTAGTCTTTGATTTCATGAAGTAAATGAGACACTGCAGAACCAAGTCTCACCATTGCATCTGAAGTTTGATCACTGAGGGTTTCTAGGAGTCGGCATTGCTGTCAAAGACAATTGCTAAATGGGCCTGACTTCATTATTTTTCATTTGCATTAGCAATTGCTCTAAGCAGTAACAAGATTATAACCCTAACCAGCATCCTGTTATCTTTTATTTATTTGATTTAATATAGAAATGGAGTCTTTAAAGAGCATTTACTTTTCTTCTTCACATCACTAAAATCATTCTCAATGGAAACAGCCTGATAACATAGATGAATTTTTTTTTTAGATCCAAGCACTCGGTGGAAGACTCAGAATTTCTGATTTTGTTTAAGCTCCTTGGGTTAATAGATAGGAGAAGGAATGGTAGCAGATTTTTCAGTGGCTGGGTTAGGCTTCTGTGGGCTTTGAGTAGGATGGGTAGAAGTAATATTTGTGATCATTTTATCTGAATGTCTTATCTATTGAAGTAAGATCATAGCACAGAAAGATCTAACTTAGGAAAACTGGAAGTGGAAATTGAATCTTGACAGTCAAGATGGGTCATTGTCTTATTTAATCTGGTTCTGCTTTTTTCTTCTCACCTATGAAAGTGTTCTTTATGAGACTCTGTATCTGCTGGTAGTTCATACCCTTCGTAGAATTCTCTAACTATGCAAAACACATAGTGATGAGTGATTAGTTATCATTTGAATCTTAGTTCAACTTTAATAAGCTGTGTTTTATATTTAAGTAGTTTCTCCCCTGGTGGTTGCCCATGGCAGACTTTGCAGTTTGATAGTTCTGCACTCCGTATTTCCTGTTTCACCTCTAAGTAATTATATCTTGTGCCCTTAAGCATCAAAAACATCAAAATATTTAAAATTACACAATTAAACACTTCAGACAAAAGTATTAAAGCTCAGGAAAAGAACTCCAGAGCAAAAGTGCATCATGCTGGAGCCTTTATTCTACTTCCTTCTTCTCTAAGGACTTCAGGCTGTGGTCTCTATCCCAGCATGAGCATCTACCATGCTTGTTAGAAGTTCAGGGGACCCAGCCTCAAAGTCTAATTATTCAGGATATCATTTTGCAAGGAAGTTCTTACTACCAACTTTGAGGGGAAAAAAATGATAATCTTGATGTTGACAACGATAGTGATAATAGCAGTGAGCATTTGTTGGACTCTTGGTGCTGTGCTAGGCACCCTATTGGACATGATCCTGCTTAATCCCTACCATAACCCCCCTAGGTGTGTGTTAGTACCTTTTCATTTTGCAGGTGGAAAGACTGGGGCTCAGAAGGTTGTTCAAAGTCTCTGAGGTAATAAAAGGCAGAATAAAGACTCAAAGCTGGGTTACCCTGTCTGCAGCCCTGAAAATGCAAGCTGAGCAGGTTCTTGAAGGTACCTAGCGTGTCTTCACCATGGCCTCCTCTGGGCAGTGTACCTGACTTTCCCAGTTGGACTGATCCTACACCCTCCTATTTCCTTGGCACCCATCTAGAGCAACTATTGTCATCCGTAGAGTAGTTCTCTCCATATGTGTCTCCATCTTCCCAGATCATGAACTACTGGAGAGCATAGGCGCTCGTGTCTTTTACTGCTATACAACACAGAGCAGGAACTCAAAGTTTATGGAATGAATGATTGAATTAATGGGGAAAAAATTAATGTATGTAACTGAATTAATAGATTGCTTACTGCTCTCTCTCACAACTGGT
>LNAC01000865.1:0-182542 GCA_002007465.1 Ailurus styani | reverse complement strand
GTGGCTCAGTGGGTTAAAGCCTCTGCCTTCGGCTCAGGTCATGATCTCAGGGTCCTGGGATCGAGGCCCGCATCGGGCTCTCTGCTCGGCAGGGAGTCTGCTTCCTCCTCTCTCTCTGCCTGTCTCTCTGCCTACTTGTGATCTCTCTCTCTCTGTCAAATAAATAAATAACATCTAAAAAAAAATAAAAGAACACAGGCAGTAACTTCTTTGACATAGAGTATAGCAATATCTAGATCTGTGTCCTGAGGCAAGGGAAGCAAAATCAAAAATAAACTATTGGGACTGCATCAAAATAAAAAGCTTCTATACAGCAAAGGAAACAATCAAGAAAACTGAAAGACAACGTACAGAATGGGAGAAGATATTTGCAAATGACATATCTGATAAACGGTTAGTGTCCAACGTATCTAAAGAACTTATAAAACTCAACACACCCAATAAACAAATATTCCAGTTAAAAATGGGCAGAAGACATGAACAGACATTTTTCCAAAGAAGACATACAAATGGCCAACAGACACATGAAAAGATGCTGAATATCACTCATCATCAGGGAAATGCAAATCAAAACTACAATGAGATATCACCTCACAACCTGTCAGAATGACTAAAATCAATAACAGGAAACAATGGATGTTGGCAAGGATGCAGAGTAAGGAGAACCCTCTTGCATTCAAACTGGTTTAGCTACTATGGAAGACAGTATGGAGGTTCCTCAAAAAGTTAAAAATAGAACTACCCTGTGATCCAGCAATTGCATTACTAAGTATCTACCCAAAGAAGAAAAAAATACTGATTCAAAGGGATGCATGTACCCCTGTGTTTATAGCAGCATTATCTACAATAGCCAAATTATGGCAACATCCGAAGTGTCTGTCAATTGACGAATAAATAAAGAAGATATGGTATATATACAAAGGAATATCACTCAGCCATCAAAAAGAATGAAATCTTGCCAATTGAAGTGGATAGAGTTAGAGAATATTACACTAAGCAAAATAAGTCAGTCATAGAAAGACAAATACCATCCAATTTCACTCACATGTGGAATTTAAGAAACACAACAAATGGGCAAAGGGAGAAAAAAGAGAAAGAGAGGCAAACCAAGAAACAGACTTCTAACTAAGTGATGGTTACCAGAAGGGAGATGGATGGGGGAGATGGGCTAAATAAGTGATGGAGATTAAAGAGGGTCCTTGTGATGAGCACTGGGTGTTATATGGAAGCATTGAATCAGTATATTGTACACCTGAAACTAATATTACACTGTCAACTAGCTAGAATTTAAATAAAAACTTTAAAAAAACCCAACATGGCCAAGGTTTAGGAAGTTTAATCCTAATACAACTATTTTAACATCATCTGATCAAAAGTAAAACTGCAGATAATTTTAATAAGAAAATGCATAGAAGTTTTTAAATTTTTTTATAGTGGAGGCTTACCTTTAAATTTGCAGACTTACTTCATTTTGTATTCTTCTTTAAATTTGCTCTTCCATATGTTTACCTGAAAGTGCTGCTGCTTTAGGTAAATTGTGGGGGCTCTGTTTATATCAGTCAATAGTATTAATATAGGATTTAAACTTGAACTTGCTGTGAAGGAGCCAAACTTTGCTGTGGAATGCATTCATGTGCAGAGCTGCCTTGCACAGCTCATTGGAGATAAGACAGTTTTGACTTCACATGCCAAACTTTTGTCACTTTGTCTATTTTCATATTTCTCTATGACTCTGCGGAGACAAGCTTTTGATCGTTTTAGTAGCAAATTGAAAATGGTCTTCTTTAAAAATCTAATATTGAAGTGAATACTTAAGCAATACTACTCTTCCTAAAACAACTATTTGTTGAGGGCTTATTCTGAGCTAGGCAATTATCAGACAGCAGGGTTACAAAAGTGAACAAGACACAATCCCTGTTCTAAAGGACTCTCTGATCTAGGTGCCTTCCTACTTTAGGACTTGGTTTCATGTTGCCTAGGTCTGTGGGTAGACTGAAGATCCTCCATTTGCCCTCCCAGAGCCACTCTATACCCTTTACCTTGCTCTCTGTCCTGGAGGTTGACCCATATAGAATACAGCCATGGTCTCTCTTGCTTTCTGGACTTTGGTTGGATTTAGCCAGTGGGAGTACTAGCAGAAGACCAGCAGGAGGAAAGAGAGTGAGTTCGGAGTATTTTTCCTCCCAGCATCCTCCTTGCTAGTTTACTCCAGGCTGGGTTTATTGCTGTAGCCAAAATTACACCTCCTTTCAGATGCCCTCTCCATACAGCTGTTTCTCTCTGTTCCAGTGACCGCCTCCCCATTCATGTTTCTCCAACCCCCACAACTGTTACCCAGCTGGGGGTACAGGGCTATCCGTCATGACTTCACTACACCCACACTTTCTAAATTATCTTTTCAGCACTGTGTACCTTAACTGAATACTACTTTAATTCTAAACATCTAAAGACCTTTTAGTTCTTCTGACTTAATGGCTTGCTAATTTTCTGACATACACAGCTGAAACAATTTCAAGAGACTTATTTATTTTTCTATATGTTTCCAGGAAGTCATCTTATTAATCAATATGGAAAAGTATTTAAAAACCACAACCTCTGGTTCCTACAAATATATTTTATCTCTATCCACTTGATATCTTTGAAAAGTTCAATAAATATTAGTCGTTGTGGGTGATGCTGATCATGACCCATGTAGCAGTTATGGCCTTCATTGTTAATTACCTTGTTCACTAGGCTTTGTGGTTATGTTTCCTGGGAGAAAGAGTCTTGCAAGAGAGTAAGAGAACTCACCAGCTTGCTAACAAATTTGCCACAGCCCCCACTTTGTGAGTCCTAGCTGAATGTTGCTATCTACTCTCAGAGAAGATGGAAAAAGGATGAGGTAATTATTTAAGCCCCTGGCAACAGCAATAGCAGAATCAGTAGCCATTTATTTATTGCCTGCAGTCTGCCAGTATCTTTCAGTATCATCTTATTTAATCATTGCAATTATTCTGTGAGGTAGCTCTTAATTCCATTTTGTAGATTGAGAAGCTAGGAGTTAAAGAGGATAAGTGACTTGTCCAGGGTTGCACAGCTAGGTTCAGAACAAAGATTTGAACTCAGTCCATGTGACTCAGAAGTGTTTTTTCCACCGCTTCATCTCTCAAAAGCCTCTTTGTTTTTACCATTAACTTTGCCAAAGGTCGCATTTGCCATTTGCCATCATGTTTGATCTTTTCAAAGCTTTAAATATTTTTTTAATCAGACATCCTATAAATTGGAAAAAAAAATAATCTGACTGGGATTCTTCACCTTCCTTTCCAGCGGTGCAAGAGTAGAGAGCATGAAATTTGATGGAGAAGGAGAAAGAATAAATGCACTATATATTAACAAAGGACCTGGGGAACCCTCAAGTGAATAACAATCAAACATTGACTTTTCTGCATTTTAGATGTTGAGTTACTTGCCCTATGACCCGGTGAGACTTTCTCCTGATTCCCGATTTTGAACTTGTGTCCTTGGAGAATAAAGGCTTTACCACTGACTGGCTGAGTCACTTCTGTGTGGTTTTAAAAGAGTCCTGCCCTATACTTGATTCCCTTGAAAGCAAGCATTTCCCAGATTTTCTGCATTAGGATGAGGGACTGGGGCTAAAAGAAAAGAGAAAGCCAACAAGTCTATCCGAAAACTGTCAGTATCATCTTGATGGGGAGTTACGATGTTTTGACTTCAATAAAAAGGCAAAAGAAAGCAAGCCAGCCAGTTATAAATTTAATTTATGAAAATAATACCACAGGCCTAAAGCATCCAACAGTACAGCCATTGATTCTTCTTTCTTGTTCCTTGGGGAGCCGTTGCTGTGTTTGATATGGTGAACTTCAAATTGTCTTACTTTATCATTTAAATGTCATATCAGCCCAAAGCTGAAAGCAGCTGAGGAGCTGTGCAGTTCGTGGGGAAAGACAGGAGAGTGTTTTTCACTTCTTTTAGGAAAAAATATTACTTGGTTGACAGATTTTCTCTATTGGTGAGGATTGCTGTTGCTGCTTCCTAATTTTTTTTTTCCTTTTCCTCTGTTTTCACCACATCGTACTTCCTCAGTTCTGTGTGAGACCCCGAGAAAGGGTAAATGGTGATGATCCAGGTCTATGGTCTTTCCTAACCTTTGGGATTATTTTCTTTAACACAGTTGTTGGAAAGTCGTCTGTTACCTGCCAGAAAATAAAACAACCAATTTTTCATCGCAAGTTAAATAAACATTGAAAAATCAGCATTCTGCAAGGACCATTAGCTTATGCATCACTATAAAATGCTTTATGACTCTTGGTATAAAGGATGCTCATATAAAAATAAATTGTGTCATAACAAACATTTCTCCCTGTCATGGTTTGTAATAGCCCTAATATCAAATAAATCTAGGTTGAATATTGTTAGTCTCCGGAAAAACCGACCTTCAGTTTCAGATAGTTGGGTTAAATCACTGCGGTGATGACACAGTCTTAGAGAGAAGGAGATACAAACTTATATCAACTCTCTAGATCATCTTTTATTTAGAAGTGGAGAGATGTCTCAATGAACTGAAATTGCTCTGGAGTGACCCATTTTATTTACGTATCTGTTTATTCTGACTACTTCTTCACACACAGTACCAACGGACATCCTACACATAGCTCCCCGGGGTTCTTGAGAAAGCAACCCATGGAAATACATAGATTAAAAACCATAAGCAGTTACCATTTTACATCTGTCAAGTTAGGAATCATATTTAAAAGTGTAGCAGTCACTGCTGGTAAGATATTGGTGAAACTGCTAAACTCATCCTATTGGTAGCAATGCAAATGCTTTGGAAAGCATTTCAGCACACAGAGAAGTGTCCATATCCTTTGATACTATATTTACACTTCTGAGAATTTAGCCTAAGAAAATAACTTAGAAGAAGAGAAACAAAAGCTAGGATGTTCATTGCAGAATTTTTTATATTAATGAACAATTAGAAACAATCCAAGTACTCAACAATTGAGAGTCTTCTGGTCAATTTTTTTTTGATATGTTAGGATGATATACATGAAGTCTAATTGGTAACATGAAAAATTTTATGATATAGGGCTCAGAAAAAATTCTGATTATGAGTATATAAAATTATTGCATGCCTATGAAGGAATGGAATTTGGTAAAATGCATCCAGATTTAGATTTTAAAATTTTATTTTAGCGTTACAGTGTTGTTTTGCCTGTAACAATAATCAGAATCTAAAAATTACTTGACTAGGAAGATTAACATCAATGGAAAGTTTTGTTTGCTTTTTGGTTTTAAATTAGAACTTTGCTAAAAATATTGTAACTGTTAAATGTTAACCTTTGAGGACTGAAAGTGTCAAGGATTTGGAAGACTGACACTTAATCAAATTTGAACAAAAGAGAAGCCAAGCAGATAAACAAAAGAGACATCTTCCCGTAATAATACCACCTCCTATCCTTACTCTTTTTTGAATTTTTTTAATATCGGTGCGTGGAGTAAGAAAATCTCATCAGATCATTTAGACAGAAGTCATTTCCTTTAAATGTTGCAACAGTGTAGCTTGTGGCCATGAACCGAGAATTCTTTAGATGAGTAGGGTAAATAGGCTTTGTGGGAGAGGCTCTGTCCCAAAGAACCACAAGACAAAAAAGGAAGTATGAAAACATCCCTGCCAGGCTTGAATCAGACTTGAAAACATGCATAGCCAAAGGCCTGTTAGAAATAACCGAAATACCCAACAATAGAGAATCGGTTAAGTAAAGCATGCTGGAGTCATAAGATGTACTGTTGAATGGGCATTGAAAGTAAAGTAGAGAAAGCTGAACTGTTAAAAAAAAAAAAAAGAAAGAAAGTAAAGTAGAAAACTACATATTAATCTGAGTAAACGTAGTGAAGATATGTGAGAAAAAGTGAGATATAAAATTATGCATAGAGCATTACTTCAACTTTTACACTCTTACTCATAAGAAAAAAGAAATTTAAAAGATGGAAACCAACAGTGGTCATCTGAACAGTGGGCTAGTGGGCAATTAATTCTTTATTCATGTCCATAATCTACAATTTTTCCTCCTCCCTAATTTAGGAAAAAGTCATTTGTAAAAGTTGTTTTTTAAGTTGAATTTAGTATGTAGTGATTGAATTGATGCCTGAAATAATTTCAGAGAGAGGTAACATATGAATTAAGATAAAATCAAATAAAATGCAATTTGATTGCAGCAATTGGCTAAAAGTCTATATGGTGTCCAGATAAGGTCATTTACTTTTTTTGTAACTCCACCAGTGAGTAGTTTATATTGAAATGCCAAATATTGGTATTTATGTATATGCAAGCTCTTGCTGACCCTCTCATATTTTCTTTTTATTTTTTTTTTGAAAAAAACTTTTTTCTAAATTTATGATGTTATATATACCAGAATCAATCAGTTCATTCTTCCTTCTTCCTTCCCTCCCTGGCTCCTTTTCTTACTTGCCTCCTTCCATTCAGTTCTGCAACGGTAGGCAGAGAGAGTAAGGATGGATTTAGTTCAGTTTGCCCATTTGTCAAAATTCTTTAGTTTATACAATCTTGAAAATATGAAAGTAACAGTCCTTGAGACCCTTACTTAAGTACTAGTTATCAAGTAGTACTTTTGGGCTTTTATCCCCAAAAGCTTTAATGCCTATGATTTAAATACCTATTTGGGGCCCATTGAGGAGCCTGACGTTAGCCTTCTGAATTCATACACTAAGAAACAAAAATTCCTTTAGCTCTGAATCTTACTAAATAGAACACCCTGCAAAAGGACATAGTAGTATTTGTGTGTGTGTATGAATATACTGAAGGAGATTTGCCCTCGAATCTGTCAGCTTTCTCATCACTGAACAGACCAGCCCCGTAGTTAATGAAATGATGTAAATTCTGAAGGCTGCTACCTTCTTCACCCACCCCATAAAAGAACTGATAAATGGGGAATTTCCTTATAGTTCTGTTCCCGTTCTTTACTCATTTTTTTACCAAAAAAATTTATCTTTGCTTATAATGCGTGAGGATCTAGACTCCTTTCACTGAGGTCAAGGGACTGTGGGATTTGAGGTCCAGAGTGTGATGTGTAATTAATCTTTAGAAGGGATTTCTAATTGCTGTAATTTGGTAATTGCAAAAACTATGGAAATTTCTCCTTAGCTTTTTAGTGGTATTAGGTAAATATTTGTAAAATGGAGAAAGGAAGGTAGGAAGGTGGGAAAATACTGTGGCATCACACATGAAAACATAATAGTCTTTCCTTGACCACTGTATCTGCTGATGGAGAATGACTTGCTTTTTCTACCTTAGTGGTGTAAATGAGAAAGCCTCACAAAAGGGTAACCTGTTCATTATTACAGTCGTATTAGCTAGGTAGTAAAAGCATGTTATTTATGCAGGAGATAATTATTGCATCTGTTTCTTTTAAATTCCTCTAGTTATGTGTTGCAATGATTTTGCCTGGGGCTTAACCAAAAGTGTTTTTTCCCCTAATAAAAAAGACTGTTGTTGAAAGACTTCTTTTTCCCTATTTATTGCTACCCTAACACAACACACCCCCTCCTGTTTCCTTTTTCATGTCCTCATCATTTACATTTTTGTTGCTTTCTTATGGATTCAAGGAATGATATCTAAGAGTACAAAACATCAGATTGCCCCAGGTCCTCGCACGGTATCTTGCATAGTGTAGGCATTCAGTAAATATTGAATGAATTCAATTTAGAACCCTGGGGAAAAGAGTCACAAATTTATCAAATAATTCACGAAGAGACATCTCCCTGGCAGCTAATCCAGTTAACTGTATTAAGGTAAGCTGAATCCAGAACATGTTTCAAATCATTTCTCTTCTTATAAAAGTTTTGTTTAGTGGCTGGAACACTTGTTTCTCAGTATGCTGATCAAATGTGACTTGAGCAAGAGAGATTCACAATAAATAGCACCAGGAGGCTTATGAATGATGTATAAAGCCCACCAATTTAACAATAGGTAAGGCAGAGGAGAGCAGTTATTTTATTTCAGAACAGCCAAAGCCTTGGCAATGTAATGCCACTATGGGAATACTGAGTGGCTGTGACTAGTTGGGAGGAAGCTAGAATGAGAAAAGTTTGAAATGTTCTCACCGATATTTGATTTTTTTTTTTTAATGGAGCCATTGTTTTAGGTGAGCACATATGGAAATGACCCCTCTTGCTTCTCTAGCATTTGCCCAGAGGAGGTTATTTTGTCCAGCTGAGTGATATTTCCAGTATGAATCACTTTTGACTTGAAGTGAAAGTATACTTTTTTGGGGGGGAACAGAATCTTTCATGATTCGTTTTCTCTCTAAAGCCTAGATTCTGATTTATTGCATTGGTACTGTGTGCCTAGTAGTGTGATTCTCTGTAATTGACTCAATGGAAACATAGATCATGAGATTGTTGGGTAGAAATAAATCAAAGCTCATGGGTGAAAGGGATTCCAAGTGAAACTAATTGACTGCTAGCATCCAGGAACAGGAAATGATATGGTAATCGGCCTAACAGAGACTGGTGTCCTCTCCCACTAGATCTATTCTATTTCTTCATATAAAAAAAAATCACTCATTCTTATTTTGATTCATTAAATAAAGCTCTTATTGTATCACTCAGGATCCTTCCCATTTGCAAGTCAGGAGAACCTTCCGGCTGAAAGTATTTAAGCAGCTGAGGATGTTATTATGAAATACACTTTTTCCTGTGTTTTCTGTATTTTCAAACAGGCTTTTCCCTCATGCTTTCCCAAATCCAATAGGAAAAAAAAAAAAAAAGGTCAAGGGCTTTTCTTCCCTAAGAGTTTAGACAAAAATTCTGGGCCTGATCTCTTTAGTCACAAGTGGGTCTCATTTCCATCACTAAGGCCAAGGTAGTGCCTGGGTCCCCTGTTCTTGTCTGAATATTAAGTTCGGCTCCATGGAAACTGGGCTCAGCATGGGGCAGGGATGATTTTGCTCACGGGCCAGATGCTGAAAGCAGAGGACAGATGTGCACTCTACTCACAGATAGCCAGGCCTTGTGCAGGTTGTTGATACAAAGACAAACATGACTTAGCCTCTTTCCCTCCCTGAATCTTATGTTAATACCTCATCAGTGCACCTTCTTTAGTCAGCGTTCTAATCCTGTCCTACTCTTCCCCAATAATGCTGGTTCCTTCTTACCTGTTGATGAAAACACTAACTTCTTGGTTAATCTTACTTCTTTCTCACCTCCCAGTCCTGGCAAAAGCACCTGGTCACATATCTTCTAGATTTTCCTACCTCCATGGCTTTGCCCTGAAATGTTTTTCTCCGTTCCTATCAATGGTAGTCTCAGTGTCTTCCAGGTTCAGTCCAGATACCATCTTCATGAAATACATGCTGATTTTATTTTTCTAATATCTGCAACACTTCACGTGAACCTATGTTATAGAACTTACTGTTATTTAACAAATGTTATAGAATGCTTACTATGTGTTTATGGCTGTTCTAAGTGCGTAAAAATATTTTTTTCCAATTTGTATTATTGTTCATGGTGTTATTCCCTAATATCTGTAAGATCCTTGAAAGTGGGATCCTTAAAGGGCAGTGACTTACCTACCCATCATGGGTAATCAGCATATGCCTCATGAATGAATAAATGTTCATCCAGTTTGCACATTTATTGAACGCTAGCATCTAAAGCTGAAGAGAGTAGGGTCCTGATTTCTCTCAGATCACTCTTCGTACATAATACAGCAACATGCATGTGCTTGGCAGTCAATAAACATTTGTTGACCATCTAAATGAGATAGAAATGAAAAATACTCAAGTATCTAAGCGTGAACTATTTCCCCTTTATTTTACATTCTTTAGTCTTTTGACATCATATTTGAAACTTTTTGTTGTTACTATATTTTTTCCAGTTTTCTGTTCTAGTTTTTTCGCTTGAGTAAGATTAAGGTCATTTTTTTTTTTTTTTAACAACAAGGACTTTTTTCAGTAACTGCACATGCCAATGCTATTGACCCACTGTGGAAAGTCTGAGTTTTAGAAAATGCTTTTAACAGCAAAGGGCTTCACAGGCCCGTGTTCTGTGCAGGCGTTAGTAAGAGTGTTCAATGTCCCTGGCAAAATTGGTGTTTACCAAGGTAAACACTAGATTTGTGGGGTCACTTGCAGGTATAATTGAGCCCTCGCCTCTAGTTACGAGTTTGTGATTTGATTCACTAACACTGCAGATATTTCCATGTAGAAGTTTGGTCTAAAATACCTAAGGCATAAGTGGGCAGGAGGCATGATTCTTTTTCTTGGTTTCAGCTGGACAAGGACAGAGTTTCCCATGCTATGCCTTCCCACCTAAACAATAGATGAGAATTCTCTGCTCTTTCTTTTTTTGTCAGTTTCCCTCTTCATTCCTCTTTATGAATAATTTGGCAGCCACCTTAGGTGAGTGCCACCGAGTGTCAGTTGAAATTAGCAACTAGCCTGGCCTTGGTGACCTGTGTGGGAGCAGTTTCAGGGACATGGTGAAGGCAGAAGCCACAGTGCAGCGAACTGAATAGCATGAATGTTTGAGTCAATAACTTCTAGAGAGTGAGTGTGTGGGCTCTGGATCTGGAACACCCAACTTCAAACCCAAACTCTGCCATTCATTAGCTGTTGACTGTGAGCAGTTCACTAAACGTCTCTCTCTCTCTCTCTCTCTCTCTCAATCTCCTTGTCTATGAAATGGAAATAAAAATAGAACTATCTCCATGTTGTTATGAGGAGTAAATAAGTTCAAGTAGGTGAAATGCTTAGGACAGTACCAGCTTCCTTACAAGTTCTTAGTCAATACTAGGTGTGGTTTTTGATGAGTATGCAAAAACAAATTGTGACTACTTTTGAGGCTTGGCTATGAAAACTGGAAAGCAAATGAGATTCATAGTGAGGTGTTGGGCAGAGATTAGGAAGGTTATTCCAGATAGGAGAAAGATGGATATTTTCTATGCTGGAGGAACAATGGCTCTCAGAGGGTGACAGGTGGAAGATACAGAAAAGAGAGGGATTAATTGATGGAATGCTCTTACTGAGAAGATGAGGGAGGATGGAACTCAGAGAAGAAGTAGATGGATGGATGAACCTTGGAGAGGAGGGACTTCTTGTTTTCTAAGGCAGGGGCTGGGGGAGGGGTAATAAGGAGAGACAAAGCTAAGTATGCATATCTTTGTGGGTGAGGAGCAGGAAGTTAAAGGCGGTCAAGACAAATGAAGCCAGTTGTATTTGTGAAATAGGAACAGGCTCATCTGGTAGGAGAAAAGAGGTGGCAGAAGGGAGGAATGGCAAAGGACTAATAAATGAAGGAGTTATACAGCAGCAACTCCTGGCGACAGTATGACACTGGCCAGAATGTAGAGTCTGACAAAAGAAGTGAGAATTCTGGTCTGATAGGAAATGGTGCTCATAAAGGGGAAGATTGGTATTCACTTCCATAGATGGAACATTTCTAAGCAATGACAAGTCCAAGGTGAGCAATTTGAAAATTGTTTTGGTCTACAGCATAAAGTTAGAATTTAAAATGATTCTTTATTTTAAAAAAAAAGGTTCTTCACCACAAATCAATAACTGATTATATTCATACTCATCTTGATATTTTGAATCACCTTTCTTTTCCTGTCTATAAAGTTGCAATGGTATTGGAAAGGTAGACTCTTAGTGTTGGATTAGATCTTATCCCTATACCACCCAATCTGTCCTTGAATATACTTGTAAATGGGAAACTCACTTTTAATAGAGCTGATCATTCTATTTTTGGGTACACTGGATATCCACTAATATTGAAACGTAAGTGCTAGAATATGGATTTTACCTTGTTGTGATGGTCATACGAAAAGCTCTCTCATCCTACATGCCCATCCACAATGTTATTTTGTGACTTTTCCCATCAAGGGGTGGAGTGGATCTCCTTCCCTCAAATTGAGCTTGACCTGTGAATTGCTTTAACCAGGGTGAGGCAAAAGGGGCATGCCATGACTTTCATACCTACGCCTTAAGAGACACTGCAGTTTCCATATTTGCTTTCCTGGAATCCTGAGCTACCAAGTACAAAATCCCAACTTCCCTGACCCGCTGGAGAGGGAGGCCAGGTGGACAGAGGCCCCTGGGGGTTTGCAAGAGCACAAGAGAGATTGGCTCAGGAAGCCCCATGTGGTTCAGCAACCCAGCAGAATCACCGGACATGTCAGTAACACCAGCTTGATGCCTGCAGCCCCTGGTGAGGTTGCTGCAGCCATTACACAGGAAGCGGAGACAAGCCATTGCCACCGAACCCTCCCACGTTGCCGAATTTGAGCCGATAAATAGTGGTTGTTGCTTTAAGCCTCTGAGTTTTGAGAGCTTTGTTATGCTGCAATAGGATGTGAAGAGGAAGAGTCTTTAGGCAGGGAGACAAATGAAAAGACCTTGAACGAAATCTAAGTGTCAGGTGATGAGCTGACAAGTATAGAAAGAGAGATAGGGTAAGACGCAGAAGAGTGGGCGGCAAGATTCCATGTGACCCCATGATTGGATGGGGGGCAAAGGAGAAAGGGAAAGAAAAGATTTTATGAAGCTCCTTCTGGGATATAATGTTATACAGACAGCAATATGTCTAGATAAAGAATTGGAGTCTTGAGGAAGAAAAGTCCAGTTTACAGTTGTTATTTTTTGATGTGACAGCACAAGTTCCATGTAAAAAATGCTCCCTTAGCAGCTCAGGACACAGGCCTGAAGCTGAGGGCTGCATCGAGCCGGAGCTGCTAGAGGTTTCAAACAAAAGGATGCAACAGGCTCTTCTACCCTTTTGATCCAGCCAAAAGGCTACTCTCGAACTCCTTTCTCCTGTAAAAGGTAGAGACATCAAGCAAAGGCAAAGGCAGGGGGCAGAAACAAAGGAGAGGGAGAGGACTCCTGTGAGAGAAAAAGGCCCGTGCCATCCTGTGGGATTGCACCTTATTTTAGTTACGTTTCCTGGAAGGCTGCATTGCTTCTGTAAAAATAAGGAACGCAACATACACACTCAACTATAATTAACCGCCATTCAAAGGTTCTTCCTTTAAATAGCCCCAAATGAAAATGTGAAACCCAAACCTCAGCTTTTTAAATGACAATGAAAGGACAAGAGATGCTTTCCTTTTATGGGTTCTTAGACCTCCTGAAAGGGTCCTTTGGTGTCCCGAGCAGCATGGCCATGTCTGTGTGTGGAGGCGGCCAGCCCAGAACGCTGAGGTGAGGAGGTTTCCTTCAGTAGGCAGTGCTGTGACTTCCCACTCGCCATGGTGGGCAATATTTATTTTCTTTAAAAAGTGAAGACTACAGGTGACATGGTCACTCTTCTGAGAGGGACAGGATAGGGGAATGACCCCTCAGGATCCTGTCAAGATAACATGCTCATGCTGTGCAGTCAGCCATAACTGAGTTCAAATCCTTGCCCCATCATGGACTATCCGGGGGGGCCTTGGACATGCTGTTAACTACCACCACCACGCTCCCACCCCCCGCACCAAGCCTTAGTCGCTTCAGCCGTAGAATGAGGAGAACACTGTCTCCCTTGTGGCATAATTCTGAAGTATCTTTGAATGAGCTATTGTACGCAAGCACTCGATCTAGGAAAGGCACAATAAGTGGTGGCTGCAGTCACTGGAATTTGTGGTCATTCGGGGCTTTCCTACACCTGGCCACTCCCTGAGATGATTTCTCAAGAATATTTACAGCATGAGAAAATGGATCTGACTGCATTTCAGTCAATGCTTTTAATGTAACAAATGTTTAACATAATATTATAGAACAGCAGGTCATTTTTTAAGTGACATGAAGATTTCCTTCCTAGGGACAAATTTGGCTATTTCACAGAATCTTTGTGAATCTTCAGGCAAACCAAAACTAACCCGCTGGTTCCTTCTTATTTCATTATTCATAATTTTAAGCATAAGAAAATAAACAATGTTCAAATGCAGGATTTAGCAAGCTTTTTCTGCAAAGGACTAGAGAGTAAATATTTTGGCCTTGCAGGTCACAAGTGATCTGCCACATATTCTTTGTTAAGTTTTTATAACCCTTTAAAAATGTTTGAGTCAGAGATGCCTGGGCAACTGAGTCAGTTAAGTGTCTGCCTTTGGCTCAGGTCAGATCCCAGAGTCCTGGAACCAAGTCCCGCCTTGGGCTCGTTGTTCTGCAGGGAGCCTGCTTCTCCCTCTGTCTGCCATTCTCTCTCTCTCTCTGACAAATAAATAAATAAAATCTTTTTTAAAATGTTCAAACCATTCTTAGCTCATATGAAAACAGGCCATTGCTTGAATGTGACTCACAGGCTATAGTCGGCAGACCTTTCCTCTAGCTTAAATTTGTATTTTTTATTACTAGGGTACTTCTGCCAATAAGTATTGAAATAAAGAGAATGAGAAAATACGTTAAGTAAATAACATATAAGTGATTCTGATTCTGATTTGGACATATGCTGGGCTCAAGTCAGACCATTGATAGCTTCCCTTTATGGCATAGGACCATTTTCTCTAAGACATAAAGTGGTTAGTATGATTTTGAGGACTGGGATCATTCAGCACATTAGCTTTGACCAACATCCCTGTGCTTTTCTTTCTCTTTCTCAGAGGAGCAGTTTGGATACAGGCTTTATAGCATAAGAGGCAAACTGTCATTAAAACCCTAAACTGGAAATTGTGTTGCCCTTTATGAAAATGAACAGCTGGTCAGCTCCAGACCAGTGGCCAGGTCTATTTGTATTGTGTAAAAGTAGCTGTAGTATCCTTTCACGATAGGGGTTTTTAAGGCGTTTGTCAATCATCCATCAGGAGGGAAATCCTTGCCAGCAGTTAGCGATCTCTTTCAAGGCCAGCCCTACCTTGGCTTCTGTCATTCTGTGGACCTGGGAGAGAAGTATTCTCCTGGAACACATGATCCAGGATTGTCTTGATCTTTTCTTTTCTGACCTGGGTCTCAAAAAGCTTCCTTGGAGATCCCTATAGAGTGTCTTTTTCCCTATTTGCTCCATTTTCCTGACTTTCTCTTTATTTTTCCATGACTACAGACATAAAGAAAAAGGAGAAATAATTTAAAAACATAAAATATCCCTCAGATATTTATCCCTGCACATGCTGAGAGCAAACCACATTCTTTTCTTATAGTCCAGCATGTTTTTGTTGAATCCTATATTTTATGTTTAAAGAGGCAGATGGAATCATGACTCAAGAGCCGAGTCTTCCAATCCTGCCCTCAGCCATTTCCCTGCCTCCCTGAGAACACGAGGTCAGGCAAAGGGACACTCTGGCTAAGGTCCTGGCCTCATCGTTTAGTGTGATCATCTTGAGTCAGGCTGGACCAGGCAAATTCCTTTTGGGTGGGTCGATCTTAGTATAACACAGAGTCCGGATCAAATTAAAGCAAGCAGCTTCCTTTGTACCTTTCATCCTAAGCCTACATTGGAGTCTGGCCTTTGGCACCTCACCTATCCAGGCAGGAGAGAAGGCTAGCTCAAGAAGAGCACATTCATCAGGGAAGAGAAGCAGCTCAAGACCAAGAGGGCCCGAGCAGAGCACATTTGTCCTGGTTTCTAGGTCAGAGCTCACCCGGTCTGCCTCTCCCAGCCTTCTTGGGGCCCTGTGCTCCAGGCAATCTCAGGGCAAGAGCTGCACCAAGGGAGGAAGCACACTCCAGCTTCCATTCACGGGGCTTATTCAGTCATTCATCCACCAAACACAGATGTACTGAGTAGCTATCTTGTGCCAGATGCTCATCTAAGTACCAGAGGCAAAGCAGTGAGTATGAGGGACAAAGTCTCTGATCATTTTAGTCGACAGCTTGTTTGGAAGATACCATCTTTTCATGGACTTTTTCCTTGATCACTTGCATTCTGTATTGTGAGAACTGGCCTACGACCAAGGAAAATGTCTTTGAACCAGTCTAATCCCTAGGGCAGCCCTTTTGGAAGGATAAGGAGGGAGAAGTGTTGAAGAGAGGGCTGTGGACTTCTGGTATAGTCCCTGTGTCTTCATAGGGATAACAGTCTCTCCTTCCCACCTCTTTTTGGGTATCAAGAAGGTGTGCAATCCTGTTTCATCTCCTAAGCTCAGCTCATTCTATTCTGTTTGCCTGATGTTGGGCTCACTTCCCTTCCGCCTACATGAGGATCTCTCAGTCTCAGTTTATTTGGGCCCAGGGCTGTTACACACACACATTGCAGGTGCCATCTTTATGATGTCATGCAGTCAAAGGGTCTTATGTGAGGGGCAGGGAAGTTCCTTTGCTGGATGTAGATTACCTGTCCTGAGTTCTTGCGAACATATCCTTTTCTGTCCTCTGTAGTCTCTTCTGGTTTATTTTCTGCGGAAACTTTTTTGACTCCCAGGCTGAAGCAATGTTTGTCCTATGTTTGATGTATCCACGCTTTTCCTTTCTGAATGATCTACTGTAGGTAGTTTCTGGGGAGACTTCATTCCTCATTGAAGTTGGGTTCCTTGCCATATAGGCAGGCCCACTCTCTTTAACTCCCGTTCAGACAAAGAATGGGCTTTTTTAACCCACAAGACAAAATGACATGTTATTCCTGTTCTAAAATCAATATACTACCTGTACCCCTTATCTTTTCCAGTCCTGTGCCTCTAGATTGTTTTCTCTGGTTCATCTTTTTCTTCCCATGATCAGAACTGGGCTCGAGCCCTTCCTGCAGAATACCCCTCAGCACAGTATCAACAGGTGTAAAATGCTATTCTGGAGACATAACAGAAAAACTGAGATACTATCTGCTCCAAGTGTATCTCTACATCCCTAGAAGAAATTACTCTAGGAAGTAAGTTTGGGGGGCAGAAGGGTCATTGAAATGTAGAGCCAAACAAAATCAGCATTCTTCCTTTTCCTCAGACCTCACATACCCTCATACAGTCCAGCAAGATTCTGACTACCCATCATTGGTTTCCTCTTGGCCTGTAAAGACTCCCCTAGGCATCTTTGTGTCAACCTCTTATTATCCAGATTTATCGCTTTACTGGTCAATCCACTTTTTAAAATTCACTTTTTTATATATAACATCCTGACCTAAAAGTAGTAAAGTTGTCTGTAGATCCTGGTTAATAAAAGCAACAAAATTGACAGTTCCCATGTCTGTAATTATATTTGTGAAACTAACAAATGGATGTAATATAAAAGATTTTCTTTACTGGTCATGTTGTGACATCAGTTTGTATTAAATAATGAGAGTGAGAACTTAGAGGATTTCCTTTTCAATTTGGTGAAAATTAACATAAAATTACCGATCTGCAATAGACTTGCATAAGAGTTACCACTATCAATAATCATTTAGAATTCATTTTACTCAGATAAATTGGAGTCTCCAGTAAAAACAGGACTTATCTTCTTCATTCCTGAAGAAAGATTAAAATAATAGCTTGTTTGGTATAACTGGATCTTGGAATCAGACACACATTATCCATGTGGCTTTTTATATCTGCTCTTAAGTTTTAAGTATAAACATGAGTTAATGCTACATGAAACTAAGACAATAAGATGGAGTGCAATGATGATGATGGCTAGGCTGAAGTCAGGAAATTACAGACTTGAAAGGCACCAAAATGTCACCCAGTCCATTCCTCTGCAGATACAGCTGCTGTCTTACTTAATGATCTCTGAGAAAGAAAGAAGAAAAAGATCCTTCATTAATCAGCTTTAGGAATATCTTCACCCTTCCCAAATATTAGCCCCTCAAACTCTCTTTATAGCAATCAATTCTTGTCTATGTATATAGCTTAAAATAACATATTTGTTAGAGAGGATAGAGGTGAGGACAACAGGTAATCGCTATCCCTTTTTATTACCCTGCAGATATAGTATGTAATAATAATATCAACCACAATCAAAACACCATACATTGAATTTTTTTTTAAGATTTATTTATTTGTAAGAGAGAGAGAGTGCATGTACACGCGAGCAGAGGGGAGGGGCAGAGGAAGAGGGGGAGAAATCCTTAAGCAGACTCCCCACTAAGCATGGAGCTCCAA
Organism: Ailurus styani; assembly: GCA_002007465.1. Taxonomy (NCBI): domain Eukaryota; kingdom Metazoa; phylum Chordata; class Mammalia; order Carnivora; family Ailuridae; genus Ailurus; species Ailurus styani. The sequence continues at coordinate 164,547 of LNAC01000865.1, read as the reverse complement.
ACTGGGCTCATTCCAGGACCCCACTATTGCGACCTCAGCTGAAATCAAGAGTCGGTCGCTTAACTGGCTGAGCCACCCAGGTGCCCCCATGTATTAAATAGGTTAGACATTCTTCTGAGTCCTTTAACGAAAAAAAAAGGCATTATTCTTTTGGTACCCATTGTTATTATCCGTACAGAAATAGAGACTTAGAGAAGATTAGTAGTTTGCCCAGTTTCACAATTAGTAAGGGACAGAATAAGAATTCAGACCATTTATTCCAAAACCTCACTTTTAACCTTCCTGATTCTGCATCATCATACAATGAACTTCTGTGAATCTATTCACGTGCTATAAATCTATTTTTTAAAAAAAATCTAGTTAGGTCCCCTCTGAGTTTTCTTATCTCTGGATTTATTTCCAATTTCTAACATTTTGCCACAGTGTCATATTCTAACATTAGTCACTAACAGAGGTGTATGGCAGACTGTTACTTTAAATCTACATGCATCAAGAAAATAGGCCTAATTGGAGGAAATTAAGGTGGTGGCAATTTCCTGATGATTAAGCACAAAAATATGTTACTAGAGGAAGTTGTAGAATTTTCTGTTCTGAAAATCTGAAAGAAAAGTACAAATAAGGTTTGAACAAACTCAAATTTGAACACCCATTTCCTGATTTTATAAAATGAATGATTTAGAATAGGTGATCTCCCTCGGGCCTGCCCCAGCCCTCACATCCCACAAGTCTGTAACTTTCGGTAGAGATTGGATGTTCCAACCTTTCAAGGTCTTTTTTAGACTTCTATTTTTATGCTTGAATGATTCCTGACTCTCTTTGGTTCAGCTTCACATTCTTGAGTCTCTTTCAAATGGAGATCTCATAAGAGCTATTATTTAACAGTATCCCAAATGCATGATGTACAGAATTAAATACAACTGTGCATTTAGGACTTCAACAATCATAGTTCATTATTACTGTGTGTTTGTTCTCCTATTTGATTAAGGTTAAACAACAGGGCCATATTTCCTATTGGGTAGCATTTTAAAGTGTATTATGTATGTGACAGATGGGATCTTATAAATGCATTAAGCGTGCTTATTTTAATATCTAAGCATATGCAAAAGTTCTAGAAATATTTTACATGCAAATGTCTGGGACTCTGCAAGGGCCTATAATAGAAATCCATACTCTGTGACTTCAAAGCTTTAGTCTCGACAACTAATCACTTGGCTATTTCCAAATCAAATTTCTTCAAACAAATCAAAGGCATTTGTCCTACCCAAGAACCAAGTTCTGTGGCAAGTTTGACATTTGAAAATCAAGCTGCTTATTGAGATATTCATGCACTGAAAAAGGCACCCAGAATTTCTTTCAAGGGCTGAGAAATACCTTTTTTCATGCTCCAGTGACTCAGAAATTTGTCAAAGAGAATTTTATCAAATTTCCTTCACACACACACACACACACACACACACACACACACACACACACACACACCTCACCTTTGCAGTAAGAGCCAGCTTTCAGAATTTCAGCCCAAGAGGTCCTTCATTTTCTGAAAGGTTCTGAGCCCCTGAGATTTCCCTTCTTTCGGAGTCATAATCGCTGTGTTGCTTCTCAGTTATTAACAATAACACTGATTAAGAGGAGAGAAAAGGAAGAGACATTCTCCATACCAATATTAAATGGCTTCACAGAGTAGGAATATTTTAAACACCACAGCATCTGTGATAAGTAGAATAAAGTGCTCAATTTCTCAGGGAGCAAGCCGAAAAGAAAAGAAGAGAATGCTAAATAACTAACCTTTCTGCAGGGCTGCCTACATCCAAGGAACTGTGCTAGCTCCTTCACATGCATTGTTTCATTTAATCTACCCAACCCTTCCCAAGGAGGGGTTTTTAGTGTAGCAGTTTTTACCTATGAGGAACCCGAGGTTCACAGAAATGAAATAACTCAATTGCAATCATCTAGACAAAATCCAGACAGGGTACACTTCAAGCCTCTGCTTTTAGATGCTCAACTACACTCCTGCCTTCTTCCTGAGGAGAAGAAAAAGCCCTGGCTGGAAGAGGTAACTAAGGAAGCGGAAGAGCAGGCTGGGCTTCCAGTGGACAGTAGTTTAGAGCCCAGATCTCCCCCTCAGGTTATAGGGGCTGGCTCTGAGCCAGCGCTCATAAATGTTCATTGAATGAATGACTGTATGAATGAATGGAAGACAATGGAAGACAACTTAACAAGGCGTTCTGGCCCTGTGACCCCCTCCTCCCCTACACTATTAATTGTACATTCTAGCCCATTCTTGCATCTGTCACTTGTCCATGATTCTGCAATCCAAACCCTGGCTTCCCCTCCCAGAACCAGTGCTGAACATATTTGTGAAAAGAACAAAATGCCTCTTTGGCAGTCTCGGCCTTTTCTCCTTCCTTGCTGGTGCTGCTGCTTCCTAAGACTATGCTGTCCTTGACACTGGCTGCCAGCTGCCCAAAACTCAGCAAACCCAGGGCAAAACCCCAAGGGGACTTTTTGTGATCTACTTACTTCTACTTTCTCCTCCTCCACTGCCAACATTTCAGGCTTTCTGGAAGCAATTGTTTGTTTGCTTATGCATCTTCTCCTTTGAATAGTAAGATCTGTGAAGATGGGAGATGTGTCAGCCTTGTGTCTCTAGTTGCCCAGTCATGGTCCCTAGAACAAAATAGTGGTTTAGTCAACATTTGTTTTCTAAATTAGTGAAGGAATGGATGAACGGATGAATGCTTTCCACTACAAACCTTACTTATCGAGATTGAAGGTAATTGGATACTGCTATCACTAATAATTTTTATAATAATATACTTATTTAGAAGTATTACTATAGGAAGACTTATAGTGTATGTGAAACTAGCATGTTATTAATTCATTCAATAAATATTTGCTAAGTACTTACTACTGGGTTGTTCTAGGCATTAGGATATATAATCAATGACCATTATGAAATCAAAATGCAACTTTGTCTTCTATCATCCCTTTACTTTTTTTGGCGGGGGGGGGAGGGATTCTCTTTTTATGCTCCTGGATGAAAATTCTAGTAGGCTCTATAATTTCTCAACTCACTCATGGGTAAAACAGTCCTAAAATGACATCAGAAGTACAGTCTCAACTCTGTAATTGTAATTTCCAGTTCCATGGAATATTCAAAACTCTGAAATTGAGTTAACATTAAGCTTTCTCCCCTCCCCCAGGTGGAGCTCTGTGGTCAAAGAGGGCATCATGAGCCTGGGCTCTTTCTTTACTCTGTTTACTCACTTCTTTTCTCACCTTATAGCTGCTGTTTCAGAGCCCTTCAACCCAGGGTTAAGCATGAGATGGGAGGAAAGTTGGGGGAATAATACCTTAGCCTTGATAATTCTTACTTGACTCTTGGTTCTCCAAGCCTGACAAGTGGTTCAAGCTGATCCACCTGATTGAGGAAGCTTTCATGGACCCTTCAGAGGTCCCCCACTGGGCACTCTTCTGTGGAGACCCTTATACTAAGCATGTGTTTCTATTCTAGTCTCTATGGTCTCCTGTGGTCCATCTCTCAGCCTTTAGGAGCTGGAGAGCATATATCCTCAGTGGGAGCCTTCTGAGCCTTAAGGGTGAGGTAAGAAAATCCCACACTTGCTCTCTCTCCTGTGATTCACATCTGCTCCATGGGAAGCATTCACATCCCTCCCCTGCCTGACTCTGGGAAGATACACTGGTCCCTCAGGGGTTAGGCATCAGTTTTCTCTGTCTCCTGACCAAGAGACACAGCTCCCAGGTCTGACAGAGATCTTTGTGAAGATGTCCTTACCACACCACATGTGGAGTTTCTGATGAAACTCCTTCACTCAGCTCTCCCTTGCACCACACTCTGGACCCTCTTGGGTTCTCAAAGAGGGGATTAAATTATAGGATACAAGAACTTTTTTTTTTTAGATTTTTTTTTTTATTTATTTCACAGAGGGAGAGAGATCACAAGGAGGCAGAGAGGCAGGCAGAGAGAGAGGGGGAAGCAGGCTCCCCGCTGAGCAGAGAGCCCGATGCGGGCCTCGATCCCAGGACGCTGAGATCATGACCTGAGCCGAAAGCAGAGGCTTTAACCCACTAAGCCACCCAGGCACCCAAGAACTTTTTTTTTTTAATCTGCACATGATGGGTTAGCCTTGGAAATTCCCATCTATTTTATATTGTAATGTCTGTAGGCACTTACGTCCTTCACGTAACGTTATATACTGTGTGTATTTGTCATGTGTGTGTGTGTGTGTGTGTGTGTGTGTGTATCTCAAGTACATTGAACATAAAGTTGTGGGATATAATGATAAAATTACATTTGTCACCTCTCTCTAAAATACATTCAGTTTTTCCTCTGCCCCTAGATGAAAACGCAACTTAGGTATTCCCATGTTTTTTCTGATACTTCTTAAGTAATAAAAACACTCTGGTCACTTTAAGTAACAAAACACTGTCACAATTTGGTACTTTAAATGTCCAGTCCCATGTAATGGTCAAACCTTCCAACTTCATCCAAAATTACAGTGACTCTCCTCCCAGTAGGCCCACAGCCTAGAAACGTGATGCATTTGCTTTCTTTTCCTTTCTTGCTCCTCTCTGCACTAGCTAGCTGCTATTTATAGATCATTTGGAGGTGGAGCAAGAGGTAAGGAGGAGAGACAAGCTCTTACATGGCCAGTTCTTTGTAAGGTGAACTCATGACCACTGGGCCTGGCCTATATTAAAACCTTTTGTCTCATGGAACACTTCCCTGGGTTCTTTGGACTCCCCCTGCCACGCTTAATGCCAGGAACCTCCCAACTGCACAGGTGTCTTGATATGGGTGATGAAGCATTTTCCTCTGACTGGTTTCTTATTCCTTCCAAAATTCTGAAGAATGGGGCAGGGGGGAGACCCACTCCAGCTTCTATTTTGACTTTTTCCCATTTCAAAGGTGCTATTAAACAGAGGGGAGCTAACAGAACCTGCATCTGGTTCCCTTGTTTGCATGGCCTGTGTTTAATGTAAGGCACACAGTCACTCAACTTTTGTACCAAGAAACTCAAGGAGACACTTCTTGGGCCATTGCTGCTGCTGGAACTTCTGTGTCAGTTTATTACATCTCCTTGGCTATAGGGGACAGATACGAAATTTCCAAGTGACAAGTCAGAGTCTTTTACTTGATTGGATTTGAAGGGACAAGCACCCCTTTGGGGAAGGGACCTTACAATTTAGCTCTTGCTAAAGGAATTCCATCTCAAGTTCTTTCTTCTCTCAGACTTCTTATATTCTGTGCATTTGACTTGCTTCGGGTTTTAATTGTCTCCATTCCAATTCCTGCAGGCTGGTCTGTCTCATAAATCACATTGGTATCTGATATCTGTGAGAGCTGAGTGTTCAGTCAAAACTTCCAATTTAACATCCTGATATAAACAGTTTGATGTGCACAGCTATCCCATGGCATGTGCAGCATATATTATTATTCCTATCTGAAATATAAGTAAACTAATGTTCACACAAGTTAAGTAACCTGCACTATGACTCATTACGTTTTCTCACTCCATAGTCTTTGCTCATTTCTTGCCAATGAGTTAACTCATTGTCCTTCTAAGAATGGACTGGAAGTCCAGTGAGTTAATGAGCAAGACTAATCTTATTGGTGTCCTATTCTATAAGCCTACAGAATTCCCAAGAGACACTTACAATGAATAACTAAAACACATAATTCATGGGAAGTAAAATAAAATAAAATGGTAGGTTTAATGATGATTTAGAATAAGTAGGCTTAATTGAGAAAAATAGACTTACATCATAATGAAACAAAAATACAGACCTAACAATGTAAACACAGTAAAAATTAAAAAGAAAAAAAAATCCTCATTACTAAAAACTAAACATCTGATTATATGGTAATGAAAGCCAGGTGTGGTTTGGCTACACCTGAAAGAAAACTGATTGGCAGTAACTTATCACCAACGGTGAACCGCACCTGTGCCATAGGAAATGGGAAAGTGAACTGCCCTCCTTGTTGTAATGTGCAAACCTAACTTTGGTATGGAATTAGCCTTGCTGTAAGACTACCCACCATACGGTATAAAGCAATTGGCAGGGGGAGGGTTAAATAAATGTATAAGACTAATACGCACAGGGGTTTGAGAAATTTTGGACTAGTACAGATCTCTTGTAGGGTAATGTCAGTAATGTCATTTGTAAGCCATATTTTATCGCCTCTTCTGCCAACTAGCTGATTTTCCTGAAAGGAAGGTTCATCTCCTAGTGCCCTGGGATTGGGGCAGTCTAAGTTGTTTTGAGCTCCACACCTTTATTTCACCCTGGGAGCAGGTGAGAGGCATATGGAACCGAGAGCTAACATCTTACTTTTGTTGACTTATTTTTAAAGTACCACTAGACCTATTTTTATATATCGATTAATCCCTATCAAGCTCAATTTTTTTCAATTGTTTATATCGTTTATCAACCTTTTAAAATTGAATCCTGTCTTTGGAAGTAAAGAATGTGTTATAAAATTCCTTGTGCTGAAGGTTTTTTGAGGGGCTGGAGAGGTAGATACTGCCATATAGGGGTGACAGAGTCAGAAAGACCTGGCCTGGAGAGGCGCACAAAGCCGAGGGCAACTGACAAGGGGCCTCACTGCAGAATAACCTGTGCTGTGGGATTTGTAAGGCAAGGAAGTTGAGGGACTACCAGAAACAGAAATGCGATCTTAGTGTGAAAGAACAAGACCAAACTACAACTGTAATCCCTTTGCTTTTGGTCTCACTGCTCAAACCTGTCCTCTGCTCCTGATGTTGCACTCTGATCTCAAAGCACTGATTCCTGATTTTGATTTACTATTTCTCAAATGCATCATTATTTTGGAATCTTCTAGTTTTCTAAAATGTGAGCCTTCCTTTACTGTCCTAAAGGAATGCCTATTTCTCTGCTTTAAATGAGATAACGGATATAGGTATGTTTTTAGCAACTCAATAAAAGACAGTGCAAACATTGGGTATGATTTCCATGTCTCTATTGTACAGCTTAGTCTTATTTCAAAAGATGTTTAATGTATTTGTGTATTTGGCCCACTTTGTCATTTCAGCATGTGTATTAAAGAGAGGAGGTGTTGAATTCAGTCATTCAGAACTTTTTCAAATTGATGTCAACAAATGTATCAGGAATCTCCACAATCTGGAATTGTATGTGTATAGGGCCATTTCCTTAAGGATATGAGCAGGTTCATGTGGTTGTCCCAAATCTCCAGGCCTGTCCCCTGTTATCTCTGCTCCTATGTTATCTCTGCTCAGACCTTTAGTAGAGTTCTACTGTTTCCATAACTCTAAATCCCTGAAATTCTTTGAAGTTGTTCAAATAGTAGAGTATCTTTCAAGATGTCTTGGTGTTTTATCAAAACCTTGACTCAATTTGGTAGCAGGATTTCTGAACACATCCCCAATGCCATTTTCCTAATACATTTTACATCCATTTTGAGGGCTAAGTGGTATCTTGACCACATCCTATGCTTTCTAGAATCCACACCATCTTAAATATCTAGCATTCTCATTTCTGACATTGTACTGAAAGAATGCTATTTTAGGTCAAATTGTTTTTATTCTTTAGAAAATCTTGGTTCTTATAAGTCACTTATGCCTCCTGAGTTAGGTTTTCTTGTCCACTTGTTAAGTTACAAACATGCAAGTTATATACTTGTATATAATACAAGTGTGTATTAGAGTTCTCCAGAGAAACAGAACCAATAGGAGATGCATGTGTATGTTTATATATATAGGAATTGGCTCACGTGATTATGGAGGCTGACAAATCCCAGGACCTGCAGGTGTCAAACAGGAGACCCAAGAGCTGATGGTCTAGTGTTTTCCAAACCAAAGGCTTGTAGTCTGTAGACCCAAGAAGAGCGGATATTGAATCCAATAGTAGGAAAAAAGATTCCTAGCTTAAAGCGATCTGGCAGGAAGAGTGACCTCATGAAAAGATGACTCTTTTTTTTCTTTTTTTCCCTATTTAAACCTTCAGCTGACTGCATGGGGCCCACCCAAATTAAGGAGGGTAATCTGCTTTACTCAGTCTGTTGATCCAGATGCTAATCTCTTCCCGAAACCCTCACAGACACACACAGAATAACGTTTAACCAAATGTTTAGGCACTCATGTCCCGCTCAGGTTGACCCATAAAATTAACCATCCAGAGTGTATACTATGGGAGTGTCAGGTACTTATTTAACAGAACTTTTTACTATTGCTAAGCAATAAATTAACAAGAGTTAATTTTACTACTAATAGAGAAGATTACTGAACATAGCAGTATACTTATCATAATATTGTTGCATATGGGTAGTCAGATGCTTAAGGGAAACATTTCCTGTTACGGTTGGAAGGTTGGCATTGGCTACCTTTGTAATCCCAAACACTGGCATGAAAAGGTTCTTGTGTTAGTCGGAGAAAGTATCGCTAAGTACTATAATAATCAGTCCGTAAATTTTAATGACTTAATTTTAAAAAAAGTCATTTCCCATTTACCTCACAGTCTGAAAAAGGTCAGGAGTCTCTCCTAGGTAACTCTTCCAAGTTATAATATCCACTTGTAGAACACTTCCATATGTTTAAATATAGATTTTAAAATCAATATGTATGTCACTTTACTTTGAAAAGGAAAGAGGTATAAAGTCAACTGCAGAAATAAATATTTAATTGATTACTGGCTCCTATAAATTAGAAGCTACATAACCTTGGAAAAATCATTTTTCTTCATTGATGATCTTCTGGGGAGCCCAGGGGGAAAACACAAGTTGAAACAGCAAATTAAACTTTCAAATGTTTTGTTATGAGGGAGTCTTTCTTACCAGAGAGCTTTGGAAATGTGGACTTTGGAAATGTGGACTTCCCGATATAGCAGAGGGAAACTTCCGAATGAGTTTTAGATTCAAGCACCAGTTGTCCTCATCAAGCTGGGTAACCTCAGAAAACCAGTTAACTACTCTGGGCCTTCGTTTACCTAATTTGAAACTTAGGATGTTGGCCACACTGATTTTCCTGAGATTGCTTCCAAATCAAATTTACCGCAGTTACTCCAACTGGACAGTCATCTCTTTAGATTTAGTTTACAGAGAAGTTCTACTTGGAGGTGAGGGAAGGAAGTGAAGCCATGTGAAGGGATTCCTCTGTCATCTTGTAGAACAACCCACCTGAGATGTAGACAGGCACTCTTCAAAACTGTGAGTCCATTGGGCACTGACCACGGTCCAAAGAGAGCTCGCTGTGATCCACGTGAAGCTCAGAGGTCTCATTTACAGAATGTTGGAGCTGCTTGTTAGTCATAGTGTGCCAGAGACTTCACTGGCCAAGCGGAGGCAGGAGGAGGTTCTGGACCTCTGTCACTATCACAGAGGGGCACAGAGGAGCCACACCAGGCTTTCTGGCTCCTGGTTGATTTCGGTTACGGTTTAGACACTGTCATTTTAATCTTTACTTGTTGTTTCAATGTGTTAGCATTGTTATCTATCTGAGTTCCACACAGAATGCTGATTGGCTCTAATAACTTCCCAAGACCTTGCAGCAGGAGCACTTAGAAGCGTCCTGGAGAGAGCCCTGCTATGCCATACACATGCACAGCGTTCTCAGGGAGTCATGCCGACGCTGCCTCCGAGGCTCCCTTCCCACCACCATTTTGCTACAATCCCAAGAGAAGCCACCCATCTTGACAGGTTTCCTTTCCTATGGAGCAAGAGGTATAATTAAATTGTGTCCCAGCAGTGAAGGCTCCTTAATGATGATGAGCCAAAACTAATTGTATTGATTTGTTTATTACTGGCTTAGGAGGCCCATCAAACAAATGGACTGAGACTATTTCCATATTCTTATCTGTTGGGTAAATGAGAAACAAATGACCTCTCCATATGTCTGCATCCTGAAGTCACTGCCCTCTAAGGCTGTCCGCTCTGTGGCCGCGGGTTGGAGCTTTGTCCAGTGCTGAGGCCATTTTGCTGTTTGCTGTGAAGAAACTGAAAAGTTTGGGATTCGTTCTTTTATTTTTAATCTATTTAGGGGGATTCGTTTTTAATGATTATAATTTGGAACTTTGTCAAGGTGCCAGCTGGTCTGTTTCCTTCAGGGGACCTAGTCATGAGTATTAATAATCCTAATTTAGGATCCTCTGAGGAAGGGCGAGCTCCAGCGTCTGGAATGGCAGGAACTGAGGAGTCACTGACACCACATGAGTTCAGAGAAAGAGACTCCAGTTCCCGGCCAGGAGGGAGGTGTAACTGTGGGCAGCTGTCGGAGAGCCAGGGGAAGACAATTGTACCTGTGCCTGTTGGATTTTCTTGGTGTGGGGAGTGGACCCCTTTGCCAGTCTGTTGTTCCACAGAGTAAGAGCTATGAAGAGGATTAGAGGAGGGTTTCTGAAGAGATCGATGGTGCAGTCCAGGGCCGGAAACTGGGCCCATGTGGAAGAGGATCAAAGACATGGTATTATTTCGTTTCAAAAGCACGAAGCCTGACTGTGCGTGGATGAATGGTTGATATGACTGCTCACTTTCACTGAGGTGAAAGAGCAAAACTAAGCATGGTCCTTTAGAAAGATTTAGGAGGACATAGAAAGAAAACCAACATCTCTTGAGTTCACGTCCTGCTAAGTGCCTTACATGTATTGTCTCTTTAATTCTCTCACATCCCCGACAGGTAGGTATTCATGTCCCATTTTAGAGAGGGAGAAGCTAGGGATCAGATAGTTTATGTAACTTGCCTAAGGATGCCCAGCTAGCGTCGGTCGATTCAAAGCCAAGGGAGTCCGCATCAAAGCTATGAATTAGGAGACAAATACATACCGATTTCTCTCCTTTATATGTTTCCAATAGAGAACTGGGGAGTTCCATTCAGCATCCTTGCATTTGCAGTATTGAAGAAAACGGCACTTCCTTTCTCTCTCTCAGTACCCTCACTCTTCCCAAGGGAGGGCCTCATCTAAAAGAGGAGAATATGGAGAGCCTGGGAGGCTTTGACCATATTGGTCAAGGGCAGGACCACAACACAAACCCACCCAGGCCATCCTATGGCTAAGCTCTCTCTCTTGTGACCTTTGCCCCAGTCTCTTCTGCTCTGAGGGCCTTGGCCCTGTGACTTGGTCTCTGCATTTCTGTTTGCACTTGGTGCCAATCAGAAGCACATGATCCCGACAAGATAGTCAGAGGTCCTTCCACATTAGCCATTGATTTATTTCCACCAGTAAAGCTGATGCTCTGTTATGTTGACTGGTTCTTTCTGTCCTCAATTATTTAGAACCCTAGAGAGGAAGAATGAGTAGTTAAGTTTTTATTTTTGTTTTGTTTTTCCTCCACTAGTCTCTATTACTGACAAGACACAGGGTAGAACTTTCTGAATATGAGGTCATTAAGATGACATGATAGCTTACAGTGTTTGGGAATGTTTAGGGGAAATCTTGACCAACAGGAGAAAGAGGTGAAGCTCTTTCTTAGCCTTGCTTGAAGCCTTGCTTGAAACTTAAAGCTGGTCTGACAAATTTGCATTACTCTTTACTAAATCAATGTTTTATTTTTGAGAAATCCCAACTTCTAAAAATACTTCACATTTTATCCCACATTTGCAGATATAAACTATTTTACCATGCATGTAGACTTGATAGGGTCAAAAGCCTTTGATAAACTTAGCCTTATTCAATTATCAAGACAGCAGAGAAGAACTGAGGAAGGCAGAAGATAAAGTCTCCTCTCCGTAGAGGGGGAAACTTACTGAAGTGACTTGTCAAGGTCACTTGGCTGGTAAGTGGCTAGATTAAGACTCTGCCTGCTTTTCTGTGTTCAGACACATTAACCAACTGGCCTTAAAAATAACAACACTGCACAACAGAAGACATAAGAAAAGCAATTGATAAATTTGATTACATAAAAATACAGATCGTCCATGTAGCAATATTAATTAATCAAAAAACACAAGAAGATAAATAACAAGTGGAGGAGTAATTTGCCCAGCTTGACAAAAAGTTATTTTCTTTAATATACAGTAAATCCTTACATATCAATAAGGAAACTATAAACAACCACAAAAAAAAATAGGCAGGGAAGATAAGTAATTGGTCAATGGCTGCAAAAATATGTTTAAATTTATATGTAATTAAAGAAATACCACTGAGATACCATTTTTGACAAACTGACAACAATTTAAAAGTTTGATGATATGAAACATTGTTTAGGATATGGGGGAAAACTCTTGGTGGGAGTATAATTTGAAACAGATTTTCTGGAGGACAATTTGGCAATATTTAACCTCTTAGTAATGCTCATTATATCTGATAGGGTGTGAAAATAGAATCCCATTAAGTATACACAGAGCCCAGAAGATGTGTTTGATCTACCCATCAGGTCACTTATCAGACTACAGGGTCCAGCTTAGAAGAATATCAGGAAACCTCTGCTCCAAGCTCCTTTGCTATGACCTTTCTTACCTCCTCTTTTCATGGTTCTTTTCCTTCCCAGCTGGTCTTTTTATCTTTCTAGTTTCCCCCCAGAGTTGCAGCCTCCAGGTTCTCGATTCTAATAGTCCTCCCCTGGTACGGTCCTGTTGTGTCCTGGGCATCGGCAGAGAGCAAGGGACCTTATGGACTTCAGAGTGAAAATATATAAGATAATGTAACATGCCCCTTGCTTATTTTGACCATCACTTATAGTACAGCTCAAATGCACTACCCTAATAGAAACTCCCTCTTGGTGGACAAGAGAGAAAATAAAGAAGGAATAGAAAATTCTATTTGACTATAATATAAATTCACCCAGAAATTATACTCGGCAGAATTTATTCTGTAGACTTACTTGCAAGAGTGCATGAAGATATGTCTGAATAAATAATTAATCTGCAGCAACATTGTTTGTAATTGCAGAACATAATATATAAATGGCTGTCAGTAGTAGCAGAGTAAACCATGGTGCCTCTCTATTATGGAATACTAGGCAGCCCTCAACACTGGGTCTTCCATTACACTTTCAGGAAGTCTTCTAGAAGCAGTCTGTATTCTCCAGTGCGAAGATCTTAGTTTTTAAAGACTGGCCAACTTAAACATACATGTTTGTAGAATTATAAATGAAATTATTAAGTATCTACTTATATTTATTAATCTCGTTGCACATTCACACTGAAGATCACATATCATATAACATATTACTTTGGAAATATTGCCACTTTCTGCATTTCTAGAATCAGTATTATTCAGAGGTTTCACATGCATCTTTAACAAACTGTAGCTCTTTTCTGAGTCATCTAACACATACTTTTTTCAGTGTACATTTGACTTATTTCCATCTGTTACTTGAGAAGCAGCATTTGTTGGCCCACAGATGACATTTCACTAGAAATCTCATCCCAAACCCCAAGTCCCAGTCATAGAACGTGAGGAAATTGTTTTGTATCACTCATCCTTAGGGGGTATATGTAGGTTTTCACAACACAATTGCTTATTCTGTTGCTTATTAAATGATCTCTGAACGGCCCATTTAAAATCTCAAGCTTGAAATTTTGAGTTCTTAACCCCCAGGAATGAAGACTAACTTGTGATAAATTTCTTTGCCCTCTTTAAATGGATTCCAATTGATAATAACCTCAGTAAGCATCTGGAAGGACTGGTTGACTGTGTTTGTTTCAGGCTAACACATCTTTTCCAAACAACAGTCTTCTGTTCAAGTTAAGCAATGAAGAAACCTCTCATAATTTGAGAGACTTCGCAAGAACCCAAAGATAATTATCCTTTTTTTCCTGAAGGATAATTTGGGGAAAATAACTGCACCTTTTACCCAAGCATTTATGGAATATACATGTATAATATTGTGGGAAAATATCCAAGATACATTTTGAAGTAAAAGAACGGTCGCAGAATCTGATTTATAGCGAACCCAGATGCACAAAAGGAAAAGGAGACACCAGTAAACATATATGTAATCGTATATGACCACATATTCATAAACCTTTTCTGTAGTAACACATAGTGATTACTCCTAGAGTGTTAGGGGAGGTCCCCAGGAGGAGGAGGAAGACACATATTTTCCTCTTTTACTGTTGTTCCAGTGTTGGCAGTAACATGTTAAATGAAAATTAATTTAAAATGCATTCCTTTCCTTTTCCTTTCTCCCTTCTGCCTCCTCCTTCAAGCTGTTTCTTATTTAGAGTTTCGCTTGCTATTAAACTTGAGCCAAGTTTAATCACTGACCTCCTGGTGGAAAAGGCCAGAGCCTGTTCAGTGACTCTAGCCTGTCTCCCACCCATTCTCCACTGTAGGCACTCGCCAAGTTAGAAGTTACATCTGCATGTAACTTGTAAATCCCCAAACACATACATGATGCTCTACAAGGCTAATGATTCAAAAGGCAAGGTCCTTATCCCAGGAGATTAGACTCCAAGTCACACAGAAACCATTTTGAGTTTTTTCTGGTGCTGAAACAGCAGGAAAGGAGGTCAGTTTGGGGAAAATTTACTGGAGGAAGCAAATTTTATGGAATGAGTAAAGGAAATGAAGGGAATAAAACATGCTTGATGAACAAGCTAAATGCAGGTTTTTTTTCAAATTAATGAAACCAAAGATAGAGAAGCGGGATATCAAGACAGCCTAAATGAGTAAGCCTCAACAGGAAGACAGAGGCATGAAGTTTCAGAAGCTTTGACATGAGAATGAAAAGAAAAGGGTATCAGGGTTCAGCGAGTGCATGTTATGAGATGCAGCTTATTGCTTTGGCTCCGTATGAGAATCCCTGGCTAAGAGTGCCTAAACAATGCAAGTTTCTTTTTCTCATATAGCAAGCAGTCGAGGTATCGGCAGTCACTGGAATTGATTCAGCCAGTCAGTGAAATCAGAGCTTCTGATCTGTTCAGGCTCTCCATGATGCTTTCGCTTCCTCGAAGTTCCCATGATCTGAGCAGCTGAGGCGGGGTCAAGTAGCACATCCTCCCATAACCCACTTCCAAACCTTGAGCCAAAGGGGGACACAGGGCAGTGTTTCTCCACCTGTGGCTCTTTTATTAGGGAAAGATTTCTTGCTCAGGACTTCCAGCAGTCTCCATTCACATCCCACTGGCCATAGGACTGCATCCACATTTTTGAGAGCAAGGGATCTCTTCCTGATACCTAAGGAAAAATCAGAGCTCTACTAGCCAATAGGAAAATGTCATAATCTTCAGGGAAATGTCCAACAGTGTCTGCCACATTCTCTAATCCTCTCAAAATAACTGATTGAGGTTAAGTATTATTTTTTTATAAAGATTTTATTTATTTATTTGAGAGAGAGAGGGAGAGAGAGCATGAGTGGGGGGGGAGGGGCAGAGGGACAGGGACAAGCCGACTCCCTGCTAAGCAGGGAACCCAAAGTGAAGGCTCCATCCCAGGACCCTGAGGTCATGATCTGAGCTGAAGTCAACTGCTCAACCATCTGAGCCACCCAGGTGCCCCTGAGGTTAAGTAGTAGTATTGCCCTTTGGCTAGGATTGCCACAGCAAATTACCACAAAGTAGGCAACTTATGCAACAGAAATTTATTGTCTCACAGTTCTGGAGGCTGTAAATCAGAGAGCCCACCCAAATGACCTCATTCTAATTCGATTACCCCTATGAAGATCACACTCTAAGGGATTAGGGGTTAGGATTTCACTGTATGAATTTTATTGTTTTTTTTTTAAGATTTTATTTATTTATTTGAGAGAGATAGTGAGAGAGAGCACAAGCAAGGGGAGGGACAGAGGGAGAGGGAGAAGCAGACTCCCCGCTGAGCAGAGCCTGACCCAGGGATCGTGACCTGAGTGGAAGGCAGACACCTAACCCACTGAGCCACCCAGGCACCCCTTCACCATATGAATTTTAGGAGGGCACATTTAGCCCATAACATCATTGGGCAGAAGAAACTGAGGAGAGGGGTGATTAGATAACTTGCCTAAGATCACAGGATCTCCAAGTCTAGGTAGCTTTATGACAAACTTGTGTTCTTCCCACCATAACACAAGAAAACAGAAGTTAATATATGAAAAATAGGGTGAGTAAACAATATCATAATATTCTTAATATGTGTGACTGAATGTTTAGGGATGTGTGAAAAATACACATGCAGCTAAAACACTTGAATCAGTGTCTCCATGTAGATGTAGTTTAAATTATAATTGTAGATCCGATAACACATAACAGAACGTAAAAGCTAAGTATGTTTTAAGCTCTATACACTAAATTAAATAAAGCTAGTGAAAGAATTCAAGGTGGGGGAGCAGAAAGAATCACGGGCCCACCAAACAGTATCACAAAGCAGGATTTTTCAAGGGTAAAGCAATTCAGTGGTGCTTTAATCACATCTGCAAAGACCCTTATTTCATATAAGGTCCCATTCTGAGGTTCCAGGTGGGCATATTTTAGGGGGCCACAATTCAACCCGCTACAGTATTGAATAAATATCTCGTAATGAATGAATATTCAATGTGGCTTCACCATATTTAGTATGAATAGTTATGCATTCATAACTACATGAAAGTAAGCTATATTTAAAAGCGTACCAAAATGTAAATGCAATAGGTCATAAAATAAAGATTCTGATCTTATCAAGAAAAAAGAAAGAAATGTAAATGCAGACGAAACATTCACAGAGCATAGAAAACACAATAATGGATGCTTGAAGAACATTTAGATGCATATGCTAGAGGGTATTTTGGCCTTTCACTGTCTGGAGTCTTACATTGGAAAGAACCTAACATAATTTGTGGTCCAGTGGCATAGCAGATTATGTTACTCTGAGATTTTATGATTCCTGGAGTTATATTATTTGCTCTTTGAACTTCTCTAAGGTATTAAGTGATACTACCTATTAGTATTGATGCAAGGTATTCAGTGATTTTAAAAAGACTTTGACTGTAGAGAGATGTTCTGATGTGGGAAGCATTTTTAATAGGATCACACCCACACCGTTCTTTTCTAGCTTACTTTATAGTGGCCCTTCTTCCAGAGCAGAGGGCTTAGAAGCCTCTCGTCCTTCCCTAGCATCCTATAATCCACATAGGAAACTCAACATCGCCAGTGAGGAAGTGTGTGTCTACATAGCACAGTCGTACTCAACAGAAAAGAATTCTCTATCCCAAAATGCGGCCGAATATTTTCTGGTACCTAGTAGAAGCGTTACTTTTCAATAGTGGTGTGCTACTGAGCATATAGTCAAGAAATGGGCAGCTGAAACTTTATTGAAAAACTGAGGGTAATGCGTCAGATAACATTTAGACATGTAATCAAACTAGAGCTTCCCCACCTCATCAATTACTGACACCACGGGGAGTGTTTGTTCTTCACTTTATTAATAGATACTAACTAATAGCTAGACGGGGCCCCAAATCGGTGAGACTCAGTCAGTCTAATTTGAGAATCATATTTCCAAAGAGGCAAGGACTTCCATAAATTTAGATGGAGAATCACCTCCACATCCTCGGAGAAGGCAAGCTAATCCCTCTGGCTGTGCATTGCTTGGAATACAGCATTGTATGTTAAAAGCACTGAAAAGAGAGTTCAGAATAGAGGTCCCTAGGCTTCGCTGTCATGAATCTTGCACCTTTGCTAATCTTAACAATCAGAAATAATTTTAAGACGGACACGGGGCGCAGCGTGTGCAGGGGAGGAAGCCGTGCCACTTAATTTCCGTGCCAGGCACAGTGCTGATTTGACCGTTTGTACTTGTCAATAGCTGCTGAGGGCGACCTCCTCATTTAATAGCAGAGGGAAAAATGAAGTATGTTCAGCTCCTACCTTGAGACATAATCATTATTTAATAATGCGCTGTGTATGAAACATGGGTTTTATTTGACACATCATATGCTAATAACTCCACAGTGTTGCGGAGTCCTTGGAAACGGAGCCACGGAGCAGGATGGCTTTGGACTTGCGTTAGGTAGTACCCTGCACCCTGTTGAGTCTCAGGGCTCTTGCAAATCTTTATTAGCTGATGAAAACCCAAGGGGGAGAGGACAGCTACTTCTACCACGGAAATATGACAGAAGTTCAACAGTAGTAGAGTAATATTGCATTAAGATGGAATACAGAACGGAGACTCTTGTCGCAGTAAAACGGATCTGGGTCCATCCCGGGAAAATTGTGAATGAAGCGAAAGATTTCTTCGGGTTTTTGTGGGGTTTTTTTGTTTGTTTGTTTTTTTAATTTTACTTACTTATTTGAGAGCGAGAGAGACAAAGAGGGTGAGAGAGAGAAGAGTGAGCGGCAGTGAGGGACTGGGAGGACAGAGGGAGAGGAAGAAGCAGGTTCCCTGCTGAGCAGGAAGCCCGATGAGGGGCTCAATCCCAGGACCCTGGGAACATGACCTGAGCTGAAGTCAGACGCTTAACTGACTGAGCCTCCCAGGGGCCCTTGAAATGAAAGCTTTCTTACACTAAAACCTCATCTTTCCTTTAATGGTCCCTTTCTTTCTTTCAGTGACACATGTAAACGGATCTTCATCGCCCAGTGCTAAGGTTACCAACATAGCAAAACCCTCCCTGATTGTGTCAGTGCCACAGACCTTCCCAACTCATTCTTCAAGAACATTAATAAGCACTATTGTGTTTGACTCAACAATGGGGGCATATGTGGGATTATACTAACAGGTTTTACTTTCCAGGAACATTTATAGTTCAAGAAGGACTTAAGTGTCTTATTGCAGAAGAGGCTGATCATGGGAATTTTAGGTCTAAGGCAGGTGGCTTAGCTGGTGAAAAAGAGGAAGCTGCAGACAATTTGGGTAAGGAGGTTTGGATTAGGGGACAGCAGTCGGATTGTCATCAAGGCAATTAGCTGGGTTGGGGGGGACAGATCCTGGAGAAATGACTACAAGTCAGAAGTAAATATATACGAATGCTGATGTAGTAGATAGAGCCTTGGAGCATGCATGGAAGAGAACAGAAATAAATATTTAAGGTGAATGTCCTTTGGGAAATACTGAAAAATGACATGCTGGTGGGCCCTGGCTGGATTTTTCAGGAAGACACAAGCAGGATTAAGCAAATGCCTTTGTGATTCATTATTTGACACACAAAACAAAATTTAAAATTCTGGGCCTTCCAGGGCTGTGTCCCTCAGGGACAGCTGCTGGTTTTGATCCTGTCAATTCTAAGTAGAGAGGAGGTGGGGCTGGAGGGAGAGGTGGCTGGAAGAGAGGGTGTGTGGTTCCCCAACCTGTGACATAGCTCAGGAAATAACTTGGTGGGAAATATTCATTCATTCCAATTCTTTTTGTTTATTAAACAGCTTTATTAAGATACAATTCACATGCCAGTTAATTTGCTCACTTACAGTATATAGGTCAGTGGCTTTAGTGTACTCAGAGTTGTACAGTCATCACCATAATTAATTTTAGCACATTTTCATCATCCCAGAATGAAGCCCCATACCCCTTAGCTGCCACCCTTCAGTCCCCAGCCCCCACTAGCCCTAGGAAACCATTAATGCACCTTCTGTCTCTATGGATTTACTTACTTTGGATATTCCATATAAATAGAATCATACGATTTGAGGTTCTTTGTGACTGGCTTCTTTTACTTAGCATAATGTTTTCAGGTTCCATCCATGTTACAGCAAATATCACCACTCCTTCCTCTTTGTAGCTGGATATGTGGATATATCACATTTTACTTATCCATTGGTCAGTCAGTAAACATTTGGGTTGTTTCTACTTTTTGGATATTATGAATAATGCTGCTGTGAACATTCATAGACAAATTTTTGTGTGGACACGAGTTTTCTTTTTTTTTTTTAAGATTTTGTTTATTTATTTGACAGAGAGAGAGAGAGAGAGAGAGAGATCACAAGTAAGCTGAGAGGCAGGCAGAGAGAGAGGAGGAAGCAGGCTCCCTGCCGAGGATGCGGGCCTCGATCCCTGAGATCATGACCTGAGCCGAAGGCAGAGGCTTTAACTTGCTGAGCCACCCAGGTGCCCAACAAGTTTTCATTTCTCTTGGGTACTTGCCTAAACGTGGAATTGCTGGGTTATATAGGAACTCTATGTATAAATTTTTGAGGAAGGAGCCTTTATCAAAGCAGTTAAATCAATTTTACTTTCCAACCAACAGTATATGAAGGCTCCAGTTTCTCCTCATCCTTACCAATACTTGCTATTATCTGTCACTTTTAGTATAGCCATCCTGGTGAGTATGGAGTGGTATTTCATTGTGGTTTTGATTTGGACCTTCCTCACGGCTAATGATGTTGAGCATCTTCTCGTGTGCTTATTGCCTTTCACTTCTTTATCTTGACTAGCAAACTTGTCTTAAGGAGATTTGGCCTAGTGCAATGGAGAGTGATGGCAGAATGGTTTCAGCACTAAAGTCTGTGAAAAAGACAGCCCCTAGACACCCTGCAGAAAGACCTAGGAAGGCCGCATCATGTTTGAAGTTTGTCACTTGGGCCCTAATATTGCTGAATCATGACATCCAGAAGTCTCCCACCAGAGCATGTGCTGCTAAGAAAGCCATCCAGAAGAGGCTCTAGAAAGGAGAGTCAGGGAGGGAGAAGCGTTCCATAGCAGGCACCAGCCAGGGACTGAGCTGGACCCCAGATTTCTAGGACAGTATCAGGTAACAATATCCCCTGGTGTCCTTTCATTCTCCCTACTTTATGTTCTAAAATTTTATAGATTTTGGAATACAGTATCATCTTTACATTAATGAAAAGTTGAAAACTTTCAGATGATGTCTGAGACATCTCATTGAAGAACCAGTTAGAAAGTGTTTGGGTCTTATAAAAATATACTGAAATTGGCAGGATAAGCCGAATGGTGAGCATGGAGCATTAACTTCGTAAGGACAATGTGCATTAAGAATAAATACCTGACCAAGTAGGACAGACTTTTCGAGGTCTGAGTTCCTACTAATATAAGAGTCTAAGATTTGGACAGCTTGTCATTTTTAAGCTCATTAAGAAATGGGAATGTAGGGCACCTGGGTGGCTCAGTGGGTTAAAGCCTCTGCTTTCGGCTCAGGTCATGATCTCAGCGTCCTGGGATCGAGGCCCGCATCGGGCTCTCTGCTCAGCAGGGAGCCTGCTTCCTCCTCTCCCTGTCTCTCTGCCTGCCTCTCTGCCTACTTGTNAAAAAAAAAAAAAAAATCTTTAAAAAAAAAAAAAAAAAAAAAAAAAGAAATGGGAATGTTATTCTTTATTCTGAAAAGATCAGAGTTATTCTTCAGTTGTTGATATAACATGAAATTATTTGAATGCTGGTGGCCTAAGAAACTGTCTTTCATCACTGAGTGCAGCCTAAGGGGGAAAAAATATTCAGGCGAACAAAAGAGTAAACACAAAAGAGAAGATGAAGAAAAGAGGTGGGGAGTGGTGAGAATAGTTGCTATCCAGTATGCACTCAAAGAATAGTTCCAAAAATATTGCAGGAATTCAGAGAACTGGCTTGAGTTAAATTGACCTTTATATTAGGAATAGATGGAAATGTATAACATTGGGATTATTTGAGACGGTACTACTGTAATATCTTTGTTAGAATCATTAAAAAAAATGAGGAGGATCCATCCTTACTCTGACACTTTAAAATGTAAGAGCAGTCCTTGAGATATTGGAGCCACATCAAAGGGAACAAATAAACTGGAAATTGTTTGTACCAGTGAGATTTGAGTTAAGGGAATGTATTAGTTTCCCATTGCTGATGTAACAAATTACTACAGACTTAGAGGCTTAAAACAACACTAATTTATTTTCTTGCAGTTTTATAGTTACAAGTCAACTCCTAACTCTCTTGTCTCCCTTTTTTTCTTTTATAAAGATCCTTTTGATTGCATTGGGACTGAATAATCCAGGATAATCTCTCCATCTCAAGATCCTTAATTTAATTACAATTGCAAAGTCCCTTTTGCCATGTAAGGTAACATATTCACAGGTATCGGGGCTTAGGTTGTAGACATCTTTAAGGCCATTATTCTACCTATTACCAGGAAGAAAGGATTTTCTCAGCCTTTTGAATATCAGCCTGAAAGTGGTGGAGAGAGAGTGTATTTCTCTTGCAGAGAAGCCTGACTCTCCAGAGCACAGTTAAAAATATGGTGGACAGGGCACCTGGGTGGTTCAGTGGGTTAAAGCCTCTGCCTTCGGCTCAGGTCATGATCTCAGGGTCCTGGGGTCAAGCCCTACATCGGGCTCCCTGCTCATCAGGGAGCCTGCTTCCCCCTCTCTCTCTGCCTGCCTCTCTGCCTACTTGTGATCTCTCTCTCTCTCTGTCAAATAAATAAATAAAACCTTTAAAAAAATATGGCGGACAGTCCTGTCCACAGATATGTCATCTGTGGCTGATGAAATCATAGGCTTGGATGGCATAGATTTTCCCGTATAAGAGTAAGAATCACAGCATAAATATGTAGGACATGATTTAACCCACAGCATGCCAGAAGCTCTGGACAGAAATTTTAGGATGGATGTTCACACTAAATTTAATTTATTTACATTTGGAGGTATGATCTTAAGCTAAAAATAGTCTGTGTAAGGTATTGCAGGTTTTGGTTCCTACCCTTCACCAAAAATACCTTGAGGACCTTGTGCAAGGTAGTATGCTGTGTGCCAAGGAAGTTAACAAAAATGAGACCCAGACCCTACAGTCTAGTAGCCTGCTGCCAGGGAGAGCACATATAATCTCAGAATGTCAGGATAGAAACAGTGGAGAGCCATGGGACCAGAGAGGGGCACTGTGAAGAAAGGATGATCCAGGAAGTGGGAGCAGAAGGTGTGAGGGAATACCAAGAACGTGGGGGATCCAACAATAAAAATACCAAATAGTTCGTGTGGTGTTGACTATATGTCATTCAGTCATCTAAAACCTTTGTATATATGAACTCATTTAATCCTCATAATTCAAGTCTGTTAAGTAGACTTCCCAGATGGAGTTTCTCAAACAAATCTCTACTTCCCCTACCTATTGCTACCACTCTAGTTCGGGACATAGGGTCTTTCTCCAAACTGACGTCTCTGCCCTCTTCCCTTATCCTACACAGAGTGATCCATTTACAAAATAAATCTAACCCTGCAACTTAAAACCCTTCAAATCCTGCCCAGAATAAAATACGTTCCTTAACTCTCCATTCAAGCCCTGTAGATTCTGACCTCAGTTCACCTCTTCGACCTCTACTCTGCCCTCTCTTTCCCTATTCCCTTTTATCATTAACAATCCAGAAAGAGTGGGTTCCATCCAATGCAGGGAGTTGTGCTGTTTCATGCCGTGGACCTACCTCCACACCTCCTCCCCCCATGTAAATCCTGCTGTTGTTCAAGTCTCACCTTAAATGCCTGCTCCTCCTCAGGGCTTCTTTGCCAGTCCCCACCATCCCCACCTGTGTGCAGCGACCCAGCTCTTGTCTCCCGTGTGCCCTGAACACAGCTCCAGTGTTCAGGCCTCTGCCCTCCCCAGTAGATCTGAAGGTTCTTTAGAGCACGGACATAGAATTCTCACCTTCCCTTCTTCAGCCCTTGGCCAGTACTTGGCACATAAATGCCATTTGGCCAATGTTTGTTAAAATTCCACTAAACTGAGCAGGAAGCCATCTCCCCTTCATGTGGCTGTGCCTTATTGACATTCAGAGAGTGGCACTACAGTCATGGGTGATTCGAGGACACTTAAAAATGGAAAGGGCTCCACATCGAAGGCCTCTTGAATGTAGTGAAAATGAATATCAAAATCAATATGCCGTTCAGTTTAGGGATATGAATAAATGATTTCAATTGAATTGAATTTTCCTCTCCACATTAAGTGGTAGAACAAAATGAATTATTAGATAACATATTCGAAGTAATAGCTCTCTCCTGACTTCTCCTACGATTTGTTTTTACTTCTCCTACAGACCCACATAGTGTATGTCATGGTGGCCTGAGTACTGTTTATCTCCTTTAACCTCCTAAAGGGCAGAGACCGTGCCTTAGGTTCCAAATTTGGAATGATTTCCTAGTGTTAGTCTCTTCTTTCCTTTGTGCTAACATAACCTCATTTCTTTTTCTTTAAATGATTTTTTTTACATGGAAACCTCACAGTTGAATATTATGATTTTTATAGGGGAGGAGTTGAATAACATGGAAAACAGAATTTAAAAATGGGAAGAACTGCTTCCATTTCTCCTTCAAACCTACTGTGCTTCCCACAGGCAACCTCTAGTAAAGAGTGTAGCCCTTTACCTATGCACATACATACACAGGCACTCACCCTGACTTCCCTGGTGTTTGTTCTTTCTGCTGCTGCTTTTAGATGGAATTATTCTGTAAGCATCATTCTGTCACTTGAGTTATTTTTTAAATGTTATCTAACAATATGTTTTGGAAATAATGTATATACAGATACACATACATACATATACCTATTAGTATGTATATACATGTACGTACATATATGCACTTTCTTCTTTCTCTGACTGTTTGTTTGAATGGATTTATGGTTTTTCCTTTTTGATTTTGTTTGTTGCCTAAACTGTCTAAGTTGGGTTTCAATAACTGGCAGTTTTCTAAAGCCTCTATTTTTTTTTTCTAATATGCGTGACTTTTGTGTAAATAAATGCAAGATTTCTGTTAGGAGAGATGCCTAGAAATGAGGTTGCTAGGTCAGGGGAGTATGTGCATTTCATATTTTGATAGCTACACATGGAGAGATTGCTTCCAAAAGGGCTGTGACTGCATAATATCTAAGGTTGCTCTTTTCACCACATTTTCAAAAATGCTAGCCATCTTTTTGCATTCGTAATCAGATGGGCAAAATATACCATCTTCTTATTTTAATTTTTATTCTCATGCTAGTGAGACTGATGAATTTTGCATACATTTCTTAGCCACACGTATCTCTTTTCTTGTGAATGGTCCTTTGTTCAGACTTCTATTGGCTTATTCGTCTTCATAATTTTTTCGAAAGAACTCTGTGTAAAATGAATGGTAAACAATTGTTTATTATACATGTTATAGGTATCTCCTCCTAGTTATCTTTTAATTTTGCTCATCATAGCCTTTTCAATATCGAAGTTTAAAATGTTTATGTAATAAAATTAGTCTTTTTCCTTGTTTTTTCTAAGTCCTTTTATCTTTTTTTTTATTTGATATCTGCTGAGACAGATCCCAATTAATTATGGCTTGATTTCAAAGATTTCTTTGAGATTCTTGAACACCTTATTGTTCTGTATAAACTAACAAGTCATCTCTTTTTCTTTACCCTTCAACCCTTTGTCATTTGTGCTGTTTTGTAGGAGAATCCCTCATTTTGATCTTTGAGTTCATTATTCAATTTTCAACTATTCTGATTTATTAAGTTTATGGTAATACTGTTTTAATTTCCAAGAATTCTGCTCATTTATTTTTCATAGAATCCAGTTGCTTTTATCATAGATAGTATATTTTTAAAATATTTATGAGATTTTTAAAAATGTATATACACACACACACACACACACATATATACACTTTTTCTTCCTGTTTTTTTTAACTTGCTTCCTTCGTGATTACTTTTGTTTGTTGAGTCAGTGACTCTTTTTTTTAATGCTGCAGTTTCCCTCAAATGGTTAGTGTTTCATGCAAGTTTGCTCATATTTGTATCTGAGGATCTTGAATGAAAAATATTGATAGTGACATCTTATTTACTTAGCACAAATGAGAATTCCTATTGACCTAGCAGCAAATACAAGCTCTAATAACAGAAGGGACTGGACAAGGGAATAGAGACCCATAACTAGATGGGCTTTTCATTAAAGATAGTTCATAGACTCTTGTCTTGGCACACAAGACCATAAGTTACTAGAGGTACTTCTGAAATTCCCACTTTATAAAACTACATGCAGCATAATCCTAGAAGCAAACATTGAAATTGGCTGCTCCAAGAACAGAAGATTGGCATAATAGACACACACACACACACACACACACACACACACACACACACACACACACGCTCGCTGATAAAAATTTCCTGATCAACTACCCATAATCTACTACTTGAGTCTTCATTATTACTTCTCATTTATGGTTAGTTGGGTTTCTTTTGGGAGAAAAATCACTGATTTTGGAGAGTTTTTATGTATATGATTTATAGCAGAAACCTAATTTTTTTTATATTGGGTACATTCAAATTTATATCTTCATGGTAGACTAGCACCTTATTATAATATGACCCTGTTTATCTCTAGTAATCCTTTCTCCTTAAGGTTATATTGGCTGGTGTCAATATAGGTATACCAATTTTCTTTGATTAATATTTACAGGATACATGGCACCCCATTGTTGTAATCACATATAACTTTTTAAAACCTAGTCTGAAAATATTAATCTTTTACTTGGAATATTTTTTCCATTTATAGTCAATGTACTTGTATATTTGGGTTTATATCCATCATTTTATTATGTGTTTACTATTTGGCCCATTTGCTTTTGTTTTTTTATTCCATTTGTGGGTTTTTTGCCTTCTCTTGGATTTTTTGTCATTCAGTTTTTTCTATTATCAGTTTTACATTTTTAAACAAATGTTTAATGATTAAGAGATTAAAATATTCTTCAATGATTTATTACAGCCTAATACAAATGATTTTTACCTTTTACATAATAATGATAGAACCATTGTACCATCTAAATTTTCATTTTGATATCTTCCTCTATGATCATATTCCTTTTGCTTAAAGAGCTTTAATAAAGATTCCCCTTTAGTGCAATCCTACTGACAATGAATTGTCTCAGTTTTTATTTTTAGAAATGTTTTTATTTCCTCTTTATTTTTGAGATACATTTTCATTGGGTGTAGAATGCTAAGTTGACAGTTATTTTCAGCACTTTTGAGGTATTATTTCATTGTCTTCTGGTTTACATCATTTCTACTGAGAAGTCACCAATTTTCTAATTAGTGTTCCTTTGAAGATTGTGTCTTTTTTCCCTTCTGGTTGCTTTTAAGATTTATTTTGTTTGTCTTTTTAAAAGTCCATGTGTCTGTGATGTGCCTTAATGATTTTTTTAAAAAAATTTTTCTGCTTGTAGTTTGCTGAGTATTTTGAACTTGTGAATTAATGTTTTTCTTCAGTTTAGAGGGTTTTGTTTTGTTTTGTTTTTTGCCACTATCTCTTCCAATATTGTTTCTTTCCAGCTCTTTCCTCTCTTTCTGATGTATCCATTGCATTTATGTTATACTACTTCTCTTTTGCTCTATTCTTGCCGTCTACCCATTTTTTTTATTACTCTTTGCTTCCATTTGGATCTTATCAGTTGTCTTCAAGTTTACTAATTTTGTGCACAACTGTGTCCAGTTTTATATTATATACATTAATTTTACTTTAAGATAGAACACTTTTTATTTCTGGAATCCCCATCTAATTCTTTGTATAGATTTTTTTTTTTTTGGTGGCTTTGTATTAGGTCAATTAAGCTAGGCTAAACTACATTTCAAGAGTGCTCTTCCTGGGGTGCCTGGGTGGCTCAGTCAGTTAAGTGGCTGCCTTCGGCTCAGGTCATGATCCCAGGGTCCTGGGATCGAGCCCCGCATTGGGCTCCCTGCTCAGTAGACACCCTGCTTCTCCCTCTCCCTCTGCCTGCTACTCCGCCTACTTGTGCTCACTCTCTATCTCTCTGTCAAATAAATAAATAAATTCTTAGAAAAAAAAGAGTGCTCTTCCTTACATTTTTTAAGTTCAAGTGGCTCACAAAAGACATCATATATGAGTTCTGGAAGGAAGAATGAAAGCAGTAGGCATATTGATTTACACCTGGAAGGTCATGAAGTAACAGCAGATGCTGTTGCATCTCACACACATTGTCACTGATCTATTGGCTCGTCTCACTGATGTTGGGCAGCAGCTAGGTCTTCAGCATCTCTTCTTATTTTAGCTTCTCTGAATCCTCAGCCAGATGTATTTTCAACTGTGTGATGAAGGGTAGAAACTTCTTGTGCGTGAAAATTGCCATAAAAATTAAAGGCAGTGAAAGATTGGTATGGGTTTCAGTCCATCTTCATGTGTTCCACTCATTCTTTTGGATTCTAGTTTGTTCTCACTGTCCTGAACTTTATATATATCTATCCTTTTTCCCCAAGTGCTTAACATCTTAAATATGAAGCTCCAGTACAAAATACAAAGACATCCACCATACAGTGAATTTTTAACCAGCTATCATAGTTGTGTAAGGACAAATCCCTATAATGGATCATTCATATATATATACATATATATTCATATATATACACAGATATATATGAATATATGGTGCAATGTTTATATGTATAATAAATGTAAATATGACTGACTCAGATTCTGATTACCTGATAAAAACTCCAACATTTCCTCTTTCATTTTTCTTTCCTTATTCATATTAATCAGTTTTTCATGGTTTTTATCTTATAAAACTAATGTCTGTATCACCTATGAATCTGTTTATGCTGTCTGTTTTTTTCCTCTTGTTTTCAGACACATGGCCCTTCCCTTACCATGCCTAGAGTGATTTTAATAAGTGAAACACACTGAATATATAAATATGGAAGAAACCCCAGATATTGTGATCATGCACCAGAAAAAGATTATCCTTTCCTTTGCTAGGTAGATAGAGTGAGGGGCTATCTTAAATCATTTAGGAAGGGGCCAGTTTTAGGCTGGATTAAATTTTTTATTAAATTAAACTAAAACTCAGTCTTTACCTCATTTTCTCTGTCTGTAGTCCAGAGGTTTTCATCACTTCCAATTAAGAGCTTGCTGTATTTGCTAGATCCATTTACCCTAGAAGGTTTTGTCATCTTAGCTCCAGGAGATGCAGAATTTTCCACTTCACTTCTCAGAGTTTGTAGCTTAGATCTTAAGCCTCCTATTTTGTACACCTTCAGAATTTGGCACATATTTTGAGGGAGAGAGATTGAGTTCTCTCTTGAAGCTCCTCAAGTATCCAATCTCTTCACTTCATCTCACCTAAACTCCAAAATATCTATTGGTTTCCCTGTCCTCAACAATGGCCTTCTGCCAGTCAAAACCCATTTTCCCAGTCTACCCATGCAAGAATCAGCACAAGCTTCCGGGGAAGGTGCAGCTGAAGATCATTATTGTACCTTTCTAAGAGTCTCCCCTTTCCATGCTTTTAGTCTCTCCAGATTTCATTATTTCTGCAGCTGTGTATATCTTTAAACAGAGGACTTTTATGTTTATTTTGCTTTTGGAAAATTGTTCTTCTCAGGAGATGACTTGGTCTACCAAAAACTACTTTAAACTACATGAAACAGAAATGCCTGTCAATCTATTCTTATCTTATTTATATCTTCCCAAATTCCTATCAGTGTACTGCTCTGCTGTTGGGATGTCTGGTTTTCCTGTCTTATCATGGCTTTTATAATGGTTTGTTTATAAGGTTATATCAGTAGGAATTTGAGAGAGAAGACAGGTTTACATATACTGTCAGTAAGCCATCTTGGACTAGAAATCCCATAATATTTTGAATCTTCTGACCTATATTTTTTATGTTCAGTTAGCCAACATATAATACATCATTACTTTTTGATATAGACCAGAAGTTGACAGAGGCATTCTATAGAAACAGGGACTTTACAGTCAATATGATGGCACTAAATTCATATCTTTCAGTAGTTACTGTCAATGTGAATGGGCTGAATGCCCCCATCAAAAGGCACAGGGTTTCAGATTGGATTAAAAAAACATCAGGACCCATCCATATACTGTCTACAAGAGACTCCTTTTGAACCTAAAGACACCTCCAGATTGAAAGTGAGGGGATGGAGAACCATTTATCATGCCAACAGACCTCAAAAGGAAGCTGGTATAGCAATTCTCATATCAGACAAATTAGATTTTATATGCAACTAATGAATCCTTCTGACCTATATTATAGTTCTCTGATTATGTCTGTCTCTATTAATATATTATAAATTTCTTAAAGGTAAAGACATATGTTATTCATGTTCATGCTTGCCATAATAGCCTATGTAATCACATATAGTAGGTGATCCTCATTTACTTCTTAAATAAGTTATGAAATAAATGAGTAAATGACCTCATGATGTTCATGATCATTGGCTTTATTGGGAACTTTCACATTATAAACTGTACTGCTTTTAAAAAAACACATAAAAATTGTATATACTATTAGAGGCAAATATTTTGTTTCTTTATAGAACCTGGTGTATTCTATGCCCTTAAACAAAACTTAAGCAATAATAAAAGCAATTTTTTTTCTTCAGCTTCTGGGATTTCTCAAAGAGAATTGTTTAAAAATGAAGGACTTTAATCACCTGGGCCTTTTAGATTTCATAGTAGTTCAAGAAATATACTTTTTAAATTCCTGATACGTATGTCAGTTCTCTCCTAACATTTATTTCCCTTTAGAAAAGAAGAAAAAATCTCATGAAAAGGGAAATTGAAGAGAAATGTTACCTAACACGTAAAAAGTCACACTTTTCAAAGATTATATTTCCATTTCTACATAATATGCTCTCATTATGAAATCATCAGTGAGTTTTTGAGTCATAACAAGACACTGAAAGGAAAATGAATAGCAATGAAAGTGGCTTTCTGGAAAGTGACATCTATTCCAATCTCAGAAAAAAAAATGAACCTTCTGAAATATTAATTGATCATAATGAGGAGGCCAAACTTTAGATAAACAAGGAGCCAGGGAGTATGTCCCATAGGCCTGCGGCTGGTTGTGAAGGCACCTATGAACACTGGCTTTGAATTTAAATTGAAAAGTAAATAAAAATAGATCAGACTATCAGACTGTCAACTTAAAAACTTCAACTGGGAATGCCATGCTTCTGTTCCTTTGCAGTTGAAACACAGAGTAGGAAAAAACATAATTGTACTAGAAAATTAAATTGCCATGATTCCTGCCCATTAGAAAACCATTTCAAAAATATCAGCCTCTACTTTCTTCCCAGATTTAGAAGTGAATTACAGATGTAGGTCATCCCAGGAGCCAATGAACAAATGCCCAGTTATCTTGGCAGTTTCCCAACTCTGTCAAGAAACCCTTAATCTAATGTCTTTTTCATAACTGGTATTGGAGACGGTGCCACGATCTGCAAAGTTCCAGTCCCGTTTAGTCTTCATATTCTGCAGTTCTCCTTCGACTTTGCTCCTGAGTATTTCCTTTTCCATGAGACTACTGTTTATGTAATTTGTTTGCAAGGAACAAAACAACTTATTCAGCACAGTTCCTTCAAACACCAAACTTTTATTACCAGAGGCTTCGAATGGGCACCTCTCTGGAATGGGCCTCATATATAATGGAGTTAAATATGGAAGAAGACTGTCAAGTTCCCAGCTCAAGAGTAAATGCCAAAAACAACGACAGATTCAGTAGCTATGCAGCGCATCAGAGTATTCAGAAAGATAGGCCTAACCTTTCTTCATTTTTACATTGTTTTCTGAAGTTGCCCCACTATATTTGGAAAAGCATGAACTTAGAGCAGGGAAGACTCATTTTAGCCCTTCCTTTGTGTCTTTTTTTTTTTTTAAGATTTTATGTATTTGACAGAGAGAGAAAGATCACAAGTAGGCAGAGAGGCAGGCAGAGGGTGGGGGGGGAGGGAAGCAGGTTCCCCACCAAACAGAGAGCCCGATGTGGGGCTCGATCCCAGGACCCTGGGATCATGACCTGAGCCAAAGGCACAGGCTTAACCCACTGAGCCACCCAGGTGCCCCGTGCATGTCTTTCCACAATGGTAGGGCTTCCCTTTTTTTCCCAGCATTTCTCCAGCTTCTCCTGTGGTGCACAACATTCCCCACTTTTCTCCACGGATTGTGGGCACACAGCTTCCATTCCCAGCACTGTTTATCAAGTAGTGAGGCAAAATTATTTAGGATCTGGTCTTAGAAACCTAAATACCTATGGATACAACTTCAGGTAGTTTCCTGCCTAAAGAGCGAGTGAGAGCTCTTTCCAAATATTCACGCATGAAGCTCATTAACAATTTCTTTTCTCAGAAGCTGAAGATAAATCCTTTAATTTGAAGTGGCCTTAACACTAATGAGTCATGTCATTACTCTGAAATCCTTTAAATTGTTGGGTTTTCTTTCCACATTGTCTTAGTGAGGTAGAAATTAAGGACAGCTCCCATTAGCTCTCTATATTTCCTGAAGCATCTGCTCATAGTTACAAATTGATCCATCCTAAATATTTATTTGTCTGTAAATGTCATGGAGTCAACACTGAACTTTAGACATTTTTCCCCCCAAACACAAAATTTCTTTTAAAAGTTCTGTCAATAACATCATTTGCAATTTAAATGCTTTAAAAATATGATCCTTCCTGCTGTGTTTTTGAATACTTCCTTCATATTTAATTGCTATAGACACTTTAGTTCCTAATTAAACTTTATTGTTTATGATGTTTCAGTCATTAATAGACATGATGGGGGGAAATTGGCTAGTTCTAGTAAATTCTCTGGCTGCTAATTCTAGCCTGAATCTTAATACCTTCCATAGCTATAATGAACTCATGGGGCTAAGAGGAGGATGGGTAGAAAGTGAGACACAAAGCAAGTACATAGTTCATGTTTTTGAGGATTTACTAGACATTCTGGAAGACAAGCTTGAATTGGACTTGAATTGGACTCGTTGATTTGTAGGGGAGATTAGCTTAGAAATAGCATCTCAAACACTTGCAAGATGAATATCCTCATTTTTCAAGGCTCCTTTCTCCAGCACATCCCCAGGTTTTGCACTGGTGACACAGAGAGCGTATATTGCACACACAAAGCTTGCCTCATCCTCAGAGCCCTAAATGACTTTTATTGTGAGAGAATGGAGACACTTGATGAATCTGATGGGGTTTGGTCATGGAAAGATTTGCTATGAACCATTGCACCAAGGTTGAAATGCCCAAGAGGCTGACAAGCTTATTGCCCATTTCGGAGATTAAATAGTTTTGGAAAAATTTTCTCCCCTGGCAGTTGTAATTGTGTCTGTGAAATAAGTGTTCATTCTGCTTGAGCACCGTGGTTTGAATGCTTCCTTCTATATTTCCCCCCAGTGGATTGATTCTAAAAAGGTCTGCTCTGATTTCCCTGTGCCAGTGCGAATTAACCCATGAACTTGATAACACACCTCCCAACCCCCCCACATTCTTGCCATGTCCCATGTTAGGGGGTAATCAGAGACACTGCCAAGTCCCTTTATCATGGATTATCTTTGTAGCTGTTTGAAGGCAGGGAAAGGAGCTGAAAAATCTTCCAGGTTAACGATGTGGTTATAGGAAATGGACAAAAGCTACTATCAGTAACCTTGGGAGTCTTGAGCTGCCAGTGGAGCCCTCACGAGTAGATAAAGTGGTCTTTATTTGTTGGGACTTCGAAAGCATGCAGGAGGGCCTCAAATGCCCCCAAATAAAAGAAAGTGAGGGTAACATCTCAAGAAGAGGGAAGAGGGCACATGCATAAAAATCACAGGTTCATCATAGACAGATCACCTCTCTATTCCCTGACTTTGCCCAGGGCCAACATTGCATATTAGCCTGCTAACTGTTGGAAGACATCTGACCTTTTGGGTGATTTGGAATGTTTCTGTTTCTAGCCTGGGTGGATACAGATCATTATGTTTTAACATGGACCACCCCATATTCCTCTTTCTCAATCAACACCTAGAATTCTTAGGTTTACATTATAAGGAAGCCTCAGTATCATACTTCAAAATTGAGTGTGAGAATATCAAAGAGGGGGCGCCTGAGTGGCTCTGTGGGTTAAAGCCTCTGCCTTCGGCTCAGGTCATGATCTCAGGGTCCTGGGATCGAGCCCCACATCGGGTTCCCTGCTCAGCGGGGAGCCTGCTTCCTCCTCTCTCTCTGCCTACCTCTCTACCTACTTGGGATTGCTCTCTCTGTGTCAAATAAATAAAATCTTAATTTAAAAAAAAGAATATCAAAGAGACCTGGAGACAGTTAATAATATTTATTTCTGAGTATTCACTGTATCCCTAAGACTGTGCTTAGTCTGTGAGTGATTATTGTATGTAATCCTATAACAAGTCTATAAAGTAGGTTCTGGTATTATCCTGTGGAAACTGATAGATTAAGCAACTAGGCTGAGGTCACATGGTTAGTAATTAGTTCAATCAATTTGAACCCAGGTATTCCTGATCCTAGAATGTGAGCTCAAATTATAATCCTATACTGCCTTCTCTTTAATCCTTGGTACCTTGAGGAAGGAGGATGAGGTGATGCCAGAAATAAGATGATTCTCTACTAACTAGGAATATATACTATAAGGGGACCTGGATTGGGTGGGTCTGATCTTTATGACATTGTATTAATTGTGATGACATCTCACTAATTTTGAAAGTGTTTTTTGGTGGCTCCAAAGCATCCTAGGGTGGTGTTTTTAGCCCTATTACCCTGTTCAGGTACTCTTCTCTCTCTGCTTTTATAAACTGTCAGTGCTGATCAGCATCCATGCCTGAGGAGAAGCAGGTGTAGTTCCAGGATATGAGTGAAACATTCAGATGACTGGTGGAATTCACTCAGTATCACATCCAAACCTAGAGCCAACTGTTAGCTGAATGACAGGAGACCATGAAGGAATCTAGGCTGAATGTGGCTCAAGTCATACCAGATGTTAACTTTAGGCAGATCGTTTTTGAGAAAAGCAGAAATTAGAACGGGCAACAGAACTTGGAGTGTAAGTATAAAAAGATCATGAAAATTTATAGTTAGAAGCATGTCTTAATCAAAGGAAATGACCACAGATAAGGTCAAGTGATTGGTGTAAAGACATTTGAAGTTGAAGATGGCAGGTTAATTGCTATTTTCTTACATTTTAACCAATTGGAAATGAGTAATTATTATTATATGGATTTTTGTATGTTGTA
Source organism: Ailurus styani (assembly GCA_002007465.1). Classification (NCBI taxonomy): domain Eukaryota; kingdom Metazoa; phylum Chordata; class Mammalia; order Carnivora; family Ailuridae; genus Ailurus; species Ailurus styani. The sequence goes on along the minus strand of LNAC01000865.1, from coordinate 129,758 downwards.
AGTTTATGTGTCAAGGGCTAACCTCTCCAGAGTCAGAGGATATTCCTTTCAATTCACTGCCTACTAGTTTCCTTCATTCTTGGCTGCATGTGTTTCCTTGCTTGGTTTATACAACTCTGTTCTTCCTTCCCTGGTCCACCAAGTATTTAGATACTGGAAGGAAGGGGGATCAGGGGCAGGTGCAGACAGGTTGCCTGTCTCACATGGATCTTGTAGGGATTAATGAACTAACATATTCTAAAGTGATTTTAAAAGGTGAAGTGCTATATAAGTGTCAAGCATGATTAACTAGCAGCTAAGTTATTAGGCACCTGAATATTATGCATCTTTTCTGAATTTTAGGAAAATGGATGTGCATATTCATTTTCAAAAGCACAATTATTTAAATGATATTCAGGCACTCAAAAAAAGTCTAGCCCAGTTCTAATTATCTCTACTTTGCTCATACCAGTCATGAAGACCTTAAGAGTGGCATACTTATGCAACTGTGAGTAAGACAGATCCAATCACCAATCTTGTGGCATTTGCAGTGCATTGGGGAAAAGAAAAAAACCACACACGGTGTAATACAAAATACTAGTTGCCTTTCAACCTACACCTTATCCTTCTAGCACAGGAGTTATTAAGGACTGGAGGTTGGGAGTGTGAACTCTGGCCCCAGACTCTATTCCCAGTCCAAACCCTCACTCCACTGCTAGTTAAGTGACTTGAAGAAGTTGTGTTACCTCCCTTTGCATTAGTTTGCTTGTGTAAAAACTGGGAACAGTAATAGTTCCTGTTCCCTCCTTCATACAGATAGGGTGCTCAGAAAAGCAGTTCCAAATATGCAGCAATTGCTTCTGAAATGTCAACTAGTATCATTGTAATTGTCATTAATACTGATGGAAGCAGGGCCCGCCCGTTGATAGAGAAATAATAAATAGAGGTGATGGTGATTTTGCTAGCACTCCTATGATGTTTGGCAGCTTACAAAGCCACTGACTTATAATATTAACCTGTAGTTTTGCAGCAGTAACTGTTTGCCTAGATCCCCACAACCTGGTGAGTTAGCTTAGCAGAGTGGTGGTAGCTTTTATTTTTGTCTCATTTGCTCAGCAAGCTTTGAACCCCTTCTGGTAATTCCCTCTAGCCACTACCTTTTACCCTAGGTACAAAATGGACACAGCCCCGTGCCTGGTCAGTCACAGACTTCTTGTCCTGAGGTAAGCACGTGAGCCAGTATGGCCAATTGGAGGCCTCCCCTGACTTACTAAAGAAGGATTTGATTTGAATTTGAAGAAAAAACAGCTTTGCCTCTGGGCCCATGATTATAGAAGAATGTGAAATTAGGGTGAAGAGTGGCCGAGTTCATTGAGGTGAAGAAGATATGGCTGCAGTAGGAGAGAATGAAGCCAGAGCTGAATAGGGTTAAGCTGTGAGATGGAGGAGGAAGGGAGTTCTGGTGGTTTTGAGTCTTGAATGTAACATTTGAGGCCCAGGTCCCCATCCTTTGATTTGGTCAGGTAGTCCATATCCCTCCTGGCCGTATGAGCTAATGAACTAATTCTCTGTGTTCTCTTAAATTAGTTTGAATTGGTTTGTCTTCTGTAACTTAAAGAATCCTTACATGACAAACAGAATAAAGCACCCATTTTGCAGATAAGGGAATTGAGGCTCATAGAGGTTAAGGGATTTGCTCACGAAAACCACAATACCAGTGGTCTCCAGAGCCAGGACTTCATGTCCTAGTGAATGACCCCAAATGCTATATTCCGGTAAAGACAGCAAGGCCGAGAAACTTGTAGAGGGAGCTGATAACTAATGAAAGGGGCAGAGAAGTTTCAGGGTACCATCAGGTCATGGCTCTCCACAGAGCTAATTCATTCACTGGTTCATCAAATATTTGTTCAGTCACGAAACAACAATCTAAGGCAAGCTGTTTAGGGAGAGGGAGTGAGTGATCTGCAGGTACCCCTGGCTCTCTTGGGGGCTCCTGTCTGCTGTCAGCTACTGCTGGCCCAGCAAGGGGTGAGAAATCACAGAGCCAGCCTCCTGTGCCTTCCACGTTCCCCCTCTGGTGAAATGTAAGGCATGCAGTACATGTCAAACACTTGGGCCTCTCAGAAAATCGATTACGGATCTTGCCCCTTCCTTAAAAAGCAAGCTTTTGTTTTTATTAGCATGTGTAAATATGGAATAACTTCTGAATGCAAATAGGGATGCCATTTTATTTTTCTGACATGTTTGGAAGCAGCCTGGGGCAGGGCGGCAGTGAATCAGTAAACATCGAGGGTACATGACGCTGGGAATTCATCAACTGTGCACACTCCTAATAGGCTTCCACCATATGTTCCATAATAGCGTGTTTGCTGACATGGGACTGGGCTGCCCAATGGTATGACAAAGCTCCCACGTCCCTTTCCTGATGTATGGAAACAGGCTCTGCTAGCCAGATGTAGAAACCCAGCAAGGTCATTTTAGGAGTAATTTCCATTTTGTGTGCTTCTTTTCCCCCTCATTGACTGTAAGAGAATGTGATGTGCCTCATTACAATGTGATTCCAGGTGCATAACACAATAATGACCTTTATGCCAAAGACTGGAGTTCACGTAATTGATAAGATAGACTCCCATTTTGTGATGTTGGAAACCATTAGCTAGAGGCAGAAACCGTGTTAACTTCTTGACATAGGAGGTCTCAGGGTCAAGGTCAAGGCCCAGGCTGCAGCCATTTCTGGACTCGGATAAAAGAGGGAAACAGTGCTGGCTGGCGGCCTAAGGGTTTGTAGCCCTTCCTGCGAGAGCTGGGAGATGTCCTGGCGCCTGTGGGAAGTTAAGGGAAGCCCTGGGGGTCCAGATGGGAAGTGAAGGAGGAGCCGCAGATTTGCACGGAGATGGGCCTGAGTGCCGGGCTTCTTCATGCAGGACTTCCTACATGTCCTAACCATCACCCCCCTTTCTCTTTTCAGGTCCTTACTGATTTCCTCTGCTTTGCATCAGACCCAAAATTACACTGTCTCTCTGGAGGCATTCCTTCTTTTTCTCTTCTAGATTGTTGGTGCTCAAGTGGGAAATCAGGGATTGTTGTGGCGTCTTTACAACGACCTGGAAAAGCTGAGGAGTCCATTTTCATCCACCCATGGAATAGGTTTCCTGCCACAGCCATGTGTGGCTTCTGTTCTTTACTGAAAACGGCCAAACAAATCAAGTCCTTCTCTTGGCGATTATGGCGTGTGTTGACCGTCCTTTTATTAAACACCCACTTAGAAATAGCATTTGAGTACCCGAAGCTGTGCCAGACTTCAGGACCCTTCCTAACGGTGCGGCAGCTTTCTCGGAGTCGCTCGTAACCAGCTCTTGCTATTCTTGTTTTCCTGTTTTCGCTCCGGGGACAGGGTGTCTCATGTCTCCTACAAACTCCAAGAACCCAAACCTCATGTAAAAAGTAGGCAAAGAACAGGGCAGGTAAAAAGTCACACGTTATCCGAAATCTGGAGCTTGTTAACTAAAGAAAGAAGTAATAAAGAACCAGAACGAGAATGCATTCGCTCAGAGGGAAAGAGAAGTGGGGATTTGAGGATGTCAAACAAAAGAAGCAAAACACCTAAAATGATAAATAAAATGGCATGTTTCTTTGTTTACATCCCTGGAGTTATAAGCATCTTGGCCTGACCGGGGGGGTTAATAGTTTTTTAGGAGGGGCCTATCGTGTGGGTTTAGTGACGTTTGATTTCCAGAGCTTCTAGCTCAATCAGGGACAAAGGCTCTATGTTTCACTAATGCTCATAGATAATAATGCCTTTTTAAAATATTGCCAACTCTGCTGTCATTTCAGGACCCCAGAGACTCTCCTTATTAGGATGGCAGGCGAGCGAAGAAATGAGTTGGGCAGAGAGGTGGCAGGGGTTAATTTCATATTTGTCACGAGATCTTGCGTGATTTCCCTAAAAGATATTTAATTTCCACTGGGCATAATAACTTGCAGCTGCCGGAATGTGCTGTATACTAGTGGTGAGTTCTTGTCTTTGGAGATTTATGCAAGTCGTTATTTAAAAATAGAGATCCGGGAGTTACAGCTGGCTAATTAATCTACCACTAAGGAAAGCTCAGCAAGTGACCCACTTAACTGTTTCCAGGAACCACAGCCATGCTAAAGCGAGCTTTCATCATGGTTTCTACCACATCAGCTCCGAGGCCCAAGTGATTTCCCACTCAAGCACCAACAATCTAATCGGTGTGACTTCACAGGGCTCCTGTAAGACACCCAGGCCATATATAATCACCCATAGTCCCTCCTGCTTCTCCACATGCACCGTCCTCTCCCGGCATAATGGTCTCTCCCGTCTCATACTGTCCCTTTGCCCAGATGGCCTTCCCATTCCTCTTTCAGCGTGACGATGGTCTATGGGTCCTGCAAAGGTCCACAGTGCTCACTGCAGGCCATGTCAAGTTTTCTCCTTGGACGTGACAACAGAGAGTTGACATAATCAGGTCATGATACATTTTTATCATTGGTCTCTGAGGGCCGTGATTTTATTTTTAAATCAATCAATTAATTAATGTATTATATTTATTCCTCTGCCCTTCCCCCTCTGCCTAGACAGGCATTCTATTATGTTTTATGTACATTTTTTGATGGCATACATATTTGCCAAATAATTAATATTGATATCTGTGCATGTATTTGGATTTACACAGATGATATATATTACACTTCTTCTGTTGTTTACTTTAGTCACTGTCTTTTATTTTTTTTTTTATTTTTTTTTTTNCCAAATAATTAATATTGATATCTGTGCATGTATTTGGATTTACACAGATGATATATATTACATTTCTTCTGTTGTTTACTTCAGTCACTGTCTTTTAAAGTCTGTGCATGTCTTTCTGTCTGGCTTCTCCGTGGTGGGCAACCATCACCTTTACCTTTCTGTTTTCTCTGTGATGTACATGCACAGGTCCCTCCCACCCTCTGGATCTCCCCTTCTCTGAAATCCTTTGATGTTCATTTGCCCTGTAGCTTAATTATATGCTGGTGTGTATGTGTGTGTTTGTTTGTTTGTTTGAATTTTCCTACGAGTTTTTATGTTTCCTCCTTGTCTTCTGTGTAACTCCTTGGAGATCAGGGACCATGTCTTGTACTCTTCCCTCCCCTACTCCACCCATCCCCATCTCTGCAGACCTTCTCTGGAGCTTGATGCATAATTGCTACTCAGTAAATCCTTGTTTATTCAGTGAATTCAGTCGCATGACTCCACGAGTGTCTTTTCTCTTCCTGTTAATACCTCCAGTGCCTAAAATGCTGCCTGGCATGTTGCAGATAATCAGGGGATTTGTTTGAAGCAAATGGGTAGCTTATCTTTCACATGAGAAAAGGAATATGGAATAGTAGGATATACAGAGGTCAGAATACTACATTCTAGTTTCTAATCGGCCACACAGTAGGTGTGCAACACCTGGCATGTCAATGAGAGCTTCTCTAGGTCCTGGTTGAACTGAATGGTTTTACAGGTCCTTGTTCACTCTAACTTACTAAGCTTCTGTGACTTCCCTAACAATTTTTCAACATGAAGTAAGAGAGTCTTCAATATGAAATCACCTGCACAGAATACAGAATAGTCATACTCAAGGCAATAGAGCATGGGAGGGGTAGAGATGAGAGCATATCCTGTGGGTTCTGACCTTCGGCTCCCAGAATGATTCGGAAGACAAAATTCTTGCCACCCGTAATGCGCTTAGAGGAGTGTCTGACACAAAATCAATGTTATGTAAATCTTTACTAATATTTTTATAAATTGAAAAAAAAATCTACTAGCCTTGGCAACAGTCTCTTGTGTGGTATTTGGAAATCTGGTCTTCATGTTATGTGCAAACAAAACCAAGAAATTCTAGTATTCCTGCTGAAATTAATAGTTTTATTTTATAGGGTAATAATCACCAGATAGCAGTCATATCTCTTTTAGGCCCAAACTGTTGTCTTTTTGGTAATGGGCAAGTTCTAATTTTCACAGCTTTTGTAAAGTGAAACAAAGGAATATTATCCTTCAAGATCATGTAGCAGCCAGTAAAGACATTAGAACAAGAATCCTGAGTTTTGTGTTTACTATCTATCAAAAAAAACCCAACTGTTTTTCTGTAAAGCAATCACTTAGAAATAGAAACAGAACAGGAATGTGTTAATATATTTGCAGATGATATTTTTCCCTTTAGTAGGGAAGAAGTAACTAAATAATCTAATTTGCTTTCTCTTATCTTTAGGGAAGTGAATTCAAATATTGGACAAACCATTATTAAAATTCTGAACAGCATTTAACGCATGAGTTTGTTTTATGCTATAAGATTCCTTTTTCTCTAGGTCAAGAGGTAAAGCTATTTGTCTAAAAGAAAAAACACTAAGAGGTATTGGTGATGGGTTACAGATTTTACAACAACTATACGTGCTTCATTAGCAAAAATAGCATTTAATAACTATTCTATTCTACTGTTCTGGGCAATAGAAGTCTTAATCAAACAGCATTTCACTTTAATGCTTTACATACAAAAGTCCAATTTGTGAATTAGTCTGTTATCTAAAAGTTAAGAAAAAAAGTCAGGTAAAAATATAAAATGGGAACTGGGAACTCCAGGTGAACTGGAATTTTTGGACCAAGGAAAGATTAAATCTTCTACTCAAAAAGTTGGAGAAATAGGTAGGTATACTGTTCCATTAACAACAACAGCATAGGAAAATAACTACGAATCATTGGTTTTAGAGCTCAGAAACACTGGAGTAAACTACAACTTACACGGTGAATGGGGAATTTTAAAACACACTGTGTGTTTTTGCTTTTGTTTCTGAGTTTTGTTGGTGGTGGTGGTGGTGGTAAGGTTTGGGTTATTTCTGGACTCATGAGCTTAATTCAGGAGAATACTATAGATTTGTATTGAAATAAAAATGAGCTGTTTTCTAACAGTATCTTTCTGTGTTGTGTTTCTCAGGTAGTCTCAGCTAAAGCTGCCAATTATTTCCATATGGTATAAACTGAAATAAAATATACATTTTTAATAGCCAGGGAGGATTGCCATGAAAATTAAAGGAGATGTGTGAGAAGACAGTCTAAAAAATCTGGAGTCTTATACACATACTTGTTTCTGTTATTATTGTATTCAGTAAAAATCAGAATAATGCCTACCATGTATCAGGACCTGCTTTAGGCACTAGGAGTCAGAGAAATAATTATGCTCATCTTTACTTTCAAGGACTTATAATTATATTGGGGAAACAGAGAACATCATGGTAAATGCAGTGGTAAGTGCAGTGATAGAGATATGTTGGTGCTTACGAGCGTAGAATGAGATCCCTAAGTTTTCAGAGTCAGGGATGTCACAGAAAGTTAGGGAGAGGAGAAGGGAGTCCCAGGAAGGGGAGATGGCATGAGTGGAGGCTTGGGGTGAAAAACAGCACAGTATATTCCGAGTTAGTAAAAGGATCAGTTTGACTAGAGCTTAAAATATCGAGCAGAGAATAGCAAAAGATGAGTCTCCAGAGAGCAGGTTATAGAAGGCCTATATATTATGTGAAAGGTTCAGGTTATATCTCGTTGGTGATGGAAACCCAGTGAGGCCAAGGCATAATATAGGCACTCAGGGAATACGGGAGGTGCATTCGAGAGCCCGAGGAAGATATTGTTGTAGTCCAGGTGACAGATGGTGAGAGCAGAAACTTAAGCAGGGAGAATTGGATAGAACAGAGAGGGCAAATCTGGGAAAAAAAAAAAAAGAAAAGAAAAGAATGGCAATGTATGGTGATAAATTTTGTGAACATTGGTGAGGATGACCCTCAAGCTTATAGTGTGACTGATTAGGTGATTTGTAATACAATCTATATACAAAATACTGAAGGAGAATCATGTAGAGGGGATAAGGTATATGTTCATTTTTAGGCCATGTTTATTTCAAGATTTCTATAAGACATTTGATTGAAGGTGTGTCCAGGAGGCAATTGGATATATGACCCTGAATTGTGAACAATCTATCTGAGTAGGAAATTCAGATTTGTAAGTCATAAGCATAAAAGTAGTGGTTAAAACCCTCAGAGAAAAGAGGTAAGGACAGAAGCCTAAGAATGCCAACTTTCAGAAGTTGGCCAATGAGAAAGCCAAGAAAGACACCAGGATGAGACAGTGAAATGGGGTATGAAGGGACCCAGTAGAGTGTCGTGTTGCAGAGGTCAGAGGAGTAGAGGTTCAGGAGAGTGGTAAGATCCAAAGTGAAACCAAAGCAATGAAATCCAGTATGAGAACTTTCATCCTATAAATTTAGAAAGCTGTGACTTTAGGGGACTTTTTCAGAGCAGTCTTTGCAGAGAATTTTGGATGGGGCGAAGCAGAGGGATAAGATGGTAGCTAGAGGAAATGTATTATCAGGAGTGGGTTATTTTAAGAGTAGAGTGAAGTAGAGTTGAAGTAAGGCTTCAGAGGCTGAAGAGGCTGAAGAGAATGAACCAATAGTGGGAAAAGGTAGGACTGTATAACAAAACAAACAAAGAAAAATTAATGTAGCATGTTCCCAAAGGAAGTGGGAGAGATTGCGGGAGCAGAGGGGGAAATCCATAGGAAAGGTTGACCTTAAGCAGGAAGGACATAAACTCTTAAGCCTCTGAGACCAGTAGGACAGCAAGGAGGAAGAGAGAGGGCGACTGGGGGAAGAAAGAGAGGTAGGTCATGGTTCATGGCTTTAGGACAAATGTCATAGTATTTACTCATTTCCCTAAGGAACACATACAGTGACTGAGCAGATGAAATCCTCTTCAGAAGTCTCTCAGTCCTTCAGGGTTACTCTCCCACCAGCCCTCTGGTACCCTTGATTAAAACATTCCCTCTGTACCCTTGATTCTCATGCTGCTCCTCTCCCACCTCCATGCATGGGCCTTTCTCCAGCAGTGCTGGATTCCGCAACACACAGGATATTCCCTTAGAATACCCATTGATTGTCCTCATTCAAGTAAATTATAAATGATTGCCTTCCAAGATATAAATATCTGATATCCAGCTAGCCAGGCCCACCATCCCAGGAGGACTTGCCCTTTAGATGGATCTCTGGCTCTCGGAGGCCTTGCCTTCTTAGTCCTCACCCCTCTATTCAACCTTCCTTCCTATATTGCATCCATATGCATACTTTGCTCTAGTCACACTTAAGTCTTCACTCTTTCAAAAAGTGAAGCACCTGCTATGGAAACCATAGAGTTGGAATAACATTTAAACAGTGAAGATTTCCTGAGTCATCCCCATTGTCACACCTGACAGGGGAACTTCAGAGGCAGCTCTGTACGAAAGGGTGCTTCGGTTTCTTTCTTTTAAGATTTTATTTATTTATTTATTTATTTGTCAGAGAGAGATCACAAGTAGACAGAGAGGCAGGCAGAGGAAGAGGGGGAAGCAGGCTCCCCGCCGAGCAGAGAGCCCGATGCGGGGCTCATCCCGGGACCCCGAGATCATGACCCAAGCCGAGGAAGAGGGGGAAGCAGGCTCCCCGCCGAGCAGAGAGCCCGATGTGGGGCTCATCCCAGGACCCCGAGATCATGACCCAAGCCGAGGAAGAGGGGGAAGCAGGCTCCCCACCGAGCAGAGAGCCCGATGTGGGGCTCATCCCAGGACCCCGAGATCATGACCCAAGCCGAAGGCAGAGGCTTAACCCACTGAACCACCCAGGCACTCTGGGTGCTTTGGTTTCTGATAGAATATTCCAATATATATTGCCTCCATCCATTAGAAGATTTAAGCTACAGATTAGGAGTACTATTTACCCCTTCTGTGTTAATGGGAAGTTAGGAAAATTTGAATCAACCCTGCTTTTTAAAAATCAGGCTTCACTGCTATTCACTGATTAGTGTTACAATCACAGAAACAAAGACAAAGCGATTTCCTCCTAAAAAAAAAAAAAAAAAAACTAGTGATTTTCATTATGTCCAAACAATCTCCAAATGAATAGAAAGGGTAAAAAATACCCATAGGAGCTTCTTGTGTTCAGCATCATACCTAGATGCCTGGCTCTGCCCAGGTGCTAGCTCTAACCAGGCTAATAGTAAAATGCCCCCGAGTCTCCGGTCTCTACTGAGTCTGGATCTAGAATGGACAACTTTATGATTAAGGGGTCCTGGTTTTAGAGTCAAATTGATTTGTTTCCTGTTTACCACTTACAAACCGTGAAACAAATCTCGGAGGGTTGTTGTGAGGATTAAGTGTGATCATGAATTTAAAAGGCTTAGCCTTCTTGCTAGTACATAGTAAGTTCTCAATAAATGGAGGCTTCTATTGAATTATTATTATTAATAATTCATGCCCTCATATAAGAAATTGCCTGGTGTAACTGGCCTCAGGCAGAGGCTGAGATTGCTTTCTCATCCAGCCTCAGCTCGATGGCTATAAAATAGATGAGTTTCCTCTTCAGATACACGCACATCCTTGCTTCTCCCTGATGCCCACTGTCTATAGTCAGTTAATGATTGGCCACTTAGGGTAATCGTTTCCCTCAGAACCAAATGTGCTTACATTCAGTGGCACCCACTGTAATGCAATTAATTCGGTCCAATAGTATGCATCTAGTAAATAGGCCCCGTATAAACGAGAGCCATAATGATAAGCTACCTCCTGTTTGCTCATTTTGAAGAGACTCATTAGGGACAGTGGTCCTCAGTGTTAATGAAATGGTACTGTCTAATTATAGAATTCTATGTATATGTATATGTACTAGTTATATGTACTAGTTATACGTACTAGTGCTATATGTACTAGTGCTCGAATTAGAGCACTTGCCACCTAACAGGTAGTGTCAAGGTCTGCACCTTGCTGTTGCCCCCCTTTCGGATGCTTCCATCTTGGTCCAGATCTCATCCTTTCCTTGGTCCTATTTTGGAATTCAGCCACCTTCTGAACGCAGGTAAAAGCCTAAGCTATAAACAGCTTGCTTTTTGGTGGAATAACTCATGCCTGAAAAAAGTTGGTAATGATTTCAGAATTTCTTTTAATTGAGTTTTTAATTACAACACAGCAAATATCCCATTCATATGTAATTTTGACAAAGATGACAAGCAATTTCATATTCTTCGGAGATCATTTGACAAGTGTGGGAGCCTACAGTTAAATACCAACTGCCTTGTTTTTGGACAGGAGTACCTGACAACCACTTACTCAGGGAAGATCAGTAACTAGAGCATCTGGATCTCAATAAATTATTTGACAGAACAATCCAAGTGCTATAACACAAGCTGCCACTGGGAATGTAAATCTGATTGGCTGGCTTAGAATCTCACTTTTCTAATTTATAGTCCACATATTATGAATTGGGATACTGTATAGCCAATGGGTATATGGGCAGGTTTTACCATAAATAATTTTTTTCCTTAGGCTATCAATATAGCAGATAAAATATACAAATAAATTCTTCTAAAATGCAGAGCTTTAACTTGAGATGGGTACCATGATTCTTTATTCTTTTTCTCCTTTGGCATTTTCTTAAGAGTTGTAAGAGCCCATGCCCAGAGTGACAGAGCTCCAGAAGTACAATTAGACCTAAGAAACTGCTGCATCCCAAAGAGCAGGGAACCAGTGCAACAATTAGCTGGTCCCTACCAGCACCTCCCACAAGCTTTCAAAGGCCATTTGCACAGGCCATTACAATATCCAGAGGCCCCAAGTAAAGATGTGTGAATTGTTTTTTCCTTTTCACTCTTTTGTTAATCTGTGAATATTGAGTACATTCTGTCTGCATCTACTAAAGTATGCCCTAGGAATACAGTGAAGAACAAAGCTACATATAATCCATGCCCTCGTGCTTTATAGTCTTGGTGGGGGAGATAGTTATTAATCAGTTATGCTAATAGTTATAAAACTCACATTGAGATAAGGGCTGTGAAGGTTTTCTGAGAGCATATAACAGTAATTTTATATGGACAGAGAAGGGCAGGGAACTCTTCTTTAAAATTGTGCTTGGGGGTTTGGAGGCATCTTTGAGCTCAGAGTAGACACCAGGATCAAAGCTCGCCCTCCTGAGTTGAAAATATTTATTGACAAGAAATTATTGTTAAAATTAAGTGGTGGCGGATATGTCCAAGAAGTATTACAGGGGGTTGATCCCTTTATGAGTCTTGTGATAGAGGAATGTGTGTAGATGGCAACTAGGGGCAACATAACTGTGGGGTGGTGGTAATATCAGGAAATAGTGTCATCATGTTAGAAGCCTTGGAACGAGAATAAACAACGAGTGTGTTCACTGGGAGAAATCAACTGCTTGTGGATATCCTTTCTCCATAGCACCTGCTTTACTACAATGTAAAAATTGGGTCATGTGCATTTTCACATTGAAGTTTTTTTGTTAAATAAACTTTTGTAATAGTAAAAAAAAAAATGAAATGAAATAAAACTGTGCTTGGATTCAGCCCATGGTAAGAATTTTTAGCTTTGTGCTAAGAGTTATCTGGATGTCACTGGACAATGGGTTGGAGAGAAGGAGGAGTAGCAAGAGTGAGATCGGGTGGAACAGAGTGTCAGTGCTGTCAATATGATTAGTGTGATGGCCATGTGGTGGTGAGTAGTTGGATTTGAAAAATATTTTGGAATTAGAATTGCTGAGACTCATTGATAGATGAGGGGATGAGGGAAGGAAGAGAGAGGTATTAAGGATGATTTTATATCCCTGTCTTATGCAACTTGCCATTTCTATACCATTTACCAAGATAAAAGGACCAAGAGAAGGACAGGTTGAGGCAGGAAGGGACAATCAAGGGTCCCTTTGGGGGCTTGTTAAATTTAAGGTGCCTGTGAGATTTCCAATGCAGGCAAATATATGAATCAGAAGTTTAGAGGAGTATTTTGCTACTAGATACACATTTAGAAGTTATCAGGATATTGATGGTGTTAACTCCTGGAGTAGATAAGATTTCACAGAAATAAGCATTATGGAACTTAGAACATTTTGAGGCTTGATACAGAAGGGGAAATCTTCAGAGCACTTTTCTATGGAAGTGATGATGTTTTAACACCCCAAATAGGAAGAGCATAATAACCATTGTTTAAATTAAGAACATTTCGTCACATGAAATCCTCTCTCCATTGGCTTACCATTCCTGTTTTGCTGCAGATCAGTGAGAACTTTGTCATGGAGCAGCGGTTGCAAACCACTACCCTAGAGTCTGCGTGACAGCTTTGGGTGGGAAGGACCTCCTCTGATAGCAGGAGTTCTTATCCATCCCCGGCTTCATTTGACCTCTTAGACTCTTCAAGCTTAAAAACTCATCTGGGGTTTCTTTTTTCTTTTTTTTTTAATATTTTTTTAAAATTTATTTACTTGACACAGAGAGAGAGAGATCACAAGTAGGCAGAGAGGCAGGCAGAGAGAGGAGGAAGCAGGCTCCCCACTGAGCAGGGAGCCCGATGCGGGCCTCGATCCCAGGACGCTGAGATCATGACCTGAGCCGAAGGCAGAGGCTTTAACCCACTGAGCCACCCAGGCGCCCTCATCTGGGGTTTCTAAATTAAGGTAATACATAGAGTGACATAAAATACTATAGTCGGACATCAGTTCCCTCTAATCCTGAAATGCAAAGTCAGTTCGTTGCCTCCTTCGTCACTCGGTGACATTCCTAAGTCGGAGGGCCACATTGGCAACTGGAGTGTATTTAGATGTGTGCATCAGGGTCTGTCAACACTTATAAAGCTATGTCTTCTTCCTGTCCATCAGATCATTGGCATCCATCACAGTATTCCTTGCTAGTGGACCTATTCAGTGTTTCTAAATTATCTCATCACAATGTTCCAGACAGCCATGGTCAATCAGATTCAATGTGGAAGTTATTGTGACACTACTACTAACAATAATAACCATTATATCTTCATCCTTGCAACTATGATTGAGAATAATATTGTTAACCCTTTGTGTCATGCACCCCAGGTGTTGCCCATACCTCATGTTATTTAAGCCCTAACTACAATTTAGAAGGTTGGTCCATTTTACAGATGAAGAGACTAAGACTGAAAGCTTGACTTCCTGGGTGTCCGTGTCTTTATCGTTTTTACATTGTATTGTAATCACGTGCCGTGCCATTATCCGCTAGGGTGGAAACTCACTGGAACTCTGTACTTTTCCTATTCGAAATCTCAGCACCTAATAGTTCTTGGCACTTTTAAGGGGCTGGTTAAATATTGAAGATCGTATATACTCTTTAGTGACAGAAGCCTTTTGAAGGGCAATGATTGTGTCTTTCATGATTTAGAATCTCTCACAGTATCTAGCACAATTCTGCATAAATATCTGGAAGGTTGAATATGTGGGTTTTAAGTTGGCCGAGAAATGGGAAAGGAAGAAGGTTCTGAGGGAACTGCGGTGGGAGGGATGACCACCGAGGGAGGATTAAGAAGATGTGCCGCCTAACAGGCTGTTGCCGCAACCGTGTGGGCCTGACTCTTATTTAAGCATTCTTATTCATGACCTGGGTGGAGAAAAGGAAGAAGCTGCGCGTTTTTGAAATTCACTAATAATTCCAATTTAGAAAGTATCGTGAGCAGTTCAGGCAACAGAAATAAAATGCAAACGACCTTTGAGACTTGAGGTATGTAGGCTGGGAATAATAACTTTGTGAGCGTTTGAAAAAGGCAAGGCAGTGCATACACCTGGGGGAAGAGAATCCAAACACAGAGCTGTTCTCTGGGAAGCAGACGCCAGAGCACAGTGATGCCAAAGTAGGCCCAGGGGGCATAGTGGTCTGCAAATTAAATTCAGGCCAGCCAGGCAGTCTGGCAGGATGAAAGGGAAGGCCAGGTTGAGGCTGCCTGTGCAGAAGGGCGTGGAATAACAGTTCCTCTGTGGACACTTGGAGCCGAGCAGCACCTGGCACCACGCGTTCTGTTCCCACCACCTCATTACCAGGGCAGCTCAGGCAATTTGGAAGAAGTGCAGAGAATAGCAACAAGAATGAATGAATTCAGGGAAGGACGTGGGTGCAAGATTAAAAGAATTAGATGGGCTATAGTTTAGTTACAGAAAGCTAAAGGGAAGAGGAGGGAGAGGGCCGGTAATGAATAATAAATAGCCAAGTCTACTCTAAAATAACCGAGTGGAAACTTGCAGAATACCCATCAAACTGAGACTTTTTAGAGGAAAATGGACATTTTCTTCCAACCCATGGGCTTCTTGCCTCAACTGGCACTCTGCCTACCCAGGTGCTCAGTAAATACTGTCTTGTAAAATAACCTTCGTTTGCCAAAGGATAGTAGGATCCAGGAAATAGACCAGTAGGAAGCACATTAGAAAGTCAGCCAACCCTTCCTTGCCTTAGTGCCCAGTGAGGACAGGATTAAAGGAACTAGATTTCGGTTGTGTTATTCAAGTCAGACTCTTTTCAACAATGACATTGCCTCTTCCCATTCAGATAAACACAGAACAAAACAGAAACCTCTGTAGCACAGGGAATGCCTAAGACACGGTTGGCTAGCCTTTGGTTAAATCCTATCATTGCAGTTTCTTTTCTGTCAAGGGGACTGGGGAGATGCTGATTTTTTCCCTTTCTAGCTGGTGGAGGAAGTGGGTGGGGAGAGCTCTACTTCTGGACTAAAGGCGGACTTGGTGGACTTCACTTTTGAAAGATCAGACACACAAAAATCCAAGTAGATGGGTTAGGGGTTAATTCTTTGTTTTACAAAAAGAAATCCGTGAAAACAGCAACTGCCCGGGTGCTACAGAGTCTGTCTTTGTTATCAGATCGTTAAGTCCATGGTTCTTAACCTGAGATCATCAGGTATCAGATTCCCAGCCAGTCCCACACCGTTATTAAGCTCCAGCCCCAGGGGGCTCCCTGAGCCCCTCGAGCAAGCCAGCCCTCTGAAACATGCTGCTTCCCTCCCTGTGGGACTTGGTTACCCGCCCACTTCCCTGCCCCATTCCTGCTCTCTGCAGGGCTGGCTCCCTCTCCCTCCTCTCCTCTCAATTTAAATGTTGCCTCTTCTAGAAGCTCTCTGTTCAGAATGATTTTGCCTCCAAATAAGTGGAAATCTCCTTAATAACCTGCTAAAAAGAAGTTCAGTGTGAACAGTCCAGCCCAAACCGTGGTTCAGCCATGTCATCAGGGACTCAGGAGTCCATCCCTGTGCTCCACCCCCCACAGCCTATAGCCTCCATCTTCATCATCTCAAGATGTCTGTTCCACTCCCGGCATCACATCCATGCCGCAGACAGAACAGCATGGAGAGAGTTAAGGGAGGCAGCAGGGGAGGCTTTCTTCTGGTGAGGCTTTGCCTTTTTATTCAGAAAGGGCCACTCTCCCCAGAGACTCCTAACTGTGTCTAATGGGTTATAACTGTGCCACATGCAAGGGAGTCTGGAAAACCAATATTAGCTTCCCATCCTCTATAGCAGACGAAGGCAAGGGAGAAGGGTGGATGTGGGTAATTTTCAGGTAGCCAGATCTCAGTGTCTGTCACGGTATCTGCCCCTTGCCCCGCCCAGTTATTCCCTGCTGTAGTTCCCTACTTGTCTTCATGGCATTTATCGTGGTTTGTAGAAGTACATCTGTAATCCCACAGGAGTGTGATATGTATTCACTCCATGTCTGGCTCTTTTACCACTATATCACTAGAACCTAGCTTTGTGCCTGACAAATGGCGGGTACTTAATAAATACCGCTTAATTCATGGGCAAGTTGGCTGCCAGGAGAAGAGCAGCTACCTCTGAAATCAACATAGAATCACAACCTCCCAGGAGAATAGGCTTCCGGTTATCAACATCTGATTTACATATAGCTCCTTTTTTATTTATTAAAAATATTTCAAATATAAGGATATATATATGATATATTTACATATATGTGAAATAAAATAATGAACATTCCAATACCTACCACCCAGCTCTATCAAATTCACAGATTTTGCCAGAGGCCTTTGAGGTCTATTAATATTGTTGTTGAATTTCAAAACAAAATATCTCGAATACAGTTGAAGTCCCTGTGTCCCTTTCCCTGTTTCCATGCTCCTGCTCCTGACTTTCTCTACCTGGAGGCAACCATTGCCCTGTATTTGGATTTACCGGTCTAGTGTGTGTTTTTATCCTATGACTATCTATACACGTCTATACACAATAGAAAACAATGGGGTGTTGTGTTGCATGTTTTCAAGCTGTATATAAATATTGTATTTTGTATGAACACTATACACATTATATAAATCCTAAAGTATTATTCTCCAGTCTTTTCGATCTGTCTTGTTATTGGCGTTTAACCGTATTTTTGCATGTAACTATACAGTTTCATTGTGTGAGTATACCACAATTCAGTTACCCATTTTTCTCTTGACAAACATTTGGATTTATCATTTACAGTGTTTTCCTCTTACAAACAAAGATACCTACAAGCGATATTCTTCAACATATTTCCTTGTCAAGCGTGTGAGGGCTTTTTAGTGTAAGTACATACCTAGAAGTAAAATTATGGGGTTAAGGAGGTGTATTTCTTCAATTTTCTTTGATTTTGCTGAAGTGTACTACAACGCGTTGTACCAATTGATGTTCTCACCAGCAGTAGATGAGAGAAACTGTTTCTGTATTTAACACTTGGTATCAGATTCTGATTTTTGTCAGTCTATTGATATAAAATGATATCACATTGTTTTAATTTGTATTTCCCTGACAGTGAGGAAGGTTGAGGATCATTCAGCATTTGTGTTGGCCAATCAGGTTTCCTTTTATTAAAATTGCCTAATTGTATCCATAGCCGAGAATGGGAGGTGTTTTGTTTTGTTTTTTTCTTATTGATTTGCAAGATTCTTTACATATTATAGATAGAAATCCTTCCTGGTTGAGGCACCTGGGTGCCTCAGTTGGTTAAGCCTCTGACTTCAGCTGAGGTCATGATCCCAGCGTCCTGGGATAGAGCTTCCTGTAGGGTTCCCTACTCAGCGAGGAGCCTGCTTCTCCCTCTCCCTCTGCCCTCACCCCCACTCATGCTCACTGTCAAACTCTCTCACTTATGTATCTGAAATAAGTAAATAAAATCTTGAAAAAAAAAATTCTTCCTCGTTAACACACATCAAAAATATCTTTGCCTAGACTGTTGTTTGACTACTTATATTGTTTATAATATTGCTTTGTGAATAAGAGAGTTAAATTTTAATAGAGTAAAATTTATCAGCCTATTTTTGGGTTGTTTGGGCTTTCTTTGTCTTATATAAAACTTTTTTTTAAGATTTTATTTATTTGACAGAGAGAGAGAGCAAGATCACAACCAGGCAGAGAGGCAGGCAGAGGGAGAGGGAGAAGCAGGCTCCCTGTCGAGCAGAGAACCCTATGTGGGGGCTCAATCCCAGGACCCTGAGATCATGACCTGAGCCGAAAGCAGAGGCTTATCCCACTGAGCCACCCAGGTGCCGCTATAAGAAACTTTTGATGCCTCTAAAATCTTAAAGATATCCTTTCACATTTTCTTATAAAAACCCTCAAGCTTTTGCTTTTCACAATTAGTCCAGCGGGAATTATTTTCATGTAATATAAAGGGATCTAGCTTCATTTTATTTTTTCCACATGGATAGCTAGTAATCTCAGCAACATATTGTACATTCCATTTTTTGGGTCACTTATTGATATCAAGTTTCCATATCAGCATGGTCATTTTCTGAGTTCTGTAGTATGTCTCAGTAGTCTGTTGTTCTAGTCCTGTGTCAGTATGGGAGCCATACTGCTTGGGTTTGAATCCTAACTCTGCTACTGCCTAGCCATGGTACCTTGAGAGAGATCCTTAGTCTCTTTGTATCCCAGTTTCCTTTTAATGTGTAAAATGGTAGCAATAATCTTATTAAACTGGATAGATGAAATGCTTTTCCCTGGCATTTCAATGCTCAATAAAAGTTAGCAGTTATTGTTTTTATTTGTAATATCACTATTATTACTAAGTGGGATATCTGATAGAGTGGCCACTTCTACCCTTTTCTTCTTCCTCAAAATGCTCTTAGTTATTGTTGACCTTTTGTGCTTTTTTTTTTTTTTTTAAAGTTCTTTTTTTTTTTTTAAAGATTTTATTTATTTATTTGACACAGAGAGAGAGATTACAAGTAGGCAGAGAGGCAGACAGAGAGAGAGGAGGAAGCAGGCTCCCTGCTGAGCAGAGAGCCCGATGCAGGCCTCGATCCCAGGACCCTGAGATCATGACCTGAGCCGAAAGCAGAGGCTTTAACCCACTGAGCCACCCAGGCGCCCAACCTTTTGTGCTTTTAAAGGAATTTCAAGATTGGTTTATAATGTCTCATAGAAACGCCTGTTGAAAATGCAAATGGAATTGCATTGCTATATGGATTAACTTGAGTCTGCTTATCCATAAACTTGGTATACCTATTTGTCTATTCAGTCCTTTTGTGTCAGTCAGAAAGTAATTTTGTAATTTATTTTGTAGAGATCAACATATATGTGTTAGATTTATTCTTACTAAAATTTTAGTTTATTATTTTGAATGAGGTACTTTTTTATGTTATTTTTGAATGACTTATTACTGCTGTGTAGAAATCCTCTCATTTTTATATTGATCCTGTATTTAGCCACCTTGCTGAACAGTTATTAATTCTAATGGTCTCTATATTCTCATGGATTATTTATGCAAACCAACTGACCATTTATACAAAAATATGGTGTCATTTCTATCTTTCCAATATGTACCTCATTTTATTTTTCTTCTTTTATCGTGTCGACTGAAGCCTTCTAACAGCATTAAAGAAGAGTAGTGACAGCAGGCCTCCTTGTCTGATTCTCACTGTGATGGTGACATTGTTAAGTTTTATTGTTAAATTTGATCCTTGCTGTAGATTTTTGATAAACAATAATTATCAAGTTTAGAAAGTTCCCATTTTCTTCTAATTTATTAAGAGTTTAAACTTAAGTAAATGTTAAATTTCACTCAGTCTTTTTTGCCATCTATTGGGCTTATCAAGGATTGTTTTTGTTCTTTAATTTGTTAATTATTAATATTGTGTAATGCATTAATGGATTTTCTAAAGTTGAAACATCTTTTCATTCCTAAGATAATACGTGTTGGTTATCCAGACTGTTTTAAGGAAACACTTAGATCTTTTCCTAAAGGACAAGAGACTTTAAAAGTTTTTGAGCAATTACTATTTTAATTCGACTTCACATCAGTTTTTGTTGTTAGATCTTTATCTTTTATCTTTTATCATTTCTTTATTTCTTTCATTTTTGGGGAATTTCTATATTTTTTTAAATGACACATATAAAGTTGTATAATAGTAGCAAAATAGATGCACAGTGAGAGAGGAGGGTGGAAGTGTTAGCTCTGCTTATTTTGGACCATGAAATGAAGGGATAGAAGAACTTCCTTTCAGCAGAATTTCTTGGGTAACTTGGTCCAGTGCCATAATTACTTACTTACTTAATAGGTGAATCATGCTGGCCATTTGTATAGAAATCTTGTGACACCTGTGTCTGGTCATTTAGGAAACAAACCCTTAATTGCTCCAGGTAGCTGGGTACTGTTTATGAAGTAAGAAGGCTTGTCTTCCTAAAGGCTGTCCGGGGTAGCGCTGATGATAGCTGGTGATAGAGGAAGAATCTGCTCTCATTCTCCTAGAGCTACTTTTGTTTTTTCTCTGTTTTTATTCATCTTTGGTAATCGTGTTGTTTTTGAGACTTGTATACATGTAAAACCTTTTGTAGTTCTAATACTCAGCAAAGAAACCATGTTCTACTCAATAATTAGAGCTTTCACACAAAAAAAATTATTTCAATGTAATTGCTCTTGGCGGTAAAATGCCAGGTCACTGTAGAAATATGGTTTTGATGGTTGTCGAGCAGTCCTGTTTCTGAATATGTGTCCTAATTACACGCACATATCATACAATTACTGTATTACCAAAAGAACTGTATACAAATAGTAACGATAATATGATGTCCCAGTCCATTGGCTTTAAAAAGGATTTCAGAAATTGATTAAAACATTTAATGTGGGTTTTTAACTCAAGGACTTGCGAAACAAATACCTTATTCCAGTTGGAAATGTGTTACAAAGGGAATATTCTTTTCTCCTTCCCTTTTCATTCTATAGAACATCGGGAGAATGATACCAAACTCCCGGGAGTTATCTCCTTGATTAACTGTGAAGTAATAAACATAGGAAAGCAGCAACAATTCATGCAGTTGGGTACTAAATCTCCACCTTTATGGCCTGCATTTGGCAACTGTCTCCGTTTTTGACAGATAAAGTACATCTGTGAATTTTAAGCTTCTCAGGTTACAGTTAAGATATGTAATTAGATTTCAAGATATCCATCTTACCCAAAACTTCGGCTACAGGGGGGGAAAGCCAATTAAGCCAGGTTTACTCAGCTTCAAAACGCAACTTCAACTTGAAAATGGATGGAAGAACTCCGCTAATGAGAACACTCCACAGGGACATGTTACTCTTTAATGGAGATGGGGTGCTCTGGGACACAGGCTTTTCTTTTTCTGAAGGCTGGAGTCAGGAAGTTTACTTGGTTAATAAAGTCAGTTCCTTTAGACATGTATTTTGATGGTTAGATCTGTGGAAATTAGTGTTTTGAACAATTTGTTGCATATAGTTTTCTAAGTACTTATGCTCATTGGATGAAAGCTGAGAAACCGTATTAACTCAAACAGGCCGATGAAGAGGTACTTCAATGCTTGAAGCAAAAATACATTTCAACTATGTAAAAGTGGGCTGCTAAGGACTAATTCTAGGCTAGAAATACTTCCAAAAATCACAATGACTACAATTATAAAAGTAATATTTCTTGAGCAGGTACATATGTAAGCGCTTCCTAGACATAAACCATTAACTTATTTGTAATCATAAAAACCATACAGAATTAAGTATTCCGTTATTTTATAGTTAGAAATGGAGGTTCAGAAAAGTTGAGTAATTTGCCCAAGGTTATCTAAGTGTCTCCCTTGACAGGTTAAATTCTCTCTCTTATGTGAAATGAAAACAGACTACTTGATTGTTGCCTTTTATAAAATAGCCTTTTTTTTTTTTTTTTTTAAAGATTTTATTTATTTATTTGATACACAGAGAGAGATCACAAGTAGGCAGAAAGGCAGGCAGAGAGAGGAGGAAGCAGGCTCCCTGCTGAGCAGAGAGCCCGATGCGGGCCTCGATCCCAGGACCCTGGGATCATGACCTGAGCCGAAGGCAGAGGCTTTAACCCACTGAGCCACCCAGGCGCCCATAAAATAGCCTTAATGCCCTAAAAAATAAAACCTTCCTTGAATCATATAAGAAGAGATTTCATGAAGACACCAGAAATATCAGCTCACTAGGGTGAGCATATATTTTATTGTTAACAGACACAGGAAATTCGTGTGGGTTGAAGTTACTGTATATCTTCAAGAAGATAGTAATCTAATCAGGCAAATAAAAAAAATACATGAGGAATTACTTGAAATAGTTAAAAAACAGAATGTCAACAAATGCAAGGTAGGCAGATACTTAGAAGTGAATTCTACTTCCCCTGGACTTCATTTGTATCAGTGGTAAAAAGATGGGGGTGAGGTGGGCAACAACTTCCCTTAAAGGGGTTTCTTCCTGCCCCCAGACAAACGTTGGGGAGCCCAATGAGTACATATGAACAAATCAATTTGGAGCACACAGCAAATACCAACTATCAAAGCAAAGTGAGCGCCAGTCATTCAAGGTTTCCTGGCGATAAGATTTGAACCAGATCCAAAGAGGGTGAGACATTGATTATTAGTTCAGAGGGGCTGGGGGATGTTCAGATTTGGGGATAAAGGTAGAGTGTGGATATTGATCAACTGGAGAGTGAGAAAATAGCAGGTGTAAAAAAGGGCACAGGAGTGACAAATTGATTAAATTTTTCTGAAGTAGACAGATCAGGAAAATTGAAGGAAAAGGTTGATAGCCCTCATTAGGATGACCAGCGATCATTTTTTTTTAAGGCCTTGTGTGCCAGAGCAACTAAATCTGAAACTCTGGGAATAGGACACTGCTTTTGTAAACAGTTTTATTGAGATATGTAATTCACACACCACATATTTCACTCATTTAAAGTTTACAGTTCAGTGCTTTTTAGTGCAGAGTTGTGAAGTCATCACCACAGTCGATTTTAGAACAATTTTTATCACCCTGTCAAAAACTGTACCGATTAGCAGTCGGTCCCCAATATCCATAATCTACCTCCCAGCTCCAGGCATCCACTAACCTATTTTCTGTCTGTATAGATTTGCCTATTCTGAATGTTTCATAGAAATGGAATCATATAATAGGTGACCTTTTCGACTGGCTTATTTCACCTAGCATAATGTCTTTGGGGTTCATCAGTGCTCTAGAATGTATCAGCACTTCATTATTTTTTATAATGGAAAAATACTCCATTATATGAATATATACCTATACATTATATTTATTCACTTACCAATTAATGAACATGCGTATTGTTTCCACTTCTTGGCTATTATGAATAATTATGCCGTGAACATTCATGTACAAATTTTGTGAACATAGGTCATCATTTCTCTTGGATATATACCTAGACGTGGAATTAGTGGGTCACATGCTAACTTTAGGTTTAACATTTTGAGGAAGGACCAGATTGTCTTTCAGAGCAGTTACGCCATTTTATATCCCTAGCAGTGAGGTATGAGAGTCTCAGTTTCTCCATCTTTGTCAACACTTGTTATTGTCTATCTTTTTGGTATTTGTCATCCTAGTGGATATGAAATGGTACCTCATTTGGCTTTGATTTACAGCCCTCTGATACCTAATGATGTTGAACATCTTTTCATGTACTTATTTTCTAGCTGTCAATCTTCTTTGGAAAACTCTATTCAAATATTTTGCTATTTTTTAATTGATTGTCTTTTTGTTATTGAGTTTGATAATTCTTTATACATTCTAGACACAAGTCCCTCACTAGATATATAATTTGCAAATATTTTCTCTCGTTTTCTATGGGTTTCCTTTTCACTTTCTTGACAGTTTTCTTTGAAGCACAAAAGTTTTTAATTTTGATGAAGTCCAATTTACACATTATTTCTTTTGTCATTTGAGCTTTTGATGTCATATCTAAGAAGAATTAGCCAAAACCAAAGTCGGGAATATTTACTCTTTTATTTTCTTTTAAGAGTTTTATAGTTTTAACTCTTATACTTAGGTCTGTAATCCATTTTAGCTAATTTCTGTGTGTGGTATGAAGAGGGGGTAAAACTTCATTATTTTTCACATAGATATACCATGGTCCAGGACTATTTTTGGAAAAAACTATTTCCCCCCTCTATGAATTGTCTTGGCCCTGTTGTCAGAGATCAATTGACCATAGATGCATGGAGTAAATTTTGAAATCCAAAAGTGTGAGTCCCCCAACTTTTTTTCTCCTTTTTCAAGAGTGTTTTGGCTGCTTTGGATCCCTTGAATTGCCATATAAATTTTATGATTAGCTTATAAATGGGATGTGTGCTTTTTCAAACTACCCAGGTGATTCTAATATGTAGTCAGGGTTGCAAACCACTGATATATGTCTGAGAAGCACGAATGATATTTACTGATCTACTATGATCTAGCTTTGCACTGGGTGACTTACATATTTTCCTTAACTCATCTGATCCTCACAGTAACCTTATGGGACAGACACTATTATCTCTATTTACAGGCAATAAATTGGAGTCTAAGAAAGATAAAATCGTTTTTTTTAAAGATTTTTAAAAATTTATTTATTTGAGATAGAGTGACAGCAAGAGAGAGAGAGAGCACGAGCGGTGGGGTGTGGGGGGAGAGTGAGAGGGAGAAGCAGGCTCCCACTGAGCAGGGAGCCTGACACAGGGCTTGAACCCAGGACCCTAGGATCATGACCTGAGCCAAAGAGAGATGCTTGACTAACTGAACCACACAGGTACCCCTAAGAAAGGGAAAATCTTGTCCATAGTTAGTTGGTAGTGATGTTGAGATTTAACTTAGTTCTTGCATTAATTATTCTAATTCCTTACCCAAGAAATGTAGATCAGATAGGCTGGAAACGACCTCTTACACACCTATGGCATTTGTATCACTATTATAACATTCATATTAGAAAGATAATAAATCACGTTTATTTGATATAGCTGAATCATGAAGGTGTATAGGAGGAACATGAGAAAAGATGAAGCTTCTTAGGTAGGAGAAGCCATGGTGTTTGCCAAATGGCAGACAGTGATACATATTTCATGTTCTACAAAAGCATTTAAAAGAGGGGGGCAGCACTGGGTGTGGTGCATAAACAGTGAATCTTGGAACACAGAAAAAATTAAATTAAATTAAAAAGGGGGAGCAACCTGCCTAGTTTATAATAAAGTTAAATTTACGTTAAATACTTTCTTACTGACATGTGCATCTATGTAAAACATAGTCTTGTTAAATTATGTAGAAAGTATAAACATTCTTTGTTTTTACCTTTTGCTCTCCTGAATAATAATAGAAAGTTTGAACCCTATGTAAGTCTCCCAAAATTGTTTATTTTACTTTGCTGGTTGAGGAAGCCTAAGTCTAAAAACCACTACCATAGGCAGTAGGGAGCTACTGAGGAATTTTGAGTGAAGCAAAATGAAACCCTTAGACTTAATGTAGGAAAGATCACCCCATCAATAAATGGTGTTAGGGCAACTGCATATCCATGTACATAAAAAGTGTTAGACTCCTACCTCACACGATATACAAAAATTAACAAAATGGATCACAGATTTAAATGTAGGAAATAACTTTAAAACTCCTGAAAGAAAACACAGGAGTGAATTTTCATGATCTTAGATTAGACAATGTTTTCTTACATTCAACGCTAGAAGCATAAGCAACAACAAAATAGAGAAACTGGACTTCACTAAAATGACAAACTTTTGCACTTGAAAAGAAACTGTCAAGAAAGTGAAAAAAGATAACCCACAGAAAATAGGAGAAAATATTTGCAAGTCATATAGCTGATAAGAGATTTGTATCTAGAACATATAAAGAATTATTATTACAACTCAACATCAAAAAGACAAATATCCCAATTAAAAATGATTTTAATAGACAAAGAATTTGAATAGGTATTTCTCCAAAAATATGCAACTAGACAATAAGCACATGAAAAGATCTTCAAAATCATTAGGTATCAGAGGACTGCAAATCAAAACCACAATGCGATTCCATTTCATAAGTACCAGGATGGCTATTAGCAAAAAGATAGACAATAACAAGTGTTGACAAAGATGGAGAAACTAAGTCTCACACATGCAGCA
The DNA here is from genome assembly GCA_002007465.1 of Ailurus styani. NCBI lineage: Eukaryota > Metazoa > Chordata > Mammalia > Carnivora > Ailuridae > Ailurus > Ailurus styani. The sequence goes on along the minus strand of LNAC01000865.1, from coordinate 103,539 downwards.
GCTCTGAAAAAACACTGGTAGTTCCTGGAAATGTCAAACATGCAGTTGCAGATGATCCAGTAATTTCACCCTAAGAGAAGTGAAAACACATGTTTACACAAAACTCGTCCATGTATGTTCATAGCAGCATTATTCCTAATAGCCAAAAAGTGGAAACAACCCACATGCTCACCAAGCACTAAATGTATTGATGGTATATACATGCAATAGAATCTTACTCAGCAATAAAAAGTACTAATAGCTACTACAAAATGGATGCACATTGAAAACATTATGTTAAGTGAAAGAAGCCAGTCACAAAAGGCCACTTTCAGGAAATGAAGAGAATAGGCAAATCTATAGAGACTGAAAGTAGATTGGGACTGGGGCATGGAACTGGGGCAGGAATGAGGTGACCTGCTCATGGGTGCAGTGTTTCTTTAGGGCTGATAAAAACAGTCTAGGGACACGTGGGTAGCTCAGTGGGTTAAGCTTCTGCCTTCAGCTCAGGTCATGATCTCAGGGTCCTGGGCTTGAGCCCCGCATTGGGCTCCCTGCTCGGCGGGGAGCCTGCTTCCCCCTCTCCCTCTGCCTGCCTTTCTGCCTACTTGTGTGCTCTCCCTCTCTCTCTCTCTCTCTCTGACAAATAAATAAATAAAATCTTAAAAAAAAAAGTCTAAAAAGGTAGACTGTGGTAATGATACACAGCTCAGTGTTTATACTAAAAAACACTGAACTCTATACTTTGAATGAATAATATAGTATGTGAGTTGCTACAAAGGTATTAAAAAGGAAAAAAAAATCGTTAAGTGTCAATGTGGAAGACAGGATGTTAGAGACTGACACTATAGATAAGGAAGTAAGCCAAGAAAGTGTTGATATAATCCAAGGAAGTGATAAGCTGAGCTTGAATTAACATAGAGGAAATGGGGATACTGTGACGGCAAATGTAAGGTCAGGAGGTAACTAGGCAAACCACCTCAACATCATCCTTGATGGTTGGTAACCATCAATTTATTTAAAAACACCCAGGGGTGCCTGGGTGACTTAGATAGTTAAGAGTCTGACTCTTGATTTTGGCTCACGTCTCAGGGTTCTGAGATCGAGCCCTGAGTCGGGCCTGCTTAATATTCTCTGTCTTTCCATCTACTCCTCTCTTTTTCCCTCTAAAAAATAATAATAATAAATAAATGTAAAACAAACAAACAAACAAAAAAAAAAAAAAAACAGAGCTGAGGCCTCTGTCCAGCAGTTCTATCCTCCAACTGCATAGCTGGAGAATCATTTTAATTAATTTTATTGTTTAGTGGGAAAATGTGCTTGTCTATAGAATTTACCCATTGTTTGAGGTCTGCCTTGTAAAAATTGGCATGTTGCCCTAACTCTTGAAAATTTTGTTTGTTTAGTAAATGATCGGGATCTGTTGTGGATTCTACAATATATAAATGTCTATACAAGAAAGGTCAGAGAGGCTAATTCTCAAATTAGAAATCTATAGTTGAAAGACTAAGCTGTTAAGCAGATGTGCAGAGGAAGGGATCAAACCCCCATGTGGTCCTGGACCAGCTCTCGCACCAGGAGTCCATCTGGGCTGTGCAGAAAAGGCACAGCGGCGCCAGCACGACGTGGGGCTTATCCTGAGGGCATCTCTTTGGAATACTGAGAAGGTCCTATTGATGCTCCTGACATTCGGCTTAATCAAGATGGGACTTTTTTCGGCCACCTGACAATGTGTTTACATTACACAGACAGATTTTTTCTCTTAAGATTGCATTAAATATTTAGTACCACTAAAGAAAAATACAACCAGCCACATAGCTGTATCAGAATGGGAAATCAATCAGTTTTCAATCTTGTTTGGCAACCCTCTCACTAAACCAGGCAGGCAGGAATCCCATGGAAAGGGAGGAAGGGATATTAGGCCTTGAGCCAGAGATGAAATTAAATCTTTCTTGGTCCATCTACTTTAAAACCTGCAGCCCTTTCTGTATGCTGACAAAGGGACACACTTGGAGAGGCAGATGCCTGACATCACTTTTGTCTGGAGAATCAGAGGTATCTCAGAAGTCATCTGATTGTTTCCAGCACCTTCTTTAAAATGTTGCTCTTTTCACCCATACAGTTTTCTCTGGTATTCCCCAAAGGAAGATAGTACTTGGGATTTTGGAGTCTCAGCAACAACCTGATGACAAAGTTAGGCATATTTAGTAACCAATTTAACTTTCATACTCCCGAGCAGTAGAAGTAATAGCAGTAATAACAATAATAAAAATATTTTGCATTTATTTAGCATGGTACAGTTACAAAGCACTTCATATATATTATCTTATTTAATTTACCCAGTGGAGAAAACCGTGCTATTTAACTGTTCAATATATGTTTAATTTGATTTTATTATGAAAAAATATGAAGCAAAAAGTTTTTCTCTATAGGAAAATAAAGGCCATAGAAGAGTTCTTAGCACAGCTTCCATGGGAATGCTCAGCAATGTTCTTTCTGCCTCCTACCCCTCCAAAGATATTTTAGCTAATTGTAAATGTTCCTAATACCTTCACCAGGAGCAGAGTGTAGCAACAATTTCTCCCATTTTGTCAAGGAGGATCCATTCAGCACCCTAAGTCCAGAGGGGAGTAGACAAGAGCATAGGGTGTGAACTTGACCGCATTTCTCTGATACTCTCATAGCAAAGAAGTAGGTTATCCACTTCTCGTCTGCTGGTTTGCCTCTCACTGGACCATAGACTTAATCTTGCAGCATAGATTCTTCCAGAAAACAGGACAACCTACCAGGATGAACCAGAGATTTAACATGAAGCTAATGAAGCTTGAGCACCGGGGCCCTTGATTTGCTCAGACCCCTTTTGGAGGTAAAGAGATCACAGAAGGAGGAACTGAATCTTCAGGTCTCCAGTAACGTGTGATTTATTTTTTTTCCTTCTAAATATTTACTTTATGCCTATTTTGTATTTTTTATTTTATTTTTTCTTAAGGACCCTCACTCCTCCCAATCATACAGGCTTTAGCCCTCGTGCCACCTGGATCCACCCTTGCAAAGGACTTGATTCAAAATAATACCACAGCAGGGGTGCCTGGCTGGCTCAGTCAGTAGAGCATGCAGCTCTTGACCTCAGGGTTGTAAGTTCCAGCCCCATGTTGGTTGTACAGATTACATAAAAATAAAATCTTTAAAATAAATAATAATAATACCACAGCAAATGGCTTCAACCATCCTAGCAAGGCCAGAATTGGATTAAATGTCAAACGAGTGGTAGAACCACTAGTGATATAAAACTGGTGAGATCAAACAGTAACACACCAAAATCAAATATGCAAAGTAAATAGAAAATCTTTTTTTTTTTTAATGCTGCATCTTTATTTTTCTAAAACTGATCTACCCTTCAGACTCCTCATCTTCCTCCTGGGTAGCAGGGAATATTCAATTTGGTAGTTCTGTTTTTTTTCTTTTTCTTTCCATTTAAAATACTCATTTCTAGGTAAATGCTGGAACTTTTTAGAATTTTCTACCTCCCCCTTTCTGTTCCCAAAAATGGTGGCTGGGTATGGGAAGTAGGGGCGGGAGGTGTCCCTTGGTGTTGGTATCCAAGTGCAGAGGGCCCCTCTGATCTCGTTCATGATGCCTGTGTTTTTTCCTGGGCTCCCACTGGGTAAGCTTTATGGCGATTTGCCTTACTGGGAATAAAATGACTTCAACTGGTGGCACACCCCCTTTAAAAGCTTAACCCACATGCCATGATCCTCCTGCTGTCTTCCAAAATGGAGGAGGAAGCTTGAGTCAAGCAAGATTCTGGGTAGCTAAACACAGGCCATTTCCCTCTGTGGGGCTACCCAGAAAGTCTCCTCCCGGAACACAACCACACCACCCCCTCCATATCAAGAGACACCTGGACACCTATTTTCCCATTGCCTTCCTCTCCCTCTCTCCCTGTTTCTTCCCACAGTGGAAGTTCTCAGAGAAACAGGAAACTCCCCCACCCTCCATGTCCCATTTTCTCCTCCTTTCTTGAATGGTCTCCTAAGTCATCTCCTTCTTCCTGGAGCAATAAACCTCACAGCTCAGCTGCAGTAGAATAGAGGAATAGAAAGAATGTCCTCTCTATGTTATAGAAAAAATGCAACTATGCCTGATTTGTGCTTCAGGTCTGGTTCTTGATGTGTTAATTGAAGCTAACAGATTTTAGAAAATCCTTTTCATTTTCAACAGATCCAGTTGTTCAAAAATGATTGTCTTGCTGCCTGTGCCAAAGATCTGGATATCCAAAGCCATGTATCAACTCTCCCTTTACCTATGCAATCCTACCCTAATAATCCTAATCCTCCCTGGGGCAAATGGATGCCTCTGGAACCTATAGGGATGTGCACAAAAGACTACAGAGAGAAAAACCTGTTAACGTAATTCAAAATAATTACCTGTACCACAAAACTATTAAGAGGTCTTTTTTCAGATTTTCTTTGTAAGTATTTCTATTTTGAGCAATGCTGTATTTTTGTTTTATTTCAGTTACTGGTCTAGGTGACAGTTTGCTACTCTGATATACTTAGAAACTAGTCAGATAAGTGCATCCTTATATTTGGTTAGCAAATACAACTTCTTTGAGTAGTGGATGTTAGGTAATAGTGAATGGCAGGTGCCATCTGGAACCTTGGAGGTCAAATTCCAACCAGCAAGGCTCTCCCAGATTCTACTCCCAAATAGTGGCCTGCAATATACATGTGGCTATCTAGCTATATATATATCTCAGACGTGGCTTGATATATACGGTAACTTTCAAAGGGGCCTGGCTTAACAACTAGAAGGTAAAGAGCAATTCATACTTAAGCCTTCCCAACAATAGAAGGACTATGGCAGGATCTCCCAAACTAGTCTTCCTACATCTATCCTCTCTCCCTCTATCTTATTTTCTACACAAAAACCAGAGCGTTCCTTATAAACCTAAATAACCCTCCAGTGGCTTCTCATTACTCAGAGTAAAAGTTCATGTTCTTTACAATGTCGCAGCAGGTCCTCTGTGTCCTACCTCCTGCCTCCTCTCACCCCATTCCAGCCTCACTGGCCTCCTTGCTGTGCCTCCAACCCTTGGGCACACTCCTGCTTCAGGACCTTTCCAATTACTGGAGCCTTCTTCCCTGGGATACCCTGTGGTTCGTCCCCTCATTTCCTTCACACCCTGCCGAAATGTCACCCCATCAGAAAAGTTCTGTTGGACCATCCTGAATGAAGTCCTCTCCTTGCCTTACACATCACTATCTGCCTTTTCCCCTGTTTGAGTCTTCTTCCTAGCACTTACTCCGGTTGTCAGAATTCATTTTCTGTCTCTCTCCACTGGAAAGTATACTACATGAGACAGGATCGGCTTTATTTCTTGCTGAAATCCCAGCACCTAGAGGAGTACCAGGCACAAAGTAGACTCTCAGTTTCAGCAACCAACTCATTCCAGGTTGCTTAGAAATTTCTCAGTTTTAGCAGAAAATTTCACATCCTTGGAATCCACTCTGCCCCAGGAAATCCCAGACTGTTGGCGACCCCACTCTCAATAAACAGTTGGTTGATAGAAGAAAGGGAAAAAAAGAATAAAGACAGGGAAGGTGAGTGGGAGGGGGCTCGGGAGGAAAGGAGGGAGGGAGAGGGAGAAAGAGAGAGGGAAAGGATCTGAATATTTTCCTATTATATATGTGGAAAGCAAAAGAGATATTTTTGTACTGTTTTCAGGGGATGCCTGGATCAAATTAAATATGTTTTTTAAGGCAGTAAGACCCTCGCATTCTCAGTTTTGATGTTTCACAGTACCAAAACACATCTGATTGGAATTTCAATTTCAGGTTTAATATACTACACAAGCTGGTGTAGGCTCGCTAATTATGCATATTCATGGGAGCAATCATGCCCTGACTTTTGATATGACTGGCAAAGTAAGGTACTAACAAGAGAACAATAATCAAAGAAACGGGGAGTACCAATTGTTATTTACTTACAACATTTTACTAGAAAAACTGAAGCAAAATGAAAGACTGTTTCCAAAGATGTGCTAAAACTTACAAAACGATGTTACAAAATGTCATTTTTTTCTTTCCCTTTACACAATAAAACATTGTAAAGCTGCACCACTAGGTAGTCACTCCACCAGATCCAATAATATCCAAATGTGAAGGTACTTAATAATATTGCAGTTTTATTTTTTAATTCCTTTGATATTTCAAAGATGTCCTTCGAACTGCCCAGATCAAAGCAAACTGGTACTATCTCTTGTGGATCCTTACATTGCAGTCCTAAGGACCTACTGTTCTCTTTTGGGTGCATTTCAGTTATTTACCTTGATACTTCAGTCTTTCTGGGCTGGGTGTGTCCATTTGTAATCAGTTGTGGAAGGTAACAAAGGAAGATCTTCCTTCCTAAGCTTGCAATTGTCAGTTGTGTATCAGGACCAGAGACTCTCTGTTGAGTGTCTGTTTCATTTGATCTAAGCAAGTAATTACATACCTCAGTAGTTGTATCTGTATGACAGAAATAAGATTATTGTTGCCTTAAGGTCTTATGGCAATGGGAGAGGAGGCTTTAGAAATCAAAGCAAGGAAGAAAACACTTTAAACTCAAGACTTATTATTCTGTATCCCCAGCGCGTGGCAGAACGCCCAGCTAACTTACTGTGGGTCTTGGGAGGTTGCTTATCTATTATGTCATTGCATCCTGTAAGCCACCCGGTGAAGCAGGTGTTATTGCAACTTGCCTGTAAAGCTCAGAGAGGTTCAGCAGCTTGTCTGAGATCTGATGACAAGTACACAGGAGAGGCATGCTTCGAACCTTGCCCTTCCAACTGTAGTCTGGCCATCATTCCAGGACCCTGTGCATTTCCTCCAGTAATTGAATTGATTTATGTGAACCATTTCACATTGTTTTACCATACCAAAGCCTATCTACAGAAATGTATGGAAGGCTTGTGCCCAAGCCCGCTTCTGTTTCGTGTGTATACGCTCTTCCTGACACTCTCTTTGCAGACCAACTCTATCCCAGCATGAGAGTTGTCCATAAACCCTGTGCAGTCACTTTGTAATTTGGAATCTCTACAGGAGCTGACTACATTGAACCAGTGCGTGGATTAACACCTACTTCAACACACACAACCGTTCCCCACCCACTCCAGCAGTTTTTACCCAACCAAACAATAGCAGACCGAGCCCCTACACTACGGAGAGGAGGCAATGGAAGGGCATCGTGGAAATACTGAGACACCATACATTACTTAGTGTGCAGGTGCATTAATGAGCCCTCGCCTCAAATCCCAGGTTTGCCAGGAGCGTCTCTGCTCATGTATCACAGTGAAGCCATCTCGGGTGTGAGTGGAAATGCGAGTAATATTCATGACTGCACTAAGCATTTCCTGGAACCCATCACAAAAGATGCATTTTCCAGATGGATTTTGTTAATTTAATTTATTTTGTTCTTCTTGTAGCTAGAAACCTAGAGGGAAATTGAGAAGAATAAATGGGTGAAAGTGCTCCAGGGGATGGCTTGTCTGGGGAAGCACCCAGGCATTCTGAACGGACCTTGATGAGTACTGCTTGTCAAAGGCTCTGCTATGCATTTTGCAGAATAAAATAACCCCTTCTTTAGCTGTTGTTAAGGCAGTCTCTCAGGAAATGAATGAAGAGCCGTGTACTACTGTCTCTGCTGCCCAAATGTACACTTGTTTGAAGTGAGGGCAACCAAAACAATATAACAAAAAATAATAGTTTAAAAAATATTACATTTTCCTCTCAAGACATATTTTGTCTTATTGATACAAAACAAGCTCAGTACCTGCAAGAAGGAAGAAGTATTCCAGACTGAAAATGGATTTCAGCTTGGCAAAAACGAATTAGTAGGAACACGATAAGTCACTTATTTAACCCAGTATGAGGGCTGCCAGATTAACCTTGCATGAGCTAAGACAACTGAAGGAAATTCTGCGTTTGTTCTGCTGCAAAATTAGCCCAGGCAAATCAAAATAAGACTCCTAGGCAAATCAAAATGACATGTTCAAAATAAAATCATGTTAATATGGGTTGCAAATGCAACTTTATTAGCAAGTCAACTTTAGGAGAAGTGCAGTCTGGATGTGAAAACATGATTGCTTGAAAAAACACTCCCAAGCAATTACTCTCTTAATAGGACTACAATTAAAATCATGCAGGACAGCATGAAGAGAGCCTCCTCCTACTTCTCACCCTGTGTATTATTTATGGCTGCAGGTTAGGTTATAGCCGCAAATAATCATATTTCTCACCAGAAACAGCACTAAGTAATTGGGTGCTGCAGGGCTTACTGTTCAATACTGAGTCATTTTGATTAGACCCATATTTTATCACTAGTGCTTTTAGCATCAGAGATTTCTTTTAAGCCATGAAACTTCTATGTTCTCAGATTTGATGTTCATAAAATTAAGGAAATCAGTTTTTCCATCTACTTTTCAAGAATCAAGTGACTTAGTGTCTCATCCAGGTTTAGGTGGCTTGAGTCACCAATCACTTTCCATCTGACGCTAGATGTGAAATGCCAACCGTTTTCTGTAACCGAGCAGCAAAGTTAAAGAAGGGCTGGACCGTGCTCTAAACTGAGGAAGTATTGGATCTAATGTAGAGAGTTAATTCAGCCATTTCTGAGTAGTGTGCACTCTTGTTGGTTGAGCTAATGTCCATCTGAAATCAATATGAATTTTATGGAATATCTTGATAAATTTATTCCAACTTTATGGAATATGTTAATAAAAATGTCTTTATAAGATATATAAAACCTTTATGATATATCATTAAAAACGTAGATATAGGGGCGCCTGGGCTGCTCAGTCGGTTAAGTGTCTGCCTTTGGCTCAGATCATGATCCCAGGCTCCTAGAATTAAGCCCTGCATCAGGCTCCGTGCTCAGCGGAGAGCCTATTTCTCCCTCTGCCCCTCCCCCTGCTTATGCTCTCACACGCTCTCTCTCTCTCTCTCTCTCTCTGTCAAATAAATAAAAAATATATATATATATGTATGTATAGTAGTAGGCAATTCTTTACCTATGCTTTGGATCCTCTGGCCTCAGACCACGGGTCCTTGTTTTACTTTCCTCCTCACCTCCTTACTTCCTTCCCTCCTTACCCCCTCCATTCTTTCTTTCCTTCTTTCTATCTTTCCTCCCTTCCTTCCTTGCTTTTTTGCTTCTTTCCTTCCATACATTCAATGAGTTCTCTGTACTGTTGATTTTTCTCCATGTAGCTTATAAAAATGCTTAATTCCATTTTTCTTACTTTTTATTTTTTCAATCCCGTATTCTCCTGTCTTTACTATGATAAACTCTTCTATTTCTCATAGAAGCTACTTCAAAGTGATATGTACATCTTTCTCCCTAAATTTTCATCTTCTTCTCTAACTCATGCAGCTGGGTTTTCAAACTACCATACCAATAAACTTGCCAATGACATACAATGTTGCAAAAGTGCATGGACATTTTCTTTGTTTTTATTTATCTTTCTGGGGCATTTGACACATTTCCTTTTATCAGAATTCTCTCTTCTTTTGCCTTGGGGGACCTCATTCTATTTGTTCCTCTTTCATCTCTTCTTGGATTTTCTTTTTCTTAATCCAGAAATATCATTCTCCCCAGGATCTTTTTCTTGGTTCTTTCCCTTTTGTTCTATGTATAGTTCTTAGGTGACCTCATCCATGTCCATGGATTCAGATAGCACTTATATGTTCATATTCTCAGCCTATGAGATCCAGAATCAAGTATCAGTTATCTATTAGATGTCTGTACTTCAGTACCTTTGTAGGCAACTAAAACTCCAAGTGCCTGAAACTGAACACATTTTCTTTTCTCCCAAAACTTCTCCTTGGTTTATTTTCTCTAAGATGGGCAAAAATGATGACATCCTTGATGATGGGCAAGGCTTCTCATCTTCCACATTCAATTTTACATTGAATCTTATCTGTTCTGTGTCATATCTGTACTTCTCCCCATTTCCACTGCTTTTTTATCCTTTTTAAGTATTTTTGCTGAAGTTAATTGACATACAATATCCTGTTATTGTTAGGTGCACATCATAATGATTCAGTATTTTTATACATTACAAAGTGATTCCCACAATAAGTCCAGTTATCACCTGCTGCATTTTAATTGGAATCTTTCCACTGAATTATTAAAATTTCTTCTGAAATACTATCTCTACTTCTGGTATGACCTCCTCCAAAATACAAATCCAATCATATCACACCCCTGATTAAAATCTCTCTATGTTTTCCCACTGTATTAGTTAGGGTTTTGCAGAGAAATAGAACTGATAGATCATAAGATACTGGATCCCACAATTATGGAGACTGAAAATCCCACAATCTGCCATCTGCAAACTGAAGGACAGCTGGTGGTATAGTTCAAAGTCCTAAGAACCAGGAGCTCTGAAGAAAGGAGATTGATGTCACAGCTCAAATAGGCAGAGAGTGAATTCAAACTTCCTCTGCCTTTTTGTTCTACTCAAGCCCTCAACGGATTGTATAGGGTCATCTAGCTTACTCAGTCCACCAACTGAAATGCTAATCTCTTCCAGAAACTCTTTCAGAGACACACCCAAAAATAGTATTTAACTAGCTAAGTAGACATTCCTTAGCCCATTCAAGTTAACACCTAAAATTAATCGTTATACCCACTATTTATACTGTGTACCTTCTACAGGTATTTTCTTTATGGTTAGCATGGGGCTTACATAAAATATCTTGGTTATAACAATCTATTTGAAGCTGACAATAACTTAATTTCACTTGCATCCAAAAACCCTGCACCTTTACCTCTACACATTATACATTAGTGATACCACATTTGACATCTATTCATACTGTGTATCCATAAATATAATTTTATTTAGTTATTTTTAATACTTTAGTATTTTATCTTTTATAGTAGAATTAAAAGTGATTTCCTTTAACTATAGTGAACAAACTGATGGTCACCAGAGGGGAGGCAGTTGGGGGGATGGGTAAAATAGGTGAAGGGGATTAAGAGTACTCTTACTGTGAGCACTGAGTCATACCTAAGATTGTGGAATTGCTATATTATATACCTAAAACTAATATAATACTGTATGTTAACTATAATGGAATTAAAACTTAAAAAAAGGAAATGTGGGAAATGAAAAATTAGATGTATGACTGGATAGTAGATTAAAAATGTTAAAATAAATACAAACCAGAAAGAAAAGTGATTTATCCACCATTGTTATAGTGATGTGATATTTTGCATTTATTTGTATACTTACCTTTACCGATGAGTCTCATATTTTCTTCTACTATCATGTCGCTGTTTAATATCCTTTTGTTTCAACTTGAAGAACTCCCACATTTCTTGTCAGGCAGGTCTAGTAAGTGATGAACTCCCTCAGCCTTTTGTCTAAGAAAGTCTTTATCTCTCCTTTATTTATGAAGGACAGTTTTGCCAGGAATAGTATTCTTGGTCAGAGGACTAATTTCAGCACTTTGACTATATTATCCTGAACCTTCTAGCATGCAAGATTTCACTGAAAAGTCTGCTGATAATCTCACGGGGTTTCCCTTGAGACAAGTCACTTTTCCTGTTTTCAAAAGTATCTCTTTGTATTTGACTATTGACAATTTGATTATAATGTGTCTTGGTGTGGATTTCTTTGGGTTCATATTTTTTGGGATCCTTTGAGATTTCTGAATCTGGATGTCTGCTTACTTCCCCAGATTTGGGGAGTTTTCAGCCATTATTTCTTTGAATAATCTTTTTTGCCCCTTTCTTTCTCTCTCTCTTCTCCTAAATAATATATACAATATGCCCTCATAATATGTCTATTGGTCTCCATATGGTGCCCCATAAGCCCTTAAGCTATCCTCACTCTTTCTCATCCTTTTTTCTTGTTGCACACCCACTTTTTCTACACCCTACCTTGGCAGATGAGACTTTTCTTGAACTCATCCTGAACTTATCTCCCACATCCTTGGCTTCCTCTCATCTCTACAGCTACACCAAACTACTTTTATTTTCATAGTACATTATGGATTATTTTGTTTTATGTTTGTTGTTTGTTTGTTTGTTTGTTTTTACAACTTTTTGTCTCCACTTCATCCTGTGATAACTTTCTATATTCCAACCCCTTCTTGTAGCAATCCTCTACTTACTCTTCAGATCTTAGGTCTGTCATCACCTCTACTGGGAAATTTGGTATAGAACCCCCTCTTTAGTTTACCTGCCCTCCTCTTAGCACTTAACTAAACTTTACTGTGTTAATGTTAGTGTTCTATTTGCCTTCGTTTGCTTTGAGCTTACCAAGATATGTAGCTTTTATTAAATGTTCACTAAATATTTATGGACTAAATGAACAAATTAATGACAGTGAATAAATGACTGAGCCCCTCTTGATCCCTTGAATCAAAAATGTGGGCTATCCCTGTATCCATCTATTTTTAAAAGAGGTAACTTCCACATTCATTAAGGCCAATAATTCATATACCAGTTGAAGAATATTCAAAGCCAATTTTATCAGGGGTTGTAGATGCACCAGGTCCTCTTTCTTTTAGAAATTCATGTTTTTCATATGAAACTGTGTTGAATTCCTCACCTCCATTACCTGTATTTTAAACCTTCAGAGGACTAGAAGTATTTACTATCTTATAAATGCAAACATTCATTTTTCCTAGATAAATAGAAAAGGATAGCTAGAATTGTAAATAAGAAAGAAAGGTCTATTTTGCCTGAGTGACTTGATTCTCTTTATTTACCACATGTTAAGAGAGACTGAATTCGTTGTCACCCTATTATGTATGTGTTAATTCAAAACGATTGTGGCACTCACTGTACTTTGTACTATTTGGTTCTGATGGTTTGTAAGGGAATGATTTATGCAACATCCATGTGGGTTTTCTTATTCTCTTACAAAGAAAAAAGAGGGGAAAGTTTCTGTGTTCTCTTGTAGTAACTCCTTTAGTAGAAATTATTGTCTTTTAATCAAAATCAAAATACAGGATAACATCATTTTGTTTCCTATGTTTTTCTCATGTGTTAGGCATTTTTGTTAAATAAGTTATATCTTTCACATGGGAAAATCATCCTTAAGTCAACAAAAACATTAGCTAGAATTGTTGCTGTAGTTCTTTTCTTTTTCTTCTTGTTGGTTGGTTGACTTTACAACTTTTTATATGAACTATTTTTTCTTTCCTATTCCAGTAATATCTCAGCATTTCATTTACTTTTTAAACAAGGTTATGATATTTTCCTAACCATATAACATACCTTTTCCTCTTTTTATAACAAAAGAGATTAGGTGACTTTGACTGAAACAATGCCTGACACACAGAAAGTGCTATTAACTGCTCAGAAAATGTGGTATGTATGCATGAATGAACAGAAATCCAGGTAAACATAAGAATAAAGAAAAAGAATAAAACTGAGGCTATAATAAGTAGTTTTCTTGTTTGTTCTCCTATGCATTATATCTTGGTGGTTTCCCAAGAATAGTTAATTTTCTATGTGACAAGGACTTTATATCCTTATGTCACTGGCCTCCATTCCCTTCCCCCATCAGTTTTTGAAATAATTTTACCAGATCACCAGATGCACACCATTAGCTACTGAAGAATCTCTTGTCTGTCTCTTTAGCTTCTCCATAAATACACACATTTCTTCATTTGTTTTTAAGGCAATGCTGTATGTGTAATCATGTGTGAATCTTTATTGAACACTTATGGAATGAGCCACCTGTTCTTACAAATTAGCTGAGTCCTCAAGAAGTCCCAAATTAGTGAATTAGTTGATGAAGGAAATTTGTTGCAGAAACAGCAACCAGCTAAGGAATTTTTCAGCTTGTCAAAAGTATTGTTAGTCTTACGGCTTGGCAAAGAGACAAGAAGATACCATTTCGAACACTTCTAGGTAGTGACTTAGTACCTTAAATTCACTAGAGAAGAAAATGAAATTGCTTGTCTTATCAGTTAAGAGAAGCTTTGCTGAACTCAGACCATAGCCCAGAAAGTTAACTAAGTTTTGTAGAAATGGATAATCTTTGCTCAGTGATCAATTCGGCTAGGTTAGAAATGTGTTGCCGGAGGAGTTGTGGGAAAATAGGCTTCATTGTTTTAGTTGTACCTCGGGCTCAAGGCAATGCTGAGCAAACCTGAGAAGTCACTTGGCCAACTCTCATTCAGGGAGCATGCCAGGCACCCGATGATATTCACAGGCACTTTTTAAAAGTGATTACCAGTCTTTGTGAGTGGAACTGTCTTTTGGCTCCTCTCACAAGCATCTAGTTCCTTATTGAAACCTCAAAGGCAATATGAACTCTCTGACAGGTCATTCTGTCACCTGCCTCCTCCTTCCACTTTACAAATCCTGTTGTTGATTGGCAAGCAGTTAGCATCCCAACCACATATATCTTAAATACCCAGAGACAGTGTTCTTGTATTCAAGGAAACCGTGCTCTCTCTGTGAATTGCACAGTAGGGAGCAACTCAAGATTGGACCTTGCCCTGATCCAGGGAGCCTAAGCGTTCAGCTTGTTCTCTCCCCAGACTTTGTGAGACTGTGTGATCTAGGTCACACTGTTTGTGCTTCATCTACATGGAGGAAAAGAAAAAACATGCTCTTGACTCCGTGTTTCTAGAGATGTTGGCCAGATTTGCACGAAGGTATGGCCAAGGTGACATCTTATTCCTTTTCTCTCTCCTTTTATTTTTGTATTATACAAAAATAATAAAAGTGGTAAAAGTTCATTTTAGGAAAATCATGAAAAATATAAAAGCGTAAAGAAAAAAATTAGCACATTTAATAATTTGTCTATCAAGATATAACTAGTGTTAACCTTTTGTGTTTATCATCTGGTCTTACAGTTCTAGGAAGTAATGGGTGGTCTCATCATGTTCTTTGAGTATTTAGAGCTATTCTGGATAGGAGTGGGTGGTGTTGGGGGCAGTAGAGAAGTGTCCAAGGAAAATATTCACACTAGAAAAATACCTTTATCTTTTTTGTCCAATCTTGTGGGCAAGAAGATATTCACCATTCAAAAGGTATTACTTGAATACCTACTATGTTCCAATTACTGTTCTAGATACTAAAAATATTATAATCAATAATACAAAAATGTATTTATAAGGGTCACAATGATGGCAAAGGGAAAAGAAAGGGTAGAAATACCCAGTGCAAAACTTTAAAATCCAATAAATAATTTGTGACCAAACTGTTCTAAATAAGCATTTATAGGACTTGGTATCTAGCACGGTTTTGAGTGATGATGTGTTAAATTCATGATCAGGAATTTTTATCTAATCTGTGTGTCTAAAATAGTGGATTACATAAAAATGAGAAAGTCTTATCAGTCTTATTTCTAGATGATATTTTACAGTCTTTTGACAATTATTTAAGTCTGCACATGGATAGAATTTATCATCAGTTGAGTCAAGTCTATTAGGCTCATAGACTCTCAGAGATAGAAGAGACTTGAATATTACATGGTCTGCCCTCTCTGTTCCTATCTACCCTAAACTCCTGTTCCCCAAGGCTGAATTCTCTCCCCTGCATATGAAACATTAATTATCAGCCTCTTTTTAAAACCTCCAGGCACAGGAAGCTCTATTCTTCTTGAGGCAGCCCATTCTACCAGACAATAGCTCCAGTTTTTAAAATGTGTTTCCTTACGACCTGTGGTTTCTTCTGTTGAAAGTGATGTGCAAGTCCCAGAAAGTATCTCAGGCAATGGAATTGAGGCATGCGCATATTTCTTTCTCAAGCCTCCAAGGTCAACCAGCCAGGGAGACCCTGAAACTGTCCAAGGTACTAAACTCTCTTTCATAAAACCAGTGAAGAAGATAATAGAATGGATAAGGAAACTCCAGTGGTGTATGGAACGACTAGGGGTGAGGTGATCTGGCTTTGACATATCTATCACTCCTTTGTCAGCAGGGTTGATTTCACCTGACTTAGCTAGTTGGAAAGGTGGCCCTTTCATCCCTCTCTGATCCTTGTATGGCCTGCCTCAAGCTAAGGCAAAGAATTTGGTCTTGTAAACTCTATCTGGGCTCTTCTTTGGTCAAGGGTTGCTGAAGAGCTGAAACATTTTAAAAGAAACTCTGCACTTGGAATGGCAGTTTGAAGAAGCCCAACTACCTATTTCTGTAGCTGAGAAGAGACTCTGGCATGCAGACTGCTGTCATGGAGAAGTCAGTGATGAAATGTCTTGGTTTGAGCCATAACAAAAGTTTATCCTCATATACAGAGGAAATGGAAATTCACTATAGTTACCAAAGGAATGATAATCATTCCTAGGTTCTCTTCCAACATATTGCAAACACACAAATGGTTTCACTGTAAAAATGAAACAATTGAGTTTTCTCTCCATCTTGTGATTTCCAGTAACACCTGACAACTACTCATATCCTCTAATGCCCTTTGTGGTCAGTCAGGAAGAGAATAGACTATTCATTAATTTCATCATTGATTCATTCGCTAAACATATATTGAGAACCCAGGCCATGTCAGACACTGTCACTGTGCTGAGTATTCGTAGACCAACCAGACAGAGCATCATCCTGTCCCCCCAAAGAAGCTCATGGAGACATACAAGTCAATAGGTTATTTCAGAGAGGAGTTCCCAAGGACAAATGGGAGTTACTTAAAAGAAGAAAGGGTAGGACATCCCAGGCATCACTAATAAAAGTTTTGTACATCACCTGAAACTAGTGGAGAGCCACTGAAGGGTTTGAAGGAAGGGGATAATAATAGCAGATTTGTACTTCAGAGCAATCATCCAGACTACACTGTGTAGAAACAATGAAATAGAAATAACAAGGAGGACAAATGGGATGAAGAATGGATGGCTGCCTATTTGCTATATAATTCCAGTAAGGAATCATGAGACCCTAAAATAAAGTAGTAGAGTGTTGGGTGGATTGGAGTGGACTGGGCTAGAAGATATTGAGGAGGGGGGTTTGATGGTAACTAAATATGGGAGTGCATAAGCCATCCAGAGTAAATCTTGGGTTCTCACTTGGGGAGTTGGGGATATTGGTGCCCCCAAAAACATAGATAAAGTATCATGAAGGAGCAGCACACTGATGAAAATCTACCAGCAAGAAGACATGAGCGATGATGTGTTCACCAGTGATGGCATTCATGCACCAGGGCCTGGGAACTTTTCTTCAGGCATGCAGGCCCAGCCTTGGTGGTATGGTGGACTTTTCCTTGGAGCACTAGCTTTCCTTTTTAAAATAAGAGCTCTTGGTTAAAAGCTGTATGTCAGTCCCCATATGGGGGGGCTCCAAGATCTAATTTTACTTAAGAACTCCAAGGCACAGAGGCTAGCCAAGATTCTGAGAAGATACCAAATAAAAATCTTGGAACCAATGGAAAGCAATTTTCATAATTAGGAGGAACACAGCACCCCATATATCATCGTTAGTCTGAGACAGGGAACAGAAGGTTGGGTTGGGGGAGGATGGTTTCTCTAAACAGGGAACAGGTGGCCAGCATAGTCAGGGCCAGCTAGGGAAACCTTAGGCAACTCTGCTCAAAGAATGTCCCCCCAGAGACTGTCAGATGCAACGGAGAACAGGATTATTAGGTATTTGGCAATGAATGTTTCTCTTTGTGATGGTTTGTTCTTAAAGCAACACAGGGAAAGGCCAAGGGATAAAACTTAATGCAACCCATAGACACTATGGAAAATGAAGTGTTTTTGTATCTCCTAATGAACCAAAGTTTTGATATCACAGAATGTCCAAAAAGAAATTTGGCTCTCATTTGAATTGCTTCCTGCAAAGTTAATTGTTTGCTCCCAATCCATAATGATGATAGCTTTTCCCTTGCTGCAGTTAGACCAAGGAATTTTGGCAGTCTAGTGCTGTAGAAGCCAGACACAAACAGGTAATAACACCCCACGAAGAGCTGAAATATTAGTCTTCCGAGACACAGGCCGTGCAAATTTCTCTGGCTTACAAAAGAGGCATCCGTCACACCTTAGAGCCTGTCTTGTAGACTTAGTTCCATAAAAGTCGTATAATAACTCTGGCATATACAGATGACACGTTAGAAGAAATGCCAGAGGGATGAGCTCGAAGGATCCTGACAAACCATTTCCACAGTAGTCTCAAGGAACAAGAGCTTTCCCATAGCTGAAGGAGTAGATTTGCATGTGTAACTAATTCCCTTCAGTCTCTCTCTCCTTCTGTATATATATAAAATAACATATCTATGTAATATTTGTATATATGTACCGTATATTCTTCTGAAACAATCATACACACTCATTTTCTGGAGGCTAGAAGCTCCAATACTGATCAGTAGGATCTCTTGCCTGGGAGGAGTGTCCCCTCTCCCCATCGGTATCAGAATTCTAGCCTTTTCCCTATCCCATTCGAGCCCTAAGTCTCCATCTGTTCTTCATGGAGCTTTTTCCTCATCACTGTAGCTGTCCTTAGTTTCCCTCCTCCCTGAACTATTTAGAGTCTGTGACATATATCACGCAGTCATCCAGTTTGACAGATTGTTTTGCGATGGTTCCTTTCCCCTCCGTACCTGGCCTGTGAGACCACAACCAGCTCTGCCATTCCTGCTCTTTCCCGCTGCTGCAGCATCTACTGCAGAGGTGCCCTTGCAGCCGCCACCACCCCACCCCCCACCCCCCAGCCAGGAAGGAAGGAAGGAAGAGAGGGAGAGAGGGAGGGAGGAAGGAAGGCAGGTAGGCAAAACAGATTTCTATTTCTGTGCTTCAGAGATTAAAATTGTGGTTTTATACAACGTTCTTTTCCTTTGTTGACTTGATGCATAATTATTCACATGGGATGACAACTCCCCCCAAAAAAGGAGGGGAAATTGTGCTGTGTAAATATTTTTAAACATTTTCTCTCTATTCTGATCTGTTTTCTTTTACCTAATTTATCCTCATTGAATCTTATTCAAGCCAAACTCGTTCATCTTCCTATTACTCTGATTTTGATTATAAGGTTGTGGAATGGAATGCTTCATGGGTCCTCCAAAGGAACTGGTTTGTAGAAAAGGCCATGCTAGGCTCCATCGCCACTGCGTCCTTCTGCTGGGAAGGTAACCTTTCATAAGAGCGATGGCCTCTTAATCTTTGAGTGGAAATTGCTCTTGTGAAAATAGGGCCTGATAGTATTTTGGCTCACTAATTCATGCCATGTGGGCCAAAATTAAAGCATTAAAATTTCATAGATATAATATCATATATAAATCATGTCATAAAAACATTCATTTCCCATAGACCTTGAACACTGGGCATGTCTTCCTCCAGCTGTTGTTTAAAGTTCATTACAAACACAGCCGTGTCTGTCAAAAATAAAGCTGAGGTAAAGTGGGGAATATTTAGCGCCAACACCTTAAAGCCTCAAGATGCCATCTTCTTTCTCATCCCCACGCACAACATTGCTGCTCTTAGTGGGAATGACAACCTCAAATGTACCTCAGTACAGTGATAGAACTCCACAGAATTGTATTCAGCAAGCAGTTCTGGGAAGGCATCTCTGATGACCTCTTTGTGTTTAGATGGAGAAAGAGACTATTTACCACTTTCCCCAAGTTTCTCTTCATAAAATTTCAATTATGTTTAGTGAGCGAGCACAGTAGACTAATTAAGTAGATGGTCAACATTTGCCACATTTCAAAAAATGACAGACCCTTCTTTTTGCCATTTATCCTTAGGTAGCAGATGGGAAGATGATAATTGTTTAAGTTACAGAAATAATTTGCCCTAGTTTACTACTCCGTCTTTTAAAATTATCTTGGTCTACGCCTGGATAAAAATCCTTTTGTTCTTTCGAAGTGGTGGAAATTAAAAGCTCCACATTGAGGTGTTTCCGGGAGGTATGGGGCACATGTTTGTTCGGCTTGCAGAGGCTAATGGATATATAATCACATTTGCCAACCATAAAACCCCTGTTGGTAAAACACTTTCATCTGCAATAATCCACTACTTTCTTGAAATATGCTAATTTGCTCTAATAATGCAGGGGCCCTTAAGGGTTTCTACGTTGTGTAAACAACTAGTTGTGGTAAGCAATCAGACACGAGACCATTATATAATAATCTAAACTCTGTTACTTTTCAGGAGTTTTGGAGGTTTTTGTTTGCTTGGGTTATTTTGTTTGCCTTTCATTGCACTAGTATATCACAGTATAGTATCAAGATGGATGCTTTGACCTTTAATATGAAAAGTAGGTGAACCATCTTTTTATTGCCTCATTTGTTGGAATGGAGAAGATTCCATATGGATTCACTTTTAAAGATTAGCCCAGGGTGGGCGCCTGGGTGGCTCAGTGGGTTAAAGCCTCTGCTTTCGGCTCAGGTCATGATCTCAGGGTCCTGGGATCAAGCCCCGCATCGGGCTTTCTGCTCAGCAGGGAGCCTGCTTCCTCCTCTCTCTCTGCCTGCCTCTCTGCCTCCTTGTGATCTCTCTCTGTGTCAAATAAATAAATAAAATCTTAAAAAAAAAAAAAAAAAGATTAGCCCAGGGAAACTCGGAGCCACTCTGAAGTATGAATTCCTGGGTCTAGTGTATTTTCTCCCGGCTGAAATTGAGGTGGACACAGACATTTGGTGGTGTAGGATTCTCTTCATCTTCAAGGCACAACATCTGCTGCTCATTCACATGGACACACTTGATATCCACTCCTTAGTCATGCGACCAAGGTCATTTTTCTGGTACATACCTGAAACGTGTTTTTGTACTAATTGAAATATTGGTGTATTTGTTTTCAGTCTGATCTTAACCTTCTCTGACAAGGCTAAAAGCAGTGTCGAGCAGAATATCAAAAAGATGCCTCTGAGGAGGCTACATTTATATTCATGTGGACATAGACATACATATATTCTATTCAAATGGACTGAGAGAGTTTCTGTTTTTTCTTTCTATCCTATTTACATATATTCACATCCTTCCATGTGGAGATAGCTTTGGATCTGGGAAAACCAAACCATTTGATGTATAGTAACTTGACTGGAAAATCTGAAACAGCTTAACATAGGTACTTCTTGCTGGTCTCTTGGGATACAAGTTTATATATCTACTAATTTTTTTCTTGGTTTTTATTGTGGAGAATTTAAAAATACAGAAATATAAACAAGATAGTATAATGAACCTCCACGCTTACTCATCACCAACCCCAACAATCATCAACTCATTGGTCTACCCTGCCCCATCTCCACTATTAGCCACATCTCCCCAACCCATCCTCTGTATTATTTTGAGGCAAATCCAAAATCATTGTATTTCTATTATTTCCTTTTCTAAGTACTTCAGTACATACTTTTAAATTTTTTTTAAAAACTCAGTTTTTAAATATGGCCAGAATGCCAATATCACATTTAAAAATTAACCTTACTTCTTCATATCATCAAATATCTAGTTAGTGTTTACATCTCCATTTGTCTCATAAGTGTCATAAATGCTTCTGTTTTTTTTTAAATCAAGATTTAAATGAAGTCCATATATTGCAATTGATTGATATATCTATAATACTTTAAAAACTTCTATAATATTTTAAAAAAATAGGTACTCAGGAGCACCTGGGTGGCTCAGTTAGTTGTGTGGCAAATTCTTGATTTTAGCTCAGGTCACGATCTCAGTATTGTGGGATCGAGCTCTATGTCAGGCTCTGTGCCCAATGGGGAATCTGCTTGAGGATTCTCTCTCTCCCTCTCTTTCTACCCCTCCTCTCCCCCCTCCAAAATAAATAAATAAATCTTTAAAAAATAGATATATATAGGTACTCCCTTCTTCTTCTTTTCCTTGCAGTTCACTTGTTGAAGATACTTGGCTGTTTGTCCCATAGCTTCTTACAGTCTACCTTTTGCTGATTTCATCCTCATAGTATAGTTTAATGTGTTCTTTAATGTGTTTATTTCTAGTAATTAGTAGTTGGATCTACAGATTTGATCACATTCATATTTTTTTTGATAAGACGACTATGTATCTGATATCATCTACTTAGAAGAGAGCATATAATATCTAGTTTCTGTTTTAAAGAGATATTGATGTTCAATACTTAGATCCACTAATTCATTAGAGATTATAAAACTAATATTCTTAGGTTCTCACACATTCTTCATTTATTAAATGTAATATTTCCTTAATTTAAAAATTCACATCATTTACTCTTTGGTTAATAAGAGTTCCTTTCATGTAGAAAAGGAGAGGTAAATTCTTGGTTCTTTTATTTCTAGTTTTCAAAATAACAACTTAGTTCCCTGGCATTTTTCGTAAGTACTCAATAATTTTCTTAATATCACAAAGAACCCAGGAATTAAAAATTTATTGAAGTATTTCAATCCCTTATTGTCATTATCCTTATGGATACTCAAATATCATCTCATCTTTGGCTAGTAGGAGCCTCTTAAATTTGGCTAATTTTTTTAAAAGATTGATTTATTTATTTTAGAGTTTGAGGGGGAGAGAGAGCAGAGAGCAAGAGCAGGGGGAGGGACAGAGGGAGAAGGAGACGCCTCGCTGAGCACAGAACCTGATGCAGGGCTCCATCTCACAACACTGTGATCATGACCTGAGCTGAAATCAGGGGTCAGACACTCAACTGACTGAGCCACCCAGGGGCCCCGGTTAAGTTCTTTTGATACGTTCATGTCCACTCTTAATTCTGTTTGCAATATTGTTTTTCAGAAACTTTGGAAATGGACTGCTCCCTTTTACTCAGAACTAACCTTTCTGTCTCTTGCATATTCCAGGGAGTCTGTCACAGGATTTTAACCAGGATAGCTTCTCAAGGAGCTAGTCTTTAAATGTAAATTATTGAGATACACAAAAGTGCCAGAACACATTAGCTTTCAACAACATGTCTTACTCTTCTCACATTTTTTTTTTTAAAGATTTTATTTATTTATTTCACAGAGGGAGAGAGATCACAAGGAGGCAGAGAGGCAGGCAGAGAGAGAGAGGGGGAAGCAGGCTCCTTGCTGAGCAGGGAGCCCGATGCGGGCCTCGATCCCAGGACCCTGAGATCATGACCTGAGCCGAAAGCAGAGGCTTTAACCCACTGAGCCACCCAGGCGCCCTCTTCTCACATTTTTATGTTATCTTAGGGATCCAAATTCTCCTGGTATTTGGAATTCTAATTTTTGGGTGGTCTTTCAGCCCTGGACTGCAAATTGCTGTGTTGTTTCTCCTCCATCACTGCCTGGCACGTGGTAGTCCCTGGAATATTTGTTGAATGAATCAGTGACTGAATGAGCAAATGAAAAAAAAAAATCTACCTTGTCCTTTTACTTTCAGCATAAGTCCAGTTGTTGATATTGTGATGTGAAACAGCACAATATAGCTGATAAGAGAGAGTTGATCCTGCATGAACAGGATGAGAGTGGGTTTCCCGAGCCATTTGGGAGGAGGGCTTCAACAAGAAGCTGTCCCTTGTGTGGAAAAGCATTCCCTGTGCTGTCTTTCAGACACTAATTTTGACAAGCACCAAAGCAAGACACATGCCTTGGTGTATTATAGGATTTTGTGCCAAGAAGTTGAAATAATTTAGTGAATCTGAAGGTGGTGGAGGTAGCATAGAATTATGGTTGCTTTATCCATTTCTTCTGATCTGTTTAGGTGATTTATCTATTCTGATTTCCCTGAATTGTTTACTGCCGAGATTTCATGGAAATAGGTGTTCTAAAAGCCACTAAATATTGTTTTTTAATTACCTCACGGCCTCAAAGGAACAAGTAATCCTCATCTTCTTTTTATTGGCACTAAAATTCTCTATAACCACCAGCTCCCATAAAGATCATTCTTTTTAAAGCCTTGTTTCTTCCTAAGGAATGTTGATTTTCTAGATAGATCATTGCAGAATGGAGTCAGGCAAAGAATAATCATTGTCATTCAAGTCAGTGCTTCACAATATATCCGAGTGCTAAGAGCCACTCTAATTGGAAAGAGCCTGTGTGTTATAATAAAATTATTTATCCCCCAGACAAAGAAAGCAATAACTTAGTAACATGTCACGTGTCAATGTTCACATACACAAGAGATAGATACAGTTGGAGAGCAATGGGAAATAGTTTCCTGTGCACTTACCAAGCCCATGCTTGCCTCATGTCTTACCCCTTAAATCCGGAGTCTACAAATAGTTTTTTTTTTATTGTACTCTCTCAAAGGTAAGTCATTTTTGAGCATTTGACCTCAATAAATTAGGTTGAACCACATGAAATTGATATTTTGTGGATCAAAAATACTTGAACATTTGTAACTTCATATTTTCAACCATGGGTTTTTATTTACTATTTACAAATATGCATACAAGGCACAACTCTTAAGGTGAGGGTCAACAATATAGTGGATGTGAATCTGCATTTCATAGTCTCCTGAATAATTTCTAAATCGGTTAGTTAGTTCTCATCAGACTGTCACAGTTTGCATTTTGGCACTGTGGCTGGCTAGAAACTTGACCTAGCAGCAAGGAAGTATCAACTGCCCATTTCTTGTTGTGTGCATGTGTTTGTCTTGTATTTTTTGTCAGTCTGTGGTTTCTTTGCAGGAATCTCTTTAAGCTTCTTGTCCATTCTAAGAAGGCTAATTAATAAGTCAAAACTAAATAATAGAATACATATATTAACCAATTTGACTAGGCTCCCTAAATCAGAGTATGTCACAAGATGCTAAAGGGAATGTTTAATATGTTGACTGTCTGGCATGTGCTTGAGTGATGGTGCCATTGTCAAGTAGAATATTACATTTTAGTTGAACTTAATTTATTTCTAATTTTTCATATGATATAATAGAAATGAAAGTTTAAATTTAATTGGAATTTTTCTTCCCACATGTGTCTTTCTACATGGCTTGGATTTTCCAAGGCATCGTGGCTGGGTTCTGAATGGGGGCATCTCAAAAGTGAGCATTCAAAGAACACAAGGCAGACATTGTCTAGATTTTTACGTCCCAGCTTTGGAAGTCACATAGTGTCACTTCTACCATCTTTAATTAATTAAAGCAATTATAAGCCCACCCAGATTCAAGGAGAGGGGACAAAGACCCTCCCTCTCTATGGAAGAAATGTCAATTTATCAAACTTCAATTTGTGGACAGTATTTAGAAACCACCACATTACCCAACACATGAATCCCACATAGTGTCCCAAACAAATGGTCATACAAGTTTATTGCCTCTAATGATGAGGACCTCATTATCACAGAACACAAACTATTCCTTTTTTGGACAGTATTAAATATTAGAAAATCTTTTCTCAAGCTGGACAATTACACACTTTCGTATAATTTCCAGTCTTTTGTCCTTCTTCTGCCCCTGGAAACCAAACAGGGCAAGTCAGCTTCCCTTTTTGCTTGAAAGTAGCTTTCAAGTAAACCGTGTTTTCTATTGGATGCTCACATTCCTAGTTGTTTTAGGAATGAAATTTCCTATATCCCTCATTACCTGATTATCTTCTAAGCAAAGTTTATCCATATCCCACTTATGGTGTCACTAAATTTGAATACATGTTCTGCTTAATACTGCCCTTTGCTGGCTGGGTCATTACAGTACTATTTGCCTATGAAATAATTTCCCAAAGACAAAATATATGCATTTATAGAACAAGTCATTAGAGCACGGATCCTTGAAGTGACGGCATACTCTGAGCCAGTAAGAGCTGGTGTGGTAGACTGTTCTATATACTTTCAGGCAGCAAGCATTTGTGCCCCATATGGCAAATATTCTCAGCCAGTGAACAGTCCGCTGCACCATACCGAGTTGAAAGTGTTCAGCAATGTGTGTTATATACCGCTCAGGAGCCTCTGTTTTTGGCATATATTTTTGTGTTCTGGTGAACTGCTTCAAACCATAGTGGCAGACAAAATGTATGCAAGTGGTAGTGCTGAGATTGAGACAAAGAAACACAGGAAGAGTATCATCCTGGGTGTTAACATGCAAGGCTTCCAGCAGCTTAAGGAGCCTTTGATGAAAAGGTCAAGGTAACAGATGGTAAAGATCAGCAGGAAATTAGGGATGGGTGTAAGTCCTTTTGACATTCTGAAGGGCATTATAAAGCATCTCTGTGGGATTGACCAACAGTTGTCTGAAAAATTCCTAGAAGAGACTAAAACTAGAGCATGTCATGACTTCTAGTGATTTAACAAAAATGAAAGTGCTTGCCAGCATATAATGCCAAGAACTCATCTTTATAGGGACTGTGTTCTTAGGACCCCGTGTGATGCAGAAAGAGCTAGTATTCCATTTTCAGAAATGTATGCCCCACATCAAAAAGCATATTTTTATATTTTAGGGGAATTTTGATCAGGGGACACTGAAATAGAATTAATTTTGCTACAATACAACATTTTTCATCTATCACTTGAGTTGAATTTAGCTTTTTAAACAGCTACATTACAAGATTGGCCCATAGTAAACTTCTTCAGTGAAGACCTTCAGATCTTTTTCAGATGAAATTGTACAAAGCCAGATTCTCTTCCTCATCCCCCTTCTAGCATTTAGTCTGGTCATGGTCATGATGAGGCATATGAGTAACTCTTGTTGGGCACTTGCTATACTCCAGGAACAATTAAGTGCTTTTCACCATCTCGGAAATCTTTGTAACAAAACTATGAGGTAGTTACTTATGTTCTCCCCATCTTAGTATGGAAAGATTATAGAATCTAGATGGGCCTTCTATTCAGTAAAGGTAGAGCTGGGATCAGTGTAGCAGTTGGGATTATATCAGAGATGTTTACTGTGCTGTTTTTGATGTCAGCTTTCCCTCCCAGGTTGGGTTGTATTTGTAAACTTCACAAGAGCGGGACTGATATGGCACAGTGCTTGCTTGGTTCATAGTAGATGCTGAACAAGTGAATGAATGAATACTCGTTTGGGATCCGTCAATCTGTGAATCCACTACTAAGCATCTATGATGCAAAGTCCAGTTCTTCTTGGTGAAAATCAGTTCTGTCACTCTTAATGTGTGCTAAAAATATTTTTAAAGCTATATTTTCACAACTATGGGATCCCATAAAAACATCCTCCTGCGAGAGTCAGCAGCACTAAGGCAGAGCAATCCTTTTGTTCAGGACATGTTAGGTATCTCTGCTTTCCAAGTATCTTAAAAGCTAGCAGCAGCCTCAGGCATGAAATTATTTCATAGGCAATCCTAATAGAAAGAACAAGCTCTAAAGGAGGAACATACAAGAAATTCTCCTTCTGTCTTCTAGTGGAAATTGCCCATGGGTCATAGCAACTCTAGAAAAATATGATATCCACCATTGAAATTATGTGACAAAAGAAATAAAGCAAGATCGGGCGCCTGGGTGGCTCAGTGGGTTAAAGCCTCTGCTTTCGGCTCAGGTCATGATCTCAGCGTCCTGGGATCGAGGCCCGCATCGGGCTCTCTGCTCAGCAAGGAGCCTGCTTCTTCCTCTCCCTGTCTCTCTGCCTGCCTCTCTGCCTACTTGTGATCTCTCTCTCTGTGTCAAATAAATAAATAAAATCTTTAAAAAAAAAAGAAATAAAGCAAGATCATTGAGCTTTTTCAATGCGTGAGGGGTGTATGTGGGGGTAGGCAGTCAGCCTTAACAATTAACTAGTTGTAGTAGGTTGTCGAAAATATTGCCACTCCCTTAATGGGCCCTTCCCTCTGGGTGTACATCCCTATGGAAATATGATACATCCCTCACTTCTTTGATATCAAACTTGGACAATTACTTACTTAGGCCAGTGGCATGTGAGCAGCAGTGATGTGTGCCACTTCCAACAGCAGGTTTTCAGAACCCTTATGGAGTATACTGCCATATGGCCTTTTTTTCTGTCACGAGGCCAGCTGTGTTCTAAATACTTAAGTTCCATTAGCCTGGGTCCCAGAGTGAAGAAGACATCTAGCCAACCATTATGGTAATATAATACTGGCAAGAAATAAGTTCTTATAAGTCACTGAGGACTTGGGATTATTTGTTACCACAGCATGCTTAACCTAAGCTGGCTAGTAAACTAGTGAGTATACTTGAGGAAATGTGAACTAGTGTAGAAAAACATGTTAAGCATAAAAGGAAGAGCAGCACCTTGCAGTCCCATCCAATTTCAGCCAAGGATGAGCCCAAACGCAGACACCATCTCTGAGGGCAGATATGGACAGACTGGGGATAGACATTTACACAGAATGCATATGGGTCCATGCCAGGACTAGGGGCATGGTCAAGGGCTTGGGAATAATATTAAAGAAGATGGTATCTTCCTGGAGAGTGGCAGAAAGAAAATAGCATTCATTTTCCTAATCTTATTGCTTCTTCCCTATTATAATCAACCAGTTCCATAAGTCCTCTATTTGAAATACGTAGCTTTCCACCATTGTTCAATACCATAAAATCACTGCCATGCCTTAAAATCCATCAAACCCCAAATGGATTTTTATTTTACTTATTTATGGGCTAAATAGTGGTTTTTGGTTGTACGTCTCAGAGTCTGCTGTGGCACTGAGCAGTCAGGGGTCTGGAACAGCCTTCCCCACCCCACCCCACCCCCCATAAATCAACTGACCTACTCCACTTCAATCTATTTCAAATATTTGTCTTCTAATTAGATTTCATTTGTACAAAGGGTTTTGCAGCCAAAAATGTTTAGAAAACCACTGCCTCAGATAAGGCCACAAGATCATTTCAACTATTTGAAATGATTATCATCAAATTCTGTGGACTCCGTTCTGGTCTATCCTAATCTCAACTCTTCTTTTCTGGGCATGTGGCAGAAGAATCAGCACTACAGAGATAAATATTCATGTGCATTGCATTTTGCTCACAGGCACTGTATAAACTATATTTAGAACTCTGAATGTTGAGATGTACTGTGTCAACACTGAAATTTAATTACTGTGATGGACTTTAAATCCACGTACCTTCTTGCACTGTGGAGTGAATATTACCTCTCGTGTTTGCTCAGCTCCTATACGAGAGGGTTGCAATCTGTTTAACGAGAGCACCCACCTGCCCTTCTCTTCCAAGTGAAAGAAATGAACTCTCAATTTTATGACTGTTTTATCTTTGTATTGTGAAAAAGAAGTATTGTCTCGCTAAACTCTTTGGACATTTCCCAATATGCGATATCTTCCTGCTCCTCCTATTATTACTCATTCTGGTAATAAATGATAATGTTCATTGCTAGGATTTGTAAAGCTCTGTCAGGTTAGCCCATTATTTTAAGCTCAGGTTAAGGTAAAGAATTTAGATTTATATAAGCCTGGTGCAGTTTCATTAAGAACCAAAGGCATTTTAATTTTTCTCTCTCTTTATGCAAGAGACTTTACATTTCTTAATGTTACATTAATCAGTGTTTTAATATTTCCTCAAAATGTACCTATTCTCTGTGTGTTATTTACTGTCTTTGTCAAAGTCAATGAACAGGAATAAAAGGTATCTAGTTGGTAATACAGAAACTACTGCCTTCTTGGCCCTTGTGTAATAGGTAAGTGGATGCTTTTAAAAATGAATCTATCCATGGTAACTTTTCCTATTCCTGTATAGGATTTTTATTTTTATTTTTTTAATGAATGGTATAAACCCCAGGTCTGAAAACTAATAGAATTTCTGCATTTAGCTGCTGATCCATAGCCTTTAGGTTAGAATGTGCATCAGTTGGTTGGATGAAGCAATGCTTGAAAACTGAAATGAAAAGATTTCTGTTATACTCGAGCAGGCACTAGATATGAAAGCCAGTTTGGGTGGATTATTATTAGAATGATTTTATATTAGTCTTGATAAGTGGTACAAAATAAGTAGTAGGAAGTAGTACAGCCCCCTAAATGAGAATAGACAAGGAAAGAAATGTGTTTGATTCCCTGACACCAGCTCACTCTGTGAGAGGGAGAGCTCAGTAGAAGTCCAGGGGCTGGGAGAGCGAGCATCTTGCACAGGTCCTGGTCAGCACACCGTGAGTGCGTACACTGTCACTGGCCAGGGGGGTCTGGGAAGCATGACCGTCCACCCGGTTCCCCTCAGCTTCTGTGTGTACGCAGTACTGTAGCTGTGGCTTTAAGACACTGTGTAAAGG
This sequence comes from Ailurus styani, assembly GCA_002007465.1. Taxonomy (NCBI): domain Eukaryota; kingdom Metazoa; phylum Chordata; class Mammalia; order Carnivora; family Ailuridae; genus Ailurus; species Ailurus styani. Next base: position 73,562 of record LNAC01000865.1, on the reverse strand, counting down.
GCAGAGTTTCCGGGGGGTGCCTGGGCAGCTCAGTGAGCCGAGCTTCAGCGTCTGACTGTTGATTACAGCTCAGGTCAGGAGATCGAGCCCCCTGTTGGGCTCGGTGCTCAGCGTGGAGTCTACTCGTCCTTCTCCGTCCTCCTCTGCTCCTCCTCCTGCTCCCTCTCTATCTTTCTCTCTCTCTCTAATAAATAAATAAAATCTTTTTTTTTTTTAAGTGGGGGACAAGTTTCTCTAGATGCTGACAGTCTGGTATACATGAGGAGCGGCCTGCAGCACGGCCACCCAGTCTGGCCCTGGGTTGTCTGAGACGGTAAATAAAGTATACGCTTGAGCACAGAAGCCGGTTCAAATCCCACTTCTACGACTTACTGGTTGGGTGACCCTGGGAAAATTATTTAATCTATAAATTTGTGGTTTCGCCGGTAAACTGGGAGATGCTGTGAGGATTAAATGAAATAATCCAGGCAAAGTATCTAGTCCAATTCCAGACACATCATGGGCTCCCGATAAATAGGAGTTATGAAGACAGTGTGGCCCTCGGGCAGTGAGAGGTGGGTATAATGAGTTCCAGTGGGACAAGAGAAATGGCATGTGGGCAGCAAAGCCTGGAGGCTGGGATTGGCAAGAGGTACAGACAAATCCCCCCGCTGGCTGTAGCAGCATAAAACACGGGTTACTGCTGGTGAGCCCCCGCCTCCCAGCCCGTGCCTCCAGGAACATGAGGAGAGTACCGGACGCCCTGTGCTCCTGCAAGCCGAGGGTACAGCCGAGAGGGGACAGAGGGAGGAAGCGGGGATGATGGATGCAGAGAATTACACTTTGCTCCTCTTCCCTTTTCACCCAGAACCACTCTGCTCTTTGTTAGTACAGGTCTCAGCCTAGAGCCCATTTTTCTGTGTGCTCTGTGTGCCCCGAAACCCATCCTGAAAATGAATGACGGACTCAGTAAAGGCTCAGTGGTCATGAATACTTTTTTTAAATGTAGAGTTTGTTGAAAGAGGTATACCTAAAAAAAATGCCATTGAGATTCTTTTTAACGAAGCCGTGTCCAAATAAAGTGTGCAAGTAGGCAATGCCTTCTCCACCTCTCTCCACCCTTGGCACATCCCCTCCTGATCTCTGCTTATCGACCACAGCAAACTCCCGCATCTCTGTGTTACACAGGACACAAGGGAGAGGTCAGTGAAAGTCACTAAGACATATAAGGAAAAGAAAAATAAAGTTAACCGAATTGCAAACTTACAGCACGAAAGGACAGTACTTGGTATCTGCCATGGCTGGAATGCTGGGGGCCATTTGCCTGTTCGTCCTTCAGACCATGTCCTCCCCTCCCTGTTCTACTGTCCATCACAGGAAACGCCATTTTTCAGGCTCTCTTGACTATCAGCTTCTGGGTAGCTCTGACCAGCCAGGGTCCTGGCAGAAGACTGGGAGATAGGAGGAAGGAGAAAGCAAGTATTTCTTGTCAAATCAAGATATCTCTCCCTGTGCCTTTGGGGGGGGGGCAGGCATTTCCAGGCAGAAACTGCGTCTCCACTGGCTCCATTCCCAATGGACGCCTCTTCCCTCAATGGCCCATGTTTCTGCAACATCACAGTAGTACTTGTTCCAGACTGATTGTGCTGGTTTCTGGAAATACCGCTGCGCAGGGGTAGTGGCTTCTTGCTGCTGCCTGTCTTTGGGTTGCCTCATCTTCCCCTGATTGGCTTTTTAACTCTTCCATCATCCAGGGCACCATTGCAGTATTAATGTTTTCTCTATTTGAAGAATGTAGAGTGGTTTCTGTTTCTTGTCTAGACTCTGATTGATAACGCTACACATGGTGATATGAACCTACTTCTGCCAATGACTCAGTTAGAATAAGAAAGTTAATGTATTTAAGCAGATATATGTCTACACAGCTCTGAATAAAAACAAAAATGCATGAATAATGCACCAAGACATTCCATCACAGCAAAGCACTGCGTTGGTCTCTAATATTTCATGCCATTTGCAAATATCTCCCTGTTTGTTATTCTAGGGATTTTTCATTAGAGCTAAACTATTTCACAGGACAGTTGAATACTTCTACAGTAGTGTGCAAGAGTTCTGCACTTTTCCAGGTGAAAAAAACAGCTCTGAACTAAATTTTCCCTTTGCCCTGTGCTTTCTAACTTGTAGTCCATTTCTACTCACCAGAAGGCCTGCCCAAGGCCCTGATAATAAAGGAATTTGCATGGTCCACAGGACAAACACTCCCTGACCTACTTCTCACTATCTCCTGAATAAAAAACCTGGAAAGAGATTTTAGTAAGTAGTTAGAGTATAAAATTTGCTAATTTTTTGTAAGAATTCGGACGGTAGTTTGTAAAATGGGCCATTAATTTAATTCATGCCTGAAATCCAGCATTACTGTGATGCAACGCGTCAAGTGGGGGAGCTGACCCCTCAGAGTACTAGTCCCAACTGCGTGGCTGTGTGAGTAGTACCGAGAACCCATCTGAAATAAGGGAAATAGAAAAACTGGTTTGTTTTTAACGATGGCTTCAATTAGCTTTGAAAACAGCAAGATCCCACTAAAGAAGCAGATACACTGAGCATTTAGATACTTAATGAGTCAGAAACCAATTCTTCCTCGATGACCAGGCCCTCTTTGTCCATAAGAGCTTTTTGTCCACACCAAGTTTGGGAAGGAGGGGACAACCATAGTCCCTATTTTCTCTCTGAAGGGTAGAAGGTGGGTTCCAGGTCTATTCTTATAATCCATTGTGTATTCACTGCCGCCTTTCCTTTCTCTGGATGTAGTACTCTGCAAATCGGGAGTATATTTTAGTCATCTCCAGCTGAGTCCAAAGGCAGCTAAGAGCAAGATCAGCAAGTGGCCTTGGAAAATGTGTTCAGAGTGGCTAAGTTGTACCCATGTGGTACATCTATACTCAAGATGTACTTCTTTCTCCTCCCCATTTCCTAGGGTTCGTAGGACTCTGTAATCAAGACCCATACTTTCCTGAGGTCCTGAGCAGCTGGTTCATGTGGCCACGTTTCATCTGCCGTACATTCAGAGTCTTTTAATAGGAAAGAATATATCCCTTCTGTCAAGGAAATAGGATTAGGATTTTAGAAAGGCTATAAAATAATGCAACAGTAAATTCTTCAATACCCAGTTGTCAGATATGTTTCACTTAATGGCAAATATCAGATTACTTTTTTAATTATTTCAGATCCACACTGGGAATTATTCAAGAACCATATTTTAGAGAAGATAGGCTTACCTTTCCTATTGTCAGACTCCAGGCATCCACACAGATCTTCACGGTGCAGATTTCAACAACCCTGTTAATACTGACTTACTTCCAATCAGAGCTGAGAGAGCAAAAAAGACAAACCCTCTGTGGATCCCCCTCACATTTTTTAAGTCATATTTAAAATTAATAATTTTCTTAGTCATTCAACAGTGAATAATAAAGCTGAGCTTACTTATTTAAAGTTTTAAAATAGCTCCAGATTAGTTCTCTGTGATACAGGAAGCCAGTGTGCAGAAATCCAGTCACTGCCCCAGGGTTTCAACCCAGACTGTGACCTTGGTCAGGGTCTTTAATTGTATTCAGTGTACTGTTTTCTCTGGAAAAGGCAGATGATAATGGTGTTTACCTTGGATAATTATTATGAGGATTAAAGTAGATCATTTGTTCATTATTCAATAAATATGTTTTGAGGATCTCCTATGTAACAGACATGGAGCCTGTCCTTGCTGAATTTATGGTTTGGAAGGGAGAATAGAAATTAATCAAATAATTACACAAATAAACATAATTACATGTAGATAAGAGCTACAAAAAGAAGATATTTGATGCTGTAAGAATATATAACAGGGGGGCTTCCTTTAATCTGGGGAGAGGGAAGGATCAAGGAAGGTTTTCTGAAGAAATGCCAATGAGTTTGAGATGTGAAGGATTCTTACAAGTGAACTAGGCAACGTGTGGGGGGAGGGGTGGGAGTAGGGATAGGCATTTCAGGCAGCGAGAACATGTGCTCACATTCTCTCTAGAAGCCCACCACACTGAAGCAACCATTGTCAACCTTCCTTCTGGTTATGTTTATTTTATTTTTCAACCAAACAAGCTTCATTTCGATGCATAAATTTGGGGAATTCCTTTGACAGTAGATATGTATGTGTGTCCTTTGGTGACATGCATATATTTTGCAGGCCGTAGAGCCAGTGTGCATGAAGTACATTTCTCCTGGACACATATGATGGGCACATGTTGTCATTCATTCAGAAAACACTTACCAGCCATCTGTTCCATGCTAGCCCTACCCTAAAGGCTAAGGGACAGAGATGAATGAGGCACAACCTCTGATTTCAAAGACTTCAATCCTAGAGTTTAGTGAGGAAAAGAGATACCAAAGCATGTATTTATAATACGCCATATCAGCGCTGTGTGTGTTTGGTCAATAAATTCTGATGGCAAGCAAATGGCCTGGCTGCCTCGGTCTGCATGAGTCAGTGACATCTCCACAGAGGGGGCGATGCGTGAGCAGAATGTTCAAGGAAACCCAGGATGGGTGTTCCAGAAAAGCATGTGTAAAGACACCACCTCTATATCCCCAGGACCTAGAAAAGTGCCTGGAACCTAGTATCTAAACAATAAATAAGTTTGGTTCACAAATGGCACAACAAGGTGTTCTACGAGTTATTCTGAATGTTTCAAATATACTAGGCAAGTAGATAGTCAACTTCAGGTACGCGGCCAGAAATGTAAACAGAGGTAAAATAGTGAAGATTTTTTTAAGGCGAGATGAAGAATCCTAGATTTTATTCACCGGTCTAGATGGCGGGAAGCAACGGAAGTATTTTTAGCCAGGCGAATGATGTAATCATCTTTGCATTATAGGAAACTCACCGTGGCAGCAGTTTAGAAGACGGGTGAGTGGCAGGAAAGACTGAAGGCTGAGAGACCTAGGACAGAGAGGATGAGGTCCCAAGTGAATGAAGATGAAGCAGGTAGAGAATTTAAGAGACATTATGAAGTAAAATCTAGCAATCACATGTGGACTTAAGGGAGAACAAAGTGACAGGGATGGTGGAAAATGGTTCTGGTCTACATGGTAGCTGACACCATTAATTGAGATGGGCTAGAGAAATGGGAAATGGGTTGAGAAAACATACAAAGGTTGGTTTGGGGCATGTTATGGATGAGGAGCCTCATGTACACTCAGGGGAAATGTCCAGATGTAAAGAGCCCTGGGCCTCTTGTATAGCTTTGGAGATCATGAACTTATTTATTCACTAGTTCCCACACTCACTTAGGGGAGCACTTGGCTGGCTCAGTTGGTAATGCGTGCAACTCCTGATCTCAAGGTCTTGAGTTCAAGCCCCATATTGGGTGTAGAGCTTACTTAAAAAAACAAAAGCAAACTAACAAAAAAACTATTCACTCACTTAGGGAAGAAGGTGTCAGAGAGAACATTGGGATCTCCTGACTCTTGCACTGTTCACCCTCCACCTGTCTTCATCTCAGACATTCTGAGCAATCCCTCCTAGTCACTGAAGACTATGTGAACTAGCACACATCCACCATCTCTCCCAATTCCTGCTATTGCCCAGCCATTGTCCTTGCATGTGATAGCTATCTTGTGCTGACCTTCTCAGGACAGGAAAACTGAGAAGAATGCTAAGTGACATCTTGTCCTGCTGGACACCCATCTAAAGATACAGAAGAAAGAAAGTCACACCCAACTTACAGGGAATGTTGGGGATTGAAGAATCTTACAGAGAAGCAAAAGAACATGTTATAGAACAAATCTACTCTTTAAAGAACCATTTATTTCTGCACACAAGAATACAAAATATTTTTGTCTGTATTTTGTCCTCTTTTTTTTTTTAATGGGTATCCACTCACATTTGCTAAGTTGCTAAGAATTAAAACTGTCAACATGATTTCTTCTAAATAACTCCTTGGGAAAGCACTTAAGGCCTCCATTTTTTATCCAAATGCAACTTAAGAACAAGAATGGAAGAATTATTTCTGAAAGAAAATCATCAATGAATCATTTATCAGTTTTCCTGCCCTTTGTATAACAAATTGTAATTAGTATGATGTCTTTGTTGGCAAATGCTTATCAGACAAAATGCAGTATAGAGGCAAGGAGAATTCTGTAAAGAACTGTGTTGTTTTGCTAATTGTGATGGTATCACTGGAATTTTATGTGATTGCATTGTTAATTTTTAATTTGGTATCCTTAGTAGCAACAAGGTTATTAGCACCTACCTAGAGTTCTTAGTGCCCATACTAGATAACAAAATCTTAGTGTGGTGAACATTTGGAAATAAACATCCATCTAAGTTAGAAAAGACACCCAGAAGGCTTTGGTAGCCTTAAATGGGGCACATTCTTTAAAAGATTTTCTTTTCTTTTTTCTTTTCTTTTCTTTTCTTTTCTTTTCTTTTCTTTTCTTTTCTTTTCTTTTCTTTTCTTTTCTTTTCTTTTCTTTTCTTTTCTTTTCTTTTCTTTTCTTTTCTTTTCTTTTCTTTTCTTTTCTTTTCTTTTCTTTTCTTTTCTTTTCTTTTCTTTTCTTTTCTTTTCTTTTCTTTTCTTTTCTTTTCTTTTCTTTTCTTTTCTTTTCTTTTCTTTTCTTTTCTTTTCTTTTCTTTTCTTTTCTTTTCTTTTCTTTTCTTTTCTTTTCTTTTCTTTTCTTTTCTTTTCTTTTCTTTTCTTTTCTTTTCTTTTCTTTTCTTTTCTTTTCTTTTCTTTTCTTTTCTTTTCTTTTCTTTTCTTTTCTTTTCTTTTCTTTTCTTTTCTTTTCTTTTCTTTTCTTTTCTTTTCTTTTCTTTTCTTTTCTTTTCTTTTCTTTTCTTTTCTTTTCTTTTCTTTTCTTTTCTTTTCTTTTCTTTTCTTTTCTTTTCTTTTCTTTTCTTTTCTTTTCTTTTCTTTTCTTTTCTTTTCTTTTCTTTTCTTTTCTTTCTTTCTTTCTTTCTTTCTTTCTTTCTTTCTTTCTCACTTGAGAGACAGCGAGCAGAGTGAGGGGGGCAGAGAGAGAGAAGGAGAGAATCTCAAGCAGACTCCATGCTGAGCAAGGAGCCCAACACAGGGGTCGATCTTACAACCCTAAGATCATGACCTGAGCCAAAATCAAGAGTCAAATGCTTAACTAACTGAGCCACCCAGGGACCCCTAATAGGGCACAATTTTAAGAAACTGAATTTGGCAAAATAAAAAAATACTTTATCAACCATGTTTCTAAACTACTTTTATATTTTGTTTTTTGGGTAAAGAATGTACCAGACTCTGTCCAGAGTTTTAGAATCATGTCTCAGACTCTTTGTTGAGACTCTTTGCCCAAAAGTTTGTTTTCATTCCATTAACTAATCACTGAATGCCTACTAGTTTTGATACTTGCTGGGGAATCAAAGATAAATGGGACCCAGTCCCTGCTCTCAAGGTATTCACGCTAGAGTCTAGTGGAAAGCACAGGCCTCTAGACAAATGGTTTTATTACAACATAATAAGCATGCTAATGTAGTAGGTCATACATTGCAGTGATAACACAGGAAACCACTTACTCACATGGAATAAGACACCCACTCACCTGTGGAAATCTCTAAATTTATCCAGATTCACACACAGCCCACCGTAATTAGCACAACAAAGAACCTGGGGTGGAAGGGACTCTCCTGCTGCCTCCTCCCACGTTTCATCCACAAGGAGCTTCTGGATTGGCTTTGGACATGGCTTTGAACATGGGTTGGGGGATGACCTTCAGTAGCTACTGAAATCCAGTTCCTTGGCCACATGATTTTAATTATGGCTCCTGCAAATAAATATATATTTTTCTGACAAATGTAGAGAATGAAAAAATACTAACATAAAAATGAAGCTATTAAAAAAATGAAGCTATTTCTACACATCCAGAACTAATTTTGTTTTTAATTAGAGAGCTAGCAGTCTCATCAGTCAGTATTACAAATATGATATCCCACAATTTCCATTTGCAATACTATTCATGGGTAAACAAAAAAGAACACACCCCATCTACCTAAACTCTTTAAAGGTTTTGCTCTCCTGTTAAAAAGAAACATACTGTCCCTCAATATCTTTCTTGACTTTTAAGACCTTCAAAATTATCGAAAATTTCTAAGACTCTTACTACTTACAGCTTTTCAGAAAATCTGTGTTATCACCTATACTTTATAATAAATTATTCTTAACTCTATGCTGATATTGTCCTCTCCTAAAGGAAATCCTCAATTATAACAGATGAATAGATAGAAAGGTAACTGTGATTCCATGGAATTAGCATAAATAAGCACACATACTAGCACTGTTCCTTGAATTGATGTGACTATTCAATAGATGCATGAACGTTTGTCTGGATCTATAAAAATATATATATATACCTTTTCTCATCTGTCTGCAGTTTCTCCAAAGAGGTAATGATATGGGTCATCAGTATTCATCAGGCAGTGTTCCCCTAACAGACTCATAGGTCTCTTACAGTGCACACTTGGCAATATGGATTCTCAGAACTAACTCTAGGACAAGAAGCACACCCTGCCAGTGGGGCACTATCAGATTGTCCTCTTTGGGGACACCTTGCAGAATCCATACAGCTGTCCTGAAGCTATTCTCTTGGCATCCAGGTGACAGCTGAAGTATAAGGAAAACAGCCTCACGCCAGGCAAGTGTGAGAGCTACCATGGTTTAAAACCTTCATACCTGAAGGAACCACTGTCTCCAATAACAATGCCAACAATAACAATGTTTCCAAGACCCCCACAAGAGTCATGCCAATTAGAAGGAGTCCCCCACTCAAGTAAGCTTAATTCTATGGCTTCCTATCTGATGTTTATAGTTCTCCCAGATCAGATGCAATTTATCAAGCAGGTGTCATTTTTATCATAAGCAATTTGGCCTAGTAACGTAGCTGAATATTCTCTTATTAGGTTACAGGGGAAGAGAGCTAGAAAGTTAACTGAAGGTCAGATTCTCATGTGGAGGGAGAAAGACGGCATCTAATATATATTAGCTTTAAAAACAAAAAGGAGAGACTTTTAAAAAAGAAACATTTAAAATTTCGACGCTTTAGATTTACAATCTATATTGTCAAGAATGTAGTACAGAGAGAGTTCCCATATACCCCACACTGAGTTCCCCTTATTAGCATCTCACATTAATATTTTTCATTTGTCGTAATTCATGATCCAAGATCTATATATCAAATTATTAACTAAGATACATATGTTATTCACATTACCTAATATAAAAATATATATATCACTTTTCATTGGTGATATATTCTATACTTAATCCATTGCATACTTAAAATGTTCAGAGCACTCAGGATTGTTTGACCGAGACAGGAATCATTTCAAGTACAGTACTTATAACCCCAGAGTGTTGAGCATGTAAAAGTCTTTAGGTCCACATACTTATTTGTAATTCCCTAGAGCCAGTAACTATCAATAAACATCATTTATATGTAGAAGGCTACTTTGGATTTGATTTTCACATTGATTACAGTTAGTTATACAAAAGTGAGCTATAGATTTTAAACCTTTGAGTTTCTCTTTTGGGGGGGTATTAGTTTCAGGCATGCAATATAATGACTCAGCAATTCTATATATTACTCAGTGCTCATCATGATAAGTGTACTTTTAATCCTCTTGACACGATTTCATCCCCTTATTTCACCCACACCCCCACCCACCTCTCCTCTGGCAACCACCAGTTTGTTCTCTATATTTAAGAGTCTGGTTTTTTTGTTTGTCTCTTTTTTTCCATGTTCATTTGTTTTATTTCTTAAATCCCATGTAAAGTGAAATCATATGGTATTTGTCTTTCTCTGCTTGACTTATTTCACTTAGCATAATACCTTCTAGATCCATCCATGTTGTTGCAAATGGCAAGATTTCATTCTTTTTTGTGGCTGAATAATATTCCACTGTACACATATACCACATCTTCTTTATCTGTCTTTTGATGGACACTTGGATTGCTTTTATGTCCTGTCTACTGTATATAATTCTGCCATAAGCATAAGGGTGCAGATATCTTTTCAAATTAATGTTCTTGTTTTCTTTTGGCAAATACCCAATAGTGGAATTACTGGGTCACATGGTAATTCTATTTTAAATTTTTTTGAGGAATATCCATACTGTTTTCCACAGTGACTGCTCCAGTTTGCATTCCCCCCAACAGTGCACAAGGTCAATGTGTCCCCACATCCCCATACCAACACTTGTTACGTAATTTTAGCCATTCTGACAGGTGTGAGGTGTTATCTCATTGTAGTTTTGATTTGCATTTCCCTGAGGATGAGTGATGCTTTTCATGTGTCTATAGGCCATCTGTATATCTTCTTTGGAGAAATATACATTCATGTCTTCTGCTCATTTTTTATTGGATTATTTGTTTTTCATGTGTGTTGAGTTGTATAAGTTCTTTATATATTTTGGATATTAACTCCTTATCAGATATCATTTGCAAAATCTTTTCCCATTCAGTAGATCGTCTTTTTTGTGTTGATGGTTTCCTTCACTGTGCAAAAGCATTTCATTTTGGTTTAGTCCCAATAGTTTAATTTTGCTTTTGTTTCCCTTGCCTCAGGAGACCTATCTAGAAAAATGTTTAGCCAATGTCAAAGAAATTATTGCCTAAGTTTTCTTCTAGGAATTTTATGGTTTCAGGTTTCATATTTAGGTCTTTAATCCACTTTGAGTTTATTTTTTTGTATGGTGTAAGAAAATGGTTCCGTTTCATTCTTTTGCATGTAGCTGTCCATTTTTCCCAACATCACTTGTTGAAGACTATCTTTTTCCTATTATATATTCTTGCCTCCTTTGTCATAGATTAATTGATCCATAAAAGTGTGGGTTTATTTCTGGGTTCTAGTCTGCTCCATTGATCTATGAGTCTATTTTTGTGCCAAGACCATACTACTTACATTACTACAGCTTTATAATATATTTTGAAATCTGGGATTGTGATACCTCCAGTTTTGTTCTTTGTTTTCAAGGTTGATTTGTGTTTTTCTTACAGTATATATATATATGTGTGTGTATATATATATATATACACATACATATATGTGTATATATGTATGTATATATACACACACATATATATGTATACATATGTGTATATATATGTATATATACACACACATACATATATATTTCTGCTCCATTTCTTATCTCCTCTCAAAATAATTGTCCCCTTGGCTCAGGGCAAAGAGAGTGTCTTGTAGTTGGTTACTATGGAAAAGTAGTTCTCAGGCCTAGTGACATAATTTGAGTCACCTGGGCAATTTATTTAAGGTACCTGTCACTGAGACTCACTGCAGGGACTCTGAATTAATTGATCTGTGTAGTCCCCTCATCCCCATTGCTAAGTGCTCCCCTGGTGATTCTAATGCACACCCGAAGCTGAGAACCACTGCATTGGAAAATGCTGTTTATCTTTTTTAAGTCAGATAAGCACATGAAATATGGGCCTTCTTTATTAACATGAACCCTAGGAGACTCTTAGAAAACTCTTCAAGGACCTCCTGCTTTAGCTTCTGTTTCTTTTTTGCCTCTCTAGCAGAATTAATTACTCCCTCCTTAAAAACTCATGTGTCCTCTTTTATTTTGCTTATCATATGAAATTATAATTCTTTGGTTCAATGCCTGTCTCTCCAGTTCAACAGTCTGCCTCTGAGGTAGAGACCATGCCCTGTTCATGTGAGATAGCCTCAGCTTTTAATACAATTTCCAACACATAGTAATTACTCAATAAGTATTCTAGGAAGGGAGGTGGGGCACAAATCTAGAGGGGGAAAAAAGCCAAGTATTATTTAGTCTTTTTTTTTTAAAGATTTTATTTATTCATTTGACACAGAGAGAGAGATTACAAGCAGGCAGAGAGGCAGGCAGAGAGAGAGGAGAGAGGAGGAAGCAGGCTCCCTGCTGAGCAGAGAGCCCAATGCAGGGCTCGATCCCAGGACCCTGAGATCATGACCTGAGCCGAAGGCAGCAGCTTTAACCCACTGAGCCACCCAGGCGCCCAATATTATTTAGTCTTAATTGAAAAAATTCTTCTTGGGCAAACCCTGACTCCAAATTCTAAGAAATTCACTATAGACATATCTGTACTTGTATTGTGACTGATACTTATAAGATACACAGCAGCTATCATCATTTTTTTAATTTAAATAATTTAGCTTAGCATCTCACTTTAGAAAACAAAGCAGTGTATCGTGAAATAGGGATTGCTCACAAATGAATGACTAGTTCCATTGAGCCACAATAAAATTGAAATAAACATCAGTCCAGGACCTTCCCCCTGTATTTCACATGTCAGAATATTTGTGATGACTGTTGCTATCAATGGATTGTACACTTGGCCAGCCACAATCTGGGGCTTGACACACAGAGATGTATGGGATGCTGTCAGTCTCTTTAGACCTGGATTCACTTTTGATTGAACATGTTTATACTTGTGAGCTTATAATTATTCTTGAGTTTAAGAGGTGGTTTAAAGGGTTTCTTTTGCTTTTTTTTCTTACCGCTGTGTTTTCAGAGAAACTCACTGGCCTAAAAGATTCTAATAAAAGCAAAGAAAACATTAACAAAAGCAAAGAAAATCCATAGTTCAGTTTGAGTCTGAAAGTATAAAGCAGGTTCCATTGTGTAATGGTTAGCACTCTGGACTCTGAAAGTATAAAGCAAAGAGATACTGGGCAGTTTTCTATTGATTCATTTTCTCATTTGATCAGTGTTGGAGGCCTGCCAAAGACACTCCTACCTAGAATATTTTGGGGATAAGAAGCAGCTCTAATGAAGAAGCAGAGAACCTAGGTATTCCCATTTGACTAATGATTCACTTCGGGTCATCTTACATTCATTTATTCAATAAATATAAGTTGCTTGCTTACCATGTCCCGAGCCCTGGTGAGAACAGCAGTGAGTTTCCTTCCGTCTCTAGTGGAAAGCTATAGCCACACCCAGACCAAACACAGGTGTTCACGTGCACACTCACACACGCACACCTTTTGCCATATAAAACTGAATGGAAGCTGAAAATACAAATTAAGAAATTTATGTCTTTGTATATCTGATTTTGTATCCTGAGATTCAGACTAGGTTAACTCAGGAGTGGTCAGGCACGGTTTAAGAAGCATGGGGAAAACAGCTACTGGTAAAATTATTCCCCTATCTGCTGCAGATGGGTCTGTAAGTTTGTAGACTGTTAAACTCTGCACTGTATAGGAGGAAGTGGGCTCGGCACTGAGTGCAGCTCCAGGAGTCCGCAGTGCTCCCTCTGACCATTGTGGGGATCCTTGCTGTTGGGAAGGCATGGGGGAGGTTGTTTACCTTTCTCTTCAGATTTTCATTGAGCAAAAGGACTTTATTTTGAAAAAAGGTAACCCCATAATAACCTATACCCACTAGAAGGAGAGAAATATTCTTGGCTTTAAATTTTGAAGGATCAGTTTAGACTACTATTTTGAAAGAAATTCAAAAAGTGGATCCTTTGGACTTAAGTAAATGGACCTCCAAACAGCTTCTGAAAACAAACTATTAGTAAACAGAGGGCCTCCGTACTTTTATTGTCGTTTTATAAAGAAGCAGAGACTTAAAGAGATTTGAGTAATGGACCCATATTCACAGGGCTAGTAAGTATCAGAGCTGGGATTGAAGCCCCAGGGGCCTGTGCTCTTTCTGCTGAGCCCTTCCCAAAAGAGTGCATTTCACTGTGCTCTTCACTCTGTGTGGCACGATTCCTCTCCACCAGGCCCTGATTTTAGTCATCCAGGCTCAATTTAAGTGCACTCTGTCAACCAAGATGGCAGATACTCCATGAGCAGAGTGTCAGTCAGACTCTGGGAGCTCAGGGATTCCATGCACTCCTGCTCTTCTGCCCACGCCACAGCACCCATGGCTTTCAGGAGGAGAAGCTGTCCCAAGGTACCAATGGAATGACTGGAGTCCAGCTGACAAGTGGAAATGTTTTGCAAAATGTTGCTTACAGATTCAAAATTTAAACTGATGGTCACGGGCACCTGGGTGGCTCAGAGGGTTAAAGCCTCTGCCTTCGGCTCAGGTCATGATCTCAGGGTCCTGGGATCGAGACCTGCATTGGGCTTTCCACTCAGCAGGGAGCCTGCTTCCCCCTCTCTCTGCCTGCCTCTCTGCCTACTTGTAATCTTGCTCTCTCTGTCAAATAAATAAATAAATAAATAAATAAATAAATAAATAAATAAATCAATCTTTAAAAAAAATAAACTGATGGTGAGGCCTTGGGAAAGAAATGTGAATTCTAACCCTATTTTGATCTTTCTTAAATCAAAAAAAAATTTTTTTAAGATTTTATTTATTTATTTGAGAGAAAGAGTGAGTGAGAGAGAAAGCAGGAGCAGGGAGAGCGGGAGAGGGAGAAGTCGGCCTCCCGCTGAGCAAGGAACCTGACCCAGGACTCAATCCCAGGACCCTTGGATCATGACCTGAGCTGAAGGCAGGCACTTAACTGACTGAGCCACCCAGGCACCCCCTCAAAAATATTTGTGTACCTACTCCATTGTATTCAACAATGGGAAAAAGTAAAATACTTTTTTACACCTCCACTAATCTTTCTACTGATCTTGTCTATACTTATGACTCATGTGTGCTTTATAGACAAGCATGGAGCCTCCCTGTGAATTCCTGTTATAAATACTTCACAAAATATAAAATAAATGGAAGCCTCTGTTAAACCGAAAGGAAAGGATTCTTTTTACTAAGTGCTTAAGTGAGGACTGACTAGGGCGTTTCTTCAATAATACCAATACCTACCACATACCCCTTCCTATACCTATGTGAAAAATAAATTTCTGACAAAAATATGTGAAATCTAAGTATATCTAATTTTCACTGCATTTCTGTTTTTACTGGAAAGTGAAAACACTGGATGAAAATTATGAGTATTAAAATTTATTTTTGAAGAGTAATCTACCTTCTTAGTACTCTGCTTCTTTTTTTCAAGGTTGTAGGTTTCTTGCATTGCTTTTTCTCTTACAGATATTTTTAGGATTGTTGATTTCCATAAATTTGATAGAAGAAGTATCATTAATGCTTCTCATTTATTTTTCATTAGCTGTTCATATTAAAATAAGTTGTCCTTTATCATTCTGTTATGCACAAAATAATTGAAATGTTTATGTAAGTTTTGTGGAGGTTTTTTGTAGCTTTAGAGTAGGAGCTTATTATAAAGGAATGATAGTAGAGTCAACATTTTATGGTGAAAAGGAACTGAGTGCAATATCCACATATGAAAAATCAAGTATAATTCAATTCAGAAGCATGGATTACTTGGAATATCCAGGAAATTATGATAAAATGGGTTGTTTGATTATTTTATCACTCCCTTTATTATTTAGCCGTGTGTGTGTGTGTGTGTGTGTGATGACAAGAGTGTTGCTTAGAAAATATAAAAAAGTACTTCATTTTCTATCATATTTTATTTTATTTATTTTTTTTTAAAGATTTTATTTATTTATTTTTAAAGATTTTATTTATTTATTTCACAGAGGGAGAGAGATCACAAGGAGGCAGAGAGGCAGGCAGAGAGAGAGGGGGAAGCAGGCTCCCCGCTGAGCAGAGAGCCCGATGCGGGCCTCGATCCCAGGACCCTGAGATCATGACCTGAGCCGAAGGCAGAGGCTTTAATCCGCTGAGCCACCCAGGCGCCCTCTATCATATTTTATTATTTGGAGTGATGCACATCATTGAGATGATGATCATTAATACTCAATTTTCAGAACACACAATTTGATACCCTATGTGCTATGTTTATTCTCCATAAGAATGAAAAATCTTTTTTAGAACAGAGATTATTTTAAAGGTACACTAATCTGGGAATGGGATCCCCTTCACCTCTCAAATGAAGAGTCATATCTCAGCCCTACTCTCATTATTCAGTCCAACCTTCTGTGAGTACCCACTTTGAGTACATACATTCTGCTGGAGACAGGAATGTAAGGACTTAGAAGACATGATCCCTGCTCATCTTTCCTGTGCGCCTTTCCCCTCCAAAAAGTCCTGGGTCTGAATGTATACCAGTCACTACATCATCCTGTATATAAATCTGTTCCTCCTCTGTGGCTATCTCACTTGTGCTGAAAGTGCACTGAGCTGTCTCTGGTAGATGGCTGTCTGATACATTTTAAAACGTCAAGGTTTTTATTAAATAGATGCATCAAAGAAGTTTTTTTGCCAGCTTCCAACTTATGAATATGGATTGGCTTTAATAATTAGATTAGAACACTACTTCAGAAGCCATTTATCTAATCTATTTTTCCAAATCCCATTTCACTGAAAAGTTTTCAGGAAATGGTCATCTACAAAATGGGCAAGATGTATTGAGGTCAAGATGGCACCTAAAAAGTCTTCTTTTTCAGGAAAACAGCATATTAAAGTTCACTAATTTCAGTCCCCTTTGCCTTTTATTTTCTAGTGTTCACTGAAATGTAACTGGATAAATAGTAAGAATAAAATGAAATGAGTAAAGTAATTTGAGGAAAATGTATAGTTATTTTAAATAAATAACAGAATTAGGACATGGGGTGTTAGTTAAAAGAGATAATTATAGGGTAAAACATTTCAACCATTAGCTCAAGAAGCTATAGGAATTTATTTTTCCAAAGTTGAAAGAAGATATTAAAGAAGAGGCAATGAAATTAAAAGTTAAAGAGTATTTACACATAGAGAACTCCTATCATGTGCTGGCATGAAGCTCGGTTTCAAATACTATGTTTTACTTAATCCTCACAACAACCTCATGAGGTAGGGAAAATTATTCCCATTTATAAGGGCACTGTGGCTGAGAGAAATTCCTTGTCTTTCTTCCAAAACTTGGAACAACCAGTCAGTGGCCAAGTCAGGATTCAAACCTAGATCTCCTAAGAAAAACCACTCGGAGTCCATCACCTGAGACTGAATGGACAAAGCCAATCTACCCTGGAATGTGGAAATAATGCAGTGGGAATAGGGAGATTAGCACAGGCGGTGCTGAAAGGGACCATTGAGAGAGAGATGAGAGCAGTATCACTCACAAAGGAGGAAAAAGAGAAAGGTGGAGCAGTAAGAATTCTAACTAGGAACTGGCATGGGCAGGTTCCAAACAGGGTCCCCGGTGGAGTGAGAGATATCCTTCTTCAATCCAAATGAATGAGAGCACATAATAAATGCAGAAAAGTTTAAGGAACCGAACAGGGAAGACAGGGAGGAAGAAATTTCAGACTTTCATTTATTTTTTTAAAGCTTTTTATTTATTCATTTGAGACAGAGAGAGCAAGATCACAAGAAGGGGGAGGGGCAGGGGAGGGAAGGGTCAGAAGCAGACACCCTGCTGAGCAGGTTGCGCCCTACAGGGCTCAATCCCAGGACCCCTGGATCATGACCTGAGCTGAAGGCAGATGCTTAACCCACTGAGACACCCAGGCGCCCCTAGAGACTTAAATAGTTTCTAATTGCTTTGCCAAGTAAGGAATGAGGTCATCACGTGAGAAAGGAAGGATGTTAGTAGGGCTTCTAGAAAGAGAAAAAAGCTGTCACTTGTACACTTGACTGCCGAAAAAAAGCACAACATGGGAGTAATAATGGGTCAAACTTTTAAAAATAATGTTTTGCTGTGGGAGTTGTCATGAGGCTGTGTCAAAGTGACTTAAGTCTATGGGATATTGAGTATCCATTGGAGTGGATTTGTTCAGCATTTACATTAATGAGTATTTAAATGCAGCAGATATAATTTCAAGGGCCTTTACATGAATGAATAAAAGTCAATGCTATTGTATTTTTAGAAGAAAGAAAGAGGGAAAAGAATTGGAGAAAATTAAAGACAGCCCTAACTACAGACAGCTTGGTTAAAGATTGTGTGAAGCAAGCCCATGGGAACAAGCTTCAGTGTGAAAATCTGATGCTGTCAGTTCACCCAGGTTATCACTGAGGACCACTTTCGTGGGGAGGCAGAGCTGGAGATGAGCATGGGCAGAGAAAAGGAAGGATGAACAGGTGCATGCGTGTGTGTGTGTGTGTGTGTGTGTGTGTGTGTGTGTGTGTGTGTGTCTCTCGTGTGCGTGCACCCTCAAGGAGGATATTATGAGTGAATGTAGAGTCTGGGAAAGGCAATAACAGGAGGAAAGACATGAAATTACACTTGAGATCTCTTAAATCACTTTGTTTGTAAGTTGTTAATATAATGATAGATTTGTGATTTTAAGTTGTAAGGCAAGCACAGGAAATGTGCTTTTTAAAGAATCTTAAATTTGATATCCAACTGGGGATAAATTTCTTAAAAACAGCCCCCAAAATACAAACTATAAAGAAAAAGGTTGATGCACTTGATTACTTGTGTTAACTTTACTAATTAATAAATTTAGTGAACTTTATTTTTAAAAATTTTATCAGCTTAACTAATTGATTAATTTTAAGTTAAAAAGATTTAAGGAAAAAAGTAAAAAGATATGCTACAGTGAGAGAAGATAGTTATAACACATACATATGGGAGTAGCATCAAGTATTCCTAAAAAGTCCTTAAGAAAAAGAAAAACAATTCATTGGAAAAAAAAACAAGCAATAACTTCAACAGACATTTTGCTAAAGAAGAAACATGAATAGCTGATAAACATGTGAAAATATTCTCAACCTCATTAGTAATCAGTGCAATACAAATTTACATCAAATTACCTACCATTGGCAAAAATTTTAAGGTCTGAAAATATGTAGTATTACTGAGGATAAAGAATAGCTAGAACTTGTCTATGCTATTGATATAAGTATAAATTGGTCCCAGCCCCTTGGAAAATAATTTGGAATTATCTTATAGGTAATATTTGCTTATCTTTCTACCTAGCAATTCTACTCATAGATATTTCCCTGGAGAAACACTAGTGCAGGTGTGCGAATATTCGTATTGGTAACGTTTGCAAGAGGAAAAAGAAAACTGGAAACATCTCAAATATCTTTTGACAAAAGAAGGGATAAGTAAATTGTTATGTACTCATAAATGGATTTTACTATGGTAGTAAAAAAAAAATGAATGAACTGCAGCCACAAGCATTAACAGAAATGAATCTCACAAAACTGAATGAAAAAGACAAGTCACAGAGGAACATGTACAAAATAATACCATTTACATAAAGCTAAAAAACTCACAAAACCAAATAACATCTTGTTCATGGACACATACACATGTAGTAAAACTACACTGAAAAGAAGCTGGAGTAATAAATCCAAAAACTAAAATAACGGTCACTCCTGCTAGGGAGATGGGATTGGAATTCAAGGATCTGAATTGTTAATACTGTATTTCTTAAGCTTGGTAGTTTATTATTCTATGGACTATGAATATATTACCTCTAGTCCTTCATATGTATAAAGTATTTCATAATAATAATGTAGGTAAATCTGGGCAAAAGTTAAATGAGAAATAAAAAGTCCAGTGTAGGGCGGGCGCCTGGGTGGCTCAGTGGGTTAAAGCCGCTGCCTTCGGCTCAGGTCATGATCCCAGGGTCCTGGGATCGAGGCCCACAGAGGCCCACATCGGGCTCTCTGCTCAGCAGGGAGCCTGCTTCCTCCTCTCTCCTCTCTCTCTGCCTGCCTCTCTGCCTACTTGTAATCTCTCTCTCTGTGTCAAATGAATAAATAAAATCTTTAAAAAAAAAAAAGTCCAGTGTATAGAAGAAAACTTAGTGTCAGTCTATAAACATACGTGTTTGGTTCAAATGCATAAATCTTTGTGACTCTCATTCTGCACTACATAAAAAATTGGTTGGGCCTTGCAAAGTCACAGTTTTTTAAAAGAATGGGTGAATATTTGAATTATGAGAACAGATGAATTCGGTGTGTTTCATTTTTAATAGGTAAGAAGTACTTTATTATAATGAATCTGTCAATTTAGATTCTGTACATAACACAAGATTAAACGTATGTAGTGTAATATTTTCCAGAATATGTTCTACAAAACATCAGGTGTTAAGGGTTCTGTAATCAAATGTGCTCAGGAAATGCTGGATACTACACCCACTCTTAGAAATTCATAAGTAAGCACCTAATCTGCCTGCTAGAATAGTTTTTTTTATTAAAAAAATTAATGAAAGGAACAGTATGCATAATTTAAATATTCTCTATGATAGATGAAAAGAGAATATAAATGTAATCTCTAGCAATGTCTAAAAGAACCATGCATCAAATTACATCTCTAACAGTGTCATCTCCATCTTCTGCTTTGACCTCTTGCCCTCTGTTGACACATCAATTGTTGGAGTTCCTTAAACACCCATTCTTGTTCGTCTTCTCTCCACGATCTCTATTCCTCCCCTACAATTGATAATCTTATTATTTCAAGATCTCTCCTTACTGAAACTCATATTCTACATTTATCTTGGAATGCCACAAGCATTCCATAGGCATCTCAAATTTAACACATCCAAACTAGACTCTGTTATCTCACACCCTAAAATAATATGACCTCTGGATTCTCCATTTCCATTATGGTGTCATCATCCCAGCTAGTTTTCAAATTAGAAATAACTTTAGTTTGATTCTTTGCTGCATCTTCTTGCACCCATCTTGCTATTCTTCTAGAATGTTCCTTAGCTCTGTTCTCTCTTCTCTCTAATCCTTTGTGACACCATAGTCTTCATCTCCATTATGGCTTAACTGGGTTTCCTATTTTGTCATTCTATCACCAGTATTTCCCAAATGCAGCTCATAACCCACATACGCTTATTATCATAAAATCTAATCAAATTGTTTCCTAAATAAACATCTGCTAGCCCTCTATAGCTTAAAAGGTGCAATCCAAATACACATGGGTAGCAAAGAAGGCTCTTTCACAGTCCAACATTACAAAATCTACCTCTTTAGCCTTATTACCTGCCATTCCATCATAGACACTCTGTGGTGTGGTCACATTAAACTCATCGTCCCTTGAATGTGCCGTAGTTTAATTTCTCTTACTTTCATCATATACTGATCCCTCTGCCCAGAATGCTCTTTCTTCATCTAATAAGCAAACTCCTATTCATACTTTAATACCCAGAAATAGCCCTCATATAAAGACCTTCTCCAACATCCACAATAAAAGCTAGTTACTTTATTTTCTACACTACCAAAAATTTGTTTGGACCTTCACTGTACCATCTCTTCATCCAAACTTTGTCCTTCTTGCATTTTCTATAACCTATGGGGACTTGGAATAATCTCACTAAATGTATGGATTAATGAATAAAAGGCCAGATGGTACTTATATCCTTAAACCTTTCTTGTTATCAATGTTACTCAACTTAATTTTCAGTGTAAACTTATTCAGTCATTTTTAAGGTCATGTTTCCAGGATTATTCTCACTTTAGTCTTTTTATTTAAAAATCATTTTTTATTAAGCTTATTGAAATTTATTAAAATAAAGCATTTTGCTTTCCTTACTGCTAATTACTAGTGGCTCTTCCCAGGAGCTTTCTTTTTCCTTTCACTAACAACAAATGTTCTAGCTGTGGAATCTCTGATCATTTCCATTTTTCTCTGCCTTCTGAACTCATGGTTCAATTACTAAGGAAGGTCTCCATGATGATCAGGCCCAGTGCTATTATATTCTTAACCTTTTTTCTTTTTTTTTTTTTAAGATTTTATTTATTTATTTGACACAGAGAGAGAGAGAGAGTTCACAAGTAGGCTGAGAGTCAGGCAGAGAGAGAGAGAGGAGGAAGTGGGCTCCCCGCCAAGCAGGGAGCCTGATGCGGGCCTCGATCCCAGGACCCTGAGATCATGACCTGAGCCAAAGGCAGACGCTTTAACCCACTGAGCCACCTAGGTGCCCCTTCACTTTTGTTCTAATAGAAAAAGATGCCCCTCCCAGGTGAGGGATTACAGAAAGGCATTCCTTTCTCTGGGCTGATGCAACCAGAACCATGGCAAGCAGAATAAAGACGGGTTTCAGGCCCCAGGTGCCCCTAGTTTCCCTCCCAGTCTTGTGCCCTCGTGCAGGGGACAAGCTGTACAGCCATGACCTACGGCTCTGATTTTGACTCAGCAGCTCTGTACCTTATATGGTCCCAGGACAGCCCCAGCCAAGCATACCACTTGCCTAATTATCCTTGGCAGCCAGCCTGCTGCGAGGTGACAATTCCTTTTAAACTACTTCCTTTATAAGAAATCTTCTGATACATTGAAATGAGCCAATCAGTCAACACAAATGGGAATTTTCATGGGCCTGTGACGGATTCCGATTAAAATGTGGTTTTTACCCAAAGTTTTAGTGCCCTGCTTCATATGAAGTACAATTTCATTACAAAATTCAAGTCCATCCTAAGCCAATGAGGTAGCCCTAAGTACATGAACCTAAGGCAGGGACATGCTGATGTGAGTTAAAAAGTCAGGCACACATAGAATAAGTGGGTCCAATGTCCAACGAATTGAGGAAACACTTAAATAAATAGAGGATACTAAATGGTATTTGGTCCTTTAATCAACAAATATTTATTGAGCCCCTACTACATGACGAATATTATCTAGATCCTGGGAAAACAGAGATTAACCAAATAAATGATGCTGATAATAGCGTGTGAGGAGAAAGACAGTAAATAAACACATCTCTACTATGTCAGGTGGTATTAGGTAGAGCAGAATGAAGCTGGGGAGAGGGCCAGGCATGAGGATGGGGGCATCTGACGCTGACACAGCGTGGCCAGAAGAGAGCTCACTAAGGTGAAGCACTTGTCAGAAAGGAGAGCACGGTCACTAAGCTGAACCTGTGTGAGCATATGCAACTGTGCCCATTTTCTTCCGTGTTTGCCTTTTCCCAATGATGTTTGTTTGTTTGTTTTTTTAGAGGTTTTTTTTTAAGTTTTTTTTTTTTAATTTATTTGCTTGAGAGAGAGCACAAGCAGGCAGAGTGGCAAGCAGAGAGGGAGGGAGAGGCAGGCTCTCCACTGAGCAGGGACCCCAGCGCTGGACCCTGGGATCACAACCCGAGCCAAAGGCAGACGCTCAACTGACTGAGCCACCCAGGCACCCCCAAGTGATGTTTAAAGAACAAGTTTTATATTAAAACATCAACTCTTGGGGTGCCTGAGTGGCTCAGTCAGTTAAGCATCTGCCTTTGGCATGATCTCGGGGTCCTGGAACTGAGCCCTGCATCGGGCTCCCTGTTCTGCTGGGAGCCTGCTTCTCCCTCTCCCTCTGCCCCTCCCCCTGCTTGTGCTCTCTCTCTCTCTGTCAAATAAATAAATAAAATCTTTAAAATAAATAAATAAAAATTATTAAATAAACAAATGAAACGTCAACTCTGCATTCCATATGCGTTACCAATGTTTCTTCCTCTACTTTGTCAATATAGTTTACCTTTGTGACTATTTTTGCACCACTGGAATTTTTATCAGAGTTGTATTCAAACTTATCAGTGAAATTGGTACTCCAGTCCTGAAAGTCGCACAAATTTTTATTAAGATTATTCTTTAGTATTTTAAAAATACTTTGCTGTTATGAATTTTAGGATTATTTCTGTGTATTATTATATTTTCTATCCATTGGTTCTGGTTATTAAAGAAAACTATTCATTTTTAAATATATGTATTTTGTACTTGACCATTTTATCAAATTCTCTTATTCTAATTTTTTTTTAGCTTCTGTGATTTTTTAAAAGATTTTATTTATTGAGAGAGAGAGAGAGATCAAGTGCACATGTGTGAGCAGGGCAAGGGACAGAGGGATAGGCAGAGAGAGAATCTCAACCAGACTTTCCATTGAGCAGAGAATGGAATGCGGGCTTCAATCCCAGGACCCTGAGATCATGATCTTAGCGGAACCAGACGCTCAACCAACTGAGCCTCCCAGGTGCTTCTTCCTTCTATAATTTTCAAATAATCTTTCATGTAGGTATAAGATCTCTGTTTCTTTTCATCATTAACATTTCATGTTTTATTCCATTCACTAAAATTTTCAGAACAATGTTAAAGGGAAAAACATAATAGCATTCACATGTTTCTTGTTCTTGATTTTAGTGACACATATTTTCTAGCATTTTACCATTACTTATGATGCTGACCCTTAGTTTAAGAAGTGTTCTTTATTACGTTAAGGAGCTATCCCTTTAGTCATAGATTAAAATAATTTTATTTGGATTGAGTATTGAATTTTATTAGTCTTTCTGGCATCTGTTGAAGAAATGATATAGTGTTTCCCTGAGTGACTGATGCAATGAATTAAATTTATATAGGATCCATGAAAAATGTTTTCCCAGAGAATACTTTTTCCACAGGCTGGTCCATGAAAAAAAAAACTGAGTGGGGAGGAAATTGTCATCTGGTCAAATAATTTGGGGAAATGTTGCATAGCACATTCTTTTCTTAGAGATTCATTAGCTCATTATCATGTGAAAGATGCTGACAAGTCTGAATTTGGCAGTCAAGAAATTCCATTAAAAGTTACACACACACACACACACACACACACACACACACCCCATCCTGCTGTATGGTATATTTGCAAGCTGCTAAGAGGATAGATCCCCAAAGTTCCCATGAAGAGAAAAAGAAACATTTTTGTGTGTATCTATATGATATGATGAATGTTAACTAAACTTACTGTGATAATCACTTCATGATATATCTCGTCAAGTCATTAACTACACCTTAAACTTATGTAGTGCTATATATCAGTTATATCTCAATACAATGAAAATAGTCCAGTTAACTTTGTTAAACGCACCATTTCCAAACATTACCTGTCCCACTCCCTTCATATAATACTTACTAGTATCCCGTTGACTTAGGGTTCAGTCTAACACACTTGGGGAGTGCCATGTTGATAGCTTTCCCTATATTCAATTATCCTTGCACTCTTGGAATAGAACCTGCTTGGCCATAGGAGTATGACTGTTTAATTTAGTGCTAAGATCAGTTGGTTGGGTTTTAACTGAGGATTTTTGAGTCTATAATTATAAGAGTAATTGTACTGTCATTTTTCATCCCTACCCCCTCTTGGCTCTTTCCAGGTTTCAGTATCACTGTGATGCTGGATTGGTAATATGAATTGGGAAATGTTCCATATTTTTCTGGGCTCTGGAACAATTTATGCAGCATGGGAATTATCATAGGATTTTATTTTCTTAATTTGAAATATTTTCTATAAAATAGCCCAAAGAGAGATGAACCCAAACACAGTGCTAACTGGTTGTCAGTGAGCTTATAATTGAATCCCCCTGTTAGCTCGATTTTCTTTACTGACGAGGTTTCAAGTGTCTCCCTTTTTCCTCACTCTGAGTAAACATGATTGCTCTTTGCTCCAGAGGGTTAACGGTTCAGACAGCCTACTCTGCTCAGAAGCAATAACTCCTTGCTCTTGTCACTCCGGTGTGCCATAGAACAGGGGGGGCATCAAAGTCAGGTCAGGAAAAAAGGAGACGATAGAAGCCCAGACAGGAGAATCACACTTCTCCACGAGCATGTTGTCCCTGATGCCAGGCACAAAGCGAGGTGACCAGAATGAACGTCTGAAGGGAGAAACAGAGCTGGGTGAATTGCTGGTCTAGAATCCCAAGAAGAGGGTTGAAAAGTATCGATTGGGTTTTTAAAACACTTTGAAGCAGTGTCGGGATGATGTTGAACATTTTATAGTCTGTAAAGGGAGAAATGGGGTGTTAAGGCCACTTTTGAGACAAATTCCTCTCCAAGGCACAGAACGCTTTTTTCGGAGAAAGCCATATTATTACAGAAAAAATACTTCATGATCTTCTAAGGGCTTGGACATAAAAGCACACGAAAATGTTTACATGTTTTCTTTTCTAATACAAGGGTTACTCAACATTAAAAGGCAAAATACCTTATCTGTGCAGGGCCCAGCTCATAGCAGGCAACTTGATGTGTTTAGTGTTTTTTGAATAACTGCATATTGTTTGTTAAATAAATGCCCATGTGTTGTCTTCCCTGGTTTGATGCAACTGATGTGCCCCTAAAACGTGGAGCATGAATTAAATGAATCCTTTTTCCAGGTGTATATATAAAAACTCCTTAGGTGCTAAATATATGTGGGGTTTTTTTTATCCTTCATTAGTTGGTGCAGTTCTTCGCCCTAAAACGTTAAGTTTCAGTACTTTCAAGGTGCAATAATGGTCTCAAATATTTCAATATATTCAAGGAAACTAAATACTCAAAATGATTTTTTTCTAAATAAGCTAATGTGTTGCCAGTTATTTCTGTTTGTCTTTTCACATGCTGAGTAGAATTAACATAAAAATAATGTACCTTTGTCTAAAACACAAATCACATAAGATACAATTCTTTAGCCACATGCAGCTTGCATTTCTTTCAAGACAAAAAAAATGCTAAGATTACATATCCCTGAGTTACTCTCTGAAATGTGATGAGTGCCAAAAAAGAAACAAAATAATGGCAATCCATACAGAAGTGGTTCCCTCCCTTCCATGCACCACTCTTCTCTTCAAAGAAGCACATTGTGCAAAGGTGAATTGTTGGGAGAAACTAACTCATCCATTCATCCGGTCAAAGATCCTTCCACTGAATAGCCATCAGTGGAAGCTAGGCCGATGCTTAACATGCTTATTAAACACTACTTTTGTAGTGGGGCACAGAGGGAAAAAAATCAAAAGGAGATTTTGGTGGTATGTAGCCATATGAACTCAAGATTCAAATGGCTAACCAACACTGAGTTCTTTGAAGCTCCTTGATGATCAATCACAAAGCTAAAAATCACTCCTTACCCCTGATTAGAGAAAAATCTGATTTGCCTGTCGCATTGCCTTCTTGAAAGAGATGATGTGGGAAAGTGCCACGGTGAAGAGCAGAGACCGAATCAAAGAATATTGATTTTGTGTCTAATGCAGCTTGCACTTTCTCAGTTCCAGCACCTTACCAGGAAATACATAGAGGCTGTTTCCACAATAAAGTCACCTGTGACTAGAGAAGATTATTGAGCAGGGAGGTAGGAAAACATATCTTTCTCCATGGTAATGCTTGAGTGTTGTCATAATATATTTTTTCTTTTTTTTGTTGTTTGTTTACCCCCGTTCACTGCTTCCAATTTTTGTGATTTTAAAGACAACGCCATGATTGTGAAGGAACACCTTGTGTGTGGATGGTGGCTTCGTGCAACTGGAGTGCATGTAGATTTCATAGATATACCACAGTGGGTGGATGTACTCATCCGAAGCCCACTGCTAAGCTGCTTTGTTAGAGTTGTCAGAGTCTTAAAGGAGCAGTGCAATGCGAAGTAGGAAAACAGATGTGAGAGACAGCATGAAGGAAGGGCTGACGTGACGCAGTAACTAATGGGGCACGAAGGATGCAGAAGAGGGCGCAGTCAAGGGTGACACACGTAGCCTGGAGAACGATGGTTCCGCCATCCAAAAAAAAAAATTTTTTTTAAATAAAATAATTCAGGAGCTGGAGCCATCTACTATCTGCATGAACCCTTGGCTGCATTAATATAATCATGAATTCCTGAACCATGAGTGAGTAGACGGAAACAATATTCACAGCACCAGTTGTGAGCTCTTAGTTTTTCTTCTCTTACAATGTGCAAATCAGCAGTTGCAAGCCTGGGTTTTAGAAAGCCTTCTCAGTCAGTCAGGGCACCGTCCCGAATACATTAGTTGTATTAACAGCATGCTGGTCGTGGGGGATTGCTACAAGCCCAGTCCAAGGTGAATGGCAAGTGCTCTCAGAGAAGTGGCAGGTCCAAAGCCATTTCAAAACTGGAAAATGGCCTTCTGATAAATAAAATGGCGCTTCTGAGCCTGAACATAAATGGAAGAGCTTTGTGCTGACAGAAGACTAAGGAAGCTTTCCTATGGGAGGCTGGTATGCAAATGTCACTTTCTGGGTTTTGTTGACTGTGAAACTGAAGACAGCACCGGTAGGAGGGGTGCCTGGTGAAAGCTGAAAGCAGGGAGGAAGAGTCTTGCCTGTGTCTGTATGATGACCTAAGACATTAATTGCCACGAGATTCCATTAAGTATGTGCTTTACCAAATCAGGAAGGTATAAATGACACTCTTAATTTTCAGAGTTTGTTTTGCAGTGAAAATTCAAGAGACTGAAATTAATTTAGTTAAATTGATATTTTACCTCGTGATTTCAGGGATTTAATAGTGAATATGCCTCTTGATCTTGATGTATCTACTGTGGGTTCATTTATTCTCTTTTCTTTGGCACACCGCATGTAGCCGGCCCTTTGCTATGATTTGTTATTTATAAAATGTACAGAGCATAGTTCAGTCCTGATAGATGAAATCAGAATTCTGGCTGAGCTATAGGTCAACTGACGAGAAAAAGGAATTTAAAAACTGATTCTGTCCCAGCTATAAGATAAATCAGATCTAGGGATCTAATGCACAGCATGGTGACCACAATTAACAATACTGTATTATATACTTGAAAACTTTTTTCTTTTTTTTAAAGATTTTATTTATTTATTTATTTGAGAGGAAGAGAGAGCACAAGCAGGGGGTTGGGGAGCAGAGGGAGAGAGAGATGCAGATTCCCCACTGAGCACGGAGCCTGTCACAGGCCGCGATCCCAGGACCTGAGCGGAAGGTAGATGCTTAACCTACTGAGCCACCCAGCACCCTATACTTACAAACTTTTTTTTTTTTAAGATTTTTATACTTAAAAACTTTTAAGAGAGTAGATCTTAAATGTTGTCACCAACACACGCACACACACACACACACACACACTCAGTGTAATAATTATCGGGGGAATCACTTTTCACAATATGTACATGTATCTAATCGTCATGACACACACCTTAATCTTGCATATGTTATATGTCATTAACATCTCAGTAAAGCTGGGGAGTGGGGACCTGATTCTGGAGGTAAATGGCTCGAAGGGCTATGTGTGAGGCTTAACCTAATTTTAAGTGGTGATTTAGGCCCATCCCTGACATGTGGTATAGATGTGTCAGTCAGCCTTTCTGTTACATCATCAATGAGAACACATTGACAAATGGTTTAAACTTCCCCCCGGGGGAAAAATGTTGTCAATTTCCTACTGACGCTCAACCTGCGTTCCAAAAACAATTCAATTAAGATGGACATATTGGGCGCCTACTGTGTGCCAGACATAGTTATCTAAGATGGGACATTTTTGCTGACCAGCATCCCTTCACTGGCAAGTTTCCAGTCAGTTTGAAAGTCAGCTATTTATAAATTGGGACACATTTTGCTAAAGAAACAAATTTTAAAATAGTGGTTTGATTCTCAAGCCAATCTTCAAAAGCTAATTTAATTTATAATAAAGTGGAACTCAACTTCTAATAGAATCCTCAAACCTAACTACCATTTATAGCAGTGATTTTCAACCCTGGCTGCACACATCACACTATAATCACCTAGGAAGTTTCTTCTGGTATTTATTTTTAAAAATAAGTATGAAGACTTAGACTGTACCCCCAGAACAATAAAATCAGAAGCCATTATCAGAGCAGTGGCAGGAAATGGAGCCTAGGAAAGGGTGGAAAGGACTGGAAACAAGGCCTCTAGGGAGAGTGGCATCAGGCCTGTCACTAGGAATTGGAGGTCAGGGCTCCAGGGGGTAGAAGTTGGGGTCGAGGTATAATGGCACAGATGGGTAAAATAAGAAGAAAGGATGTCCCTGGGAGAAGGAATGGACTGTAGACTCACAGCATTTGGGAGATTTTGGTCTCTGGTGACAGTGAAGGTTTTTTCAGGACAGAGGGAATGGTAAAGGGGTCTGAAACATTCTGCTCCCGGAGCACAGGCTTGCATTGGTGGTATAGTGGTGAGCATAGCTGCCTTCCGGAGCACAGGCTTGGTGTGGCAATGATGCAGAGGGAGCTGGCAAGAACCCAGTTGGTCAGCATCACTCACCAGTTCTCTTTGTCCAGTTCATGAGGGAGGAAGGCAGCTCTACCTTCAATCCACTTTCTTACTTTGGGATCAGGCTTTCACAGAATTTCATGCCTCATGTTTCCTCTCCACAAAAGGCCACTGTTTAGATCTCTTCATCCTTTTGGCATCATTATGAACCCTGAGGACTAAGCAGAGGTAAGGGGAATGGAAGAGGAATGGATAAAATCCAACAAACAGGCTCCAATAATAAGAGTAGGCTGGTGATTCCTTCCATCTGCTGTCGTTACCCAACAGCTTGCAGAATTCTGTGGCTCTTATGTCCAGTCACTTCCTTGCAACTGAGTCAGAATGTCAGGGGTCAAGAAACATGGGCATAAAGTGTTATCAACAACTGGTGAAAACAAATATGCCAGGTGAAGGCTCTCAACTGTTTT
The DNA here is from genome assembly GCA_002007465.1 of Ailurus styani. Taxonomy (NCBI): domain Eukaryota; kingdom Metazoa; phylum Chordata; class Mammalia; order Carnivora; family Ailuridae; genus Ailurus; species Ailurus styani. The sequence goes on along the minus strand of LNAC01000865.1, from coordinate 43,300 downwards.
CCTGCGTCCTTCTCATTTTTTATAGTTTGGGTGTTGAGATTTCTTTTTCTAACATTCTGCGACTACTGCAATGCAGGAAGTTTGTTGAGATAACATTCTCACGTTTCAGTCGGATACTCTCAAGTTCTAAGTTGTACTCTGTATTTCTTTCTGGCACTTTCTATAATATATTGCTTCTGCTCTGTGTTCTAGTTCTCTCTTTAGGGCATTTTGTCTACGCTGAATCAAAGAAAGTACTGGGCTAGAAGAATTCTGGAGACACGTGAAAGTTTTCTCTTCTGAATGGAGGAAAGGAATTACTGCCGTGATCTTCCCCCTTCTTTACACTTTTGGATATACCTGATTTTTTTTTCCTGATATGGGTAGAATAAATTGTTGTGAAAGAGCTAGGGATGCCCTGTTTCTACAAGTTTCTGGAGGTACTGGTATGTGAGAGTTTCTGGTATGGAGAGAGTATGCACAGAAAGACTTCTTCCCACGTGTGAATTTACTGTAAGCAGCAAACACATAGGTCCCTTCCCCACAGATTGCTGGCCAAGCTGTGTAGCAACACTGTGGGAGAAACACCACCTCCATGAAAGAAATTCTTCACTTCACTAAGCAGGGAGTCTCGCTCAGTTGGAAAATATGGATTAGATTTCAAGGGAAGAATGTTCTCCTCTCAAACCACATCTCATCTCAAGAATAGAGAGAAAAATGGATTTTTTGTTTGTTTGTTTTAGGACTGAAACTTCTGGACAAAATTAAATTGGGATAACTTTCAACCTTAGTGGGCAAAGAGCTAGTTTAACGGGTGAGACTCCATTAGCTTTGGCTGTTTCAAGGAAGATTCCATCACCACATCATTTGACTTCAAGTGTTCTGCCAGAGCAGACAGGCTCCCTTTTAAGGAATTTGCTAGTGGCAGACTAGAAGAACAAGATCTGTGCCTGCTCTGATACACTGATGATGGCCTATCATTTGCAAAGGTGTTCTGTGTAAGGTAGTCAGTGAATGTCAGACTACTGGAACACTGACAAATAAAGCCTCCTCTTAGAGAGAAAACTTCTCGGTGCCTGAAGACTCATATGTCAGTTGTTGCTTCTGACCTTTTCTAATTGAATTGTCCTTCTTTAGTGAGCCAGATAAAAACAATTTTAATAGATGGGGGAAATGGGGGTACTGCTTAGCTTTTCCTATTAAAAATAAATATACCCCTTGAAATAATTTATTTCAGGACTTACTGAGCCATGTAGCTCAGTCAAAAAAGTGATAATAGCTCTAGCTAGGCAGCAAAATTAGTCTTTCTTAACCAGAAGAATGTGAGAACTACTTTGAGTTTTTCAAATTTCACAATTATGTGGAGCCCCAATTGCTCGGGCTCCAGCTGAGGCTGGCTTAGTGATGAATCAGTGGTACTGCATGCAGGCTTTAGCGAGAAGCTTGGATCCCCAGTTCCTTCAATGGGGTGAAAAGACCTCAAATCTCTGTCTTAAATCCTTGTTAAAACTTTTGGTTATTTAAAAGTTCTCTTTAAACATAAATTTTCATTTTGAAAGAGAAACAAGGGCTTGGAAAGCACTTGTGTCAGAACCAAGTTTGAGTCTGATTCTGTGCTAGGATTATTTCTAAAGGAAAATCTTGGTTTAACTCAAGTTCCAGTTAAGTCAAAAAGCTAAGGGAAAGTGAGTCATTTCATTTCTTTGCTAAAAAAGGAAAAGTGGCAGGGGAAAGGGGTTTTATCTACTTAGATATACTCCTACCTGATTACAGTCTTTCCTTTTTTTCCCCTTCAGTCTTAAGGAAAGTATATGCAGAAAGAATGGATGATAAGAGAACTAGAAGAGAAAGTCAAAATCTTCCATTAAGGGACACCTGGGTGGCTCAGTGGGTTAAGCCTCTGTGTTCAGCTCAGGTCATGATCTCAGGGTCCTGGGATCGAGGCCTGAATCGGGCTCCCTGCTCAGCAGGGAGCCTGCTTCCTCCTCTCTCTCTCTCTCTCTCTCTCTCTCTCTGCCTGCCTCTCTGCCTACTTGTGATCTCTCTCTCTCTCTGTCAAATAAATAAATAAAATTTTAAAAAGTCTTCCATTAATTACCTTTATCAGGTTAGCAGTGGAACAGGTACCTATGCCTTAGGTAGAGAAAGGTGATTAGCATTCAGAATACTGAAGCCCACATCAATTTAGGAAGGGCACGATTTCAAGATAAGTTGAAGTGTAAGTTAGAAAGAAGCAATTTTTAAAGCCTAAGTATAAAACCAGAATCAGATCAAATAGTGATTGTTAATAAGAGCTAAAGATTAGTTAGAAGTGAAGTCCCTAATTATACCTAGAGTTTTTAATAGACTCATTTTCTTGGAAAAGGTCCTGGAGGTCAGTCAATCCAACTTCATATCTCTGGTTGCAAAGAACAGACACGTCCTCCAGCAGAAACAAGCCAAAGAGAAGAAATTATTGAAAGGTTATAGAACCTAAGGGCTGGAAGGAAGCCATGCCTGGGGTAGGAAGTGGATCTAGGAACTTGATCATTAGTTTAGGACTTGTCCCTTCATTTTTTTTTTTTAAGTTGATGCACATCCCCACACCTGTGACATAAAGCTGTTTGAACATGACCATGGTTGAAATTCTAAAAGCTGTTTTCAATTCTGAAGTCATAAATACAAATTTATAAAGTGATAGTATCTCTTTGCTAAAATATACAGCAGTGCACTCCAGCATGGGCACTGTTACTGGAACTGCAATTCTAGACCCTTAGTGATGAAAGACCCTAAGCTTACCTATGCCAGCCTCCTTATTCTGCCACCAAAAAAAAAAAAAAAAAAGTGGACCAAGAAGAAGTGGCCTGTTCAAGATTTCCTAGAGGGCTATTGATAGAATCTGAAGACTTGAGATTCTTTGACAACTGCCCTGTCACACATGTGGTATCTTTGACAATTCCGAGACCAAAGAGTGAGAAAGAACTTAGTTAAGAACCTGAGTTTTCTGGTGTCAGCTGTCTTTGGTCAAGTAGTTTATATCTCCCCAAACCTTCATTTGTATAATGGGGGCATTAATACTCCCTACAGGTGAGTGTTGTTGTGAGGATTGCTCTTGGAGCAATGTCTAGTACATATAAACGCCCCATAATGATAGCAGTTATTATTACTAATAAAAAAAATTTAGTCAGCTCTTTGCTATGTAACAAATAACCCTGAAACTCAGTAGCTTACAAGAACATTTATTTCCTGCTCACAGGTTTGTGATCAGCTATAACTCTGCTAAGCTTAGCTGAACTTGACTCCAGTTTTGGGTTCATGTCTGCTGCATGGGTGTCCTCATCCCAGGTACCAGGCTAAAGAAGTACCCCCTACTGGGTGGCATTATTCTCATGATGGAGGGAACACATGTAAGAAATGGGAACCCTGTGATGCTTTTTTAAATTCTCTACTGGGAACTATCACTACTACTTCTGTTCCATTGGTCAAAGCAAGTATTTGACCAAGCCCAAAGTCAAGGAGGCAGGGAAGTTACTGCACTCACAGCAAGCCATGTATGGGGAGGGAATAATCAGTACAATCTAACACTGGAAGGTTGAAAGAAAGTCTATGATCATTGAGACAATGGCCTCTAGAGTAGTCTAGTCTTGAATAGTCTGAGACTAGAACCTACACAAGCTGTCCCTAATTTCTCATGTCATCAAAATTATGGGCCATTTAGGTAAACCAGAGATCCGGGCAAACGGAGTCTGGAAATAGAGATTAAGTATAAAAGGACTCTGTAGCATCTCTTCCTGTAGAAGAGGTTGCTTTAGAGATTAGTTCAGCATTTCTAGAGCCGAAAGGTATTTTAAAGGGCTCACATCCTAAAAGCAGCAATGGTATTTGTTTTCATTTCCATTTGTAAAACAAACAAACAAACAAAAAACACCTCAGTAAATTTGATGTTTATGTAAAAACTGTTTCCCTTCTAAACAGAGAAGGTTGAAAGCTTCCAGGTGTGTACCGAGGAAGGCGGCTTAGTGATAAGTGAACATCAGAGAAGTTTGCTCATGACTTGTAACTTAGTTTATAACACAGACTAACACTACTGGGTACATCCATTGTCATCACACATATTTTAATTGTTTTTATTCTTAGTCATATATTGTTTACCTTCATTCACAATTCTGAATTAATGAGGAATTTAATAGGAAGAAAAAAACATAATTCTGCCAATTTTTCCCTAGATACTTTTCTCCAGATCCATAAATTTCCATCATCTGAAAAGACTAGCTATATAGAACATCAAGATATCACTAATATTTCAAAGTGTAATGTAAGGAAGAAAAATAAATCAGTGTTATGTATGCATCCTGTCTCTAACCAATAATCTATTATGGAAATAAACACTGATTATGTTTTGAGGTCCATTCCAGATTAGAGAACAGCTGAGAACTCTTCGGTATTCTCTTTATTCTCATGCCTCAGTGCAACTGCAAAGGTCATTCCCTCTGTTTGAAAGGCTCTCTTCCTTCTCCTTTATCTGCCTGGTGTTATTTAGCTTCAATCCACATCTCAGCTCTTACTCCCAAATGGGAAAGGAATCACCTTCACCACTTGCCTCAGCTGTGTCTATTGCTCTTCCCTCAATAGTTCTATAGCACTTGCAGGGAATTACCTCCTTGACAGCCCCATTTCTGGACATGGTCATTGAGTCTGTCTGCCCCACTTGTCCCTGAGTTAAGATCAGGGGCAACTCGGTATTTCCCAGGCAGACTACCCTGTCTCACCCCTACAGTGTGAATGGATGAGAGGAAGCAGAATAAACTGGATGAGATTAGAAACTAAAGAGGATGTGGGGGTGAGCATTTCAGGAAAAGAGAAGGTATACATCAGCAAAGTGAGTGAAAAGACAGGAACGGGCATGTACAAGACGTGTTTAAAGAGCAAAAAATGGACGCACGTTGATTAGACAAGAGAGTTCACGAGAAGTCCTGGAAAGAGAGTGGGGAGTGTAGGTTTGTGGGAGAGATGCCCATTGCCTTAGCCTGCTTGGGCTGCCATAACAAAATACCCTAGACGGAACAACAGAAATTTATTTTCTCACAGTTCTGGCATCTGGAAGTCCAAGTTCACAGTGCCAGTATGGACAGTTTCTGGTGAGAACTCTCTTCCTGGCTTGCAGATTTCTCACTGTGTTCTCACATCATGGGAGAAAAGAGCTCTCGTGCCTCTTCTTCTTAGAGGGCACTAATCCCATCACAAGGGCTCCATCCTCATGACTTCATCCAAAGCTAATTACCTCCCCAAAGCGACATCTCCAAATGCCAACACATTGGGCATTAGGGCTTCAACATAAGAATTTTGAGGGAATACCTTTCAGTCAATACCGTGTGGTTAAGGAACCAGACCTACCTTAATGAAGTGGGCCCACGAGATCTCCACCATGCCTCCCTGCCATTCCTGAGGTTCCGTTGTTCGTTCAAGAAAGTGAATGAAATCCCAGAAATCAACATTTCTAATTGAAGGGGCTTTATATCCAAAGGGCAAGAGCAAAATAACCTTTTAATTTCTGAGATGAATGAACAAAGTAATTTTTGTGAGTGGTATCTTCTATTTCTACAGCAGCCATAAATCATACCTTTGAGAGCTGTACCATTTTACTTTTAAATGTACATTCTGAAAAGAACACAGTCGTTTCTTATTATGCTCCTTTTGTACAATTTCGTTGCATTCATCACGAGTCAGAGAGTCCTGTTGATTCTATGGCAGGAAAACTATTTGTTATATTCACAGTCCAAGTGCCTACTGATTAGCACAGGCATTTCACGTGAGCTGATTGGGAGGTAAGGCAGTCTTCCTCTAAGATTTACTGCTTTCTCTGTTTACTCACGGTCCATTTTTCATTATATTTCAGGTCTGGATTCCTTTCATTTGGTGCATTCTCTTAAGAATCACCATCCACAGTATGATATTTTTATCCATTTTAGAAGTTTGTGTCCATTTGCAAACGATTCAAGCTAAGATCGAGAATTCTGCTGCCTGATTTGCAGAAAGTTGCTGCTACCTAAAGATTTGCTGGGCATGTCGCATTGATAGATAGTACAAATATACAGTGTTAATATAATGGGAAAACTCCAGAGTATTTCCATAGCCCCTGACTATCGAATAATATACAAAAATATATGACTTGGGGACAGCTGAAATTGTTTCCACACTTTGAGCTCTGCTTCCATTAGACTGGTTCACAATATTAGATTGAATCCCAAGGTGCTACTGATAATCATCAGCTGTTTTTCTTGCCCAGTCTCTTTGTTTAAATGTATTCTTTCATTATCCATGGGCTTTTGAAAAAAAAAATGGGGGAAAGAATGTTTTTAATTGAATAATCTGTATTCTGTCAGGTATTCCTTCTCCCTAGGAAGGTATATGAAAACTTACTTTGCTATTTTTATTTATCCTGCCAGTTTAGTATATTGATGGGAGAACAGAGGTCCAATAGTGTTAAAACAAGACATGAAATATTGATTAATTCTTAAATTCCCTTTTTACTCCTGAGTGTAGCAGAGTTCAAAAGCCGGTGCCAATATTGTGCTCTCCAACAAACCTCCATTATTGGGAGGGTCCTGATCCCCTTTGAGCTTTGATAAATGGGAATTATGCTTTTAAAATGTTAGCTTGGAGTGCCCCAGGCCTTGTTTTCATCAGTTCATCGAAGAAATGAGTAAGAAACAGTAAAATTTAGGCTGCAAAGTTTGAGCCAAAGGCCCCCAAAGGAGCCATTCTGTGAAGAGGAAGCAAGCCAGAGACTGAAGCAAGTAGACTCCTCAACCTTGTTCCTACCTGACACATTTTTCCTTACCCATTGCACACTCCCCATGGCAAGCAGGACTTGCCCTTTGGGTCTAGGCCAAGTGAATTTGCTGATTCCTAGGGTTGTATTAAAAGGTAAGATATTAATGATTTAGTATTGACCAAACCTGAATGGCTTTGGGTAGGTTTGTAAAGAAAGAGAAAGAAGTAAGATGTTTGGCTGGTTGAAGAAAACCGGTGGGACGGTGAGCTGAGTGGGCAGAATAGGAACTGTAGATAGGGAAAACCTGGATTTTTAGGATCAGGGACATCCTCAAGGCAAGCCACTCAGGTCAAGAGTAGGCACTGGGGAATCAAAAAATCTATTACCCTTTTAGGGCACAGGTGATCTGAGAACAGAGAGCAATCTGGTGAGCTATGAAAAAGAACTTACTGCACAGAGTAGCACTCCCCAACAAAGAATTGTCTCATCTAAAGTATCAATAGTGCTGAGATTGAGAAATCCTGATATTGAGAAAGTGCTATTATTTCATCCATCAAAGATAAGTTTCTTGAGTTCAGAACCCAAGTCACTGAGCTAATGGTGTTCGATAATTAGCAGAGCTTCCCATGAATAAATAGTAGATTCAATATAATCCCATTTTCTTCTGAAGGGTTTCCATTTTAGTTTCTTCAGTTCCTCCCCTGAAATTCCCCAGAAGGGAAATCTCACTCATTAGAAAGTTCGAGCTTGCCAGGCAATAGGAAGAAAATGCTTCACAATATGTTTCCAGAAATGAGAAGATGAGAGAGCATGCTCAGAAGCAAAAGTACAGGCGAATGAAGCATGCTGACAGCCATAAAGATTGAGATTGGTAAAAATAAGGATAGCTTGACAGACAACGCATCCCTGTGGGCATGCGATGACCTTTAGACATCAAGCAACAGTAAGTAAACATCAAGGGGCAAGGTAGCTTATATTTTACTGGTAATAAACTAGATGAAAGATCATATTTTAAATGATATGCCTTCAAGCATGTGCTATATCAAGGTGTTGACAGCATCATTTTTCCAAGAGATGAGCAAGTAAATTTAAGTAGTTTCCAAGTAGTAAGTATCTTGATTACCAAGGAGCAGTGGGATGCAAAGCTTGGCCAGTGGAAACAGATGATTGATAGCTTCCTTTTAACACTCCTGCCTTTATTTTCCTCTGCATGGCTCATTATTCTGCTGTTAATTTAAGCTTTCTTATTGTATTGAACTAGGGGCCTAAATTCTCTTATCATCCCTATGGGAATCTTGATTGTTTATTTGTAGATGACAATAATTGTTTTTATCGATCTCCAAATGTAGAAGGTATAAAAAGTGCTATGGCTTATGGCCAGCTGGCACTAACAGTGCCACGTGCATGAGTGACAAATTACAAGACAGTATTTGGCCCCAGAGGAGACCCTTGAAGAATTTTTAAAAGCATCTGATAGTTATGCCTAGGTCCCTTCTAGCTGAAAGGCATAAACAATTTCGCATACACAGGCTCAAGTCTTTTTGTTTTTTTTATTGAACCTCCAAAGGTCTACTTGGGTGTAATTTATACATCCTCATTTCTAGTACACACACGCAGCAGGAGTTTGGAATGGTGTAGCTACAAAAATTTCCAGAGCCAGCCCCAACCAGGCCAGTGAGTTCTGTTAGGGACTCAGAGCACCCAAGCAATTATTCAGAAGAATTTCTGGATTAATCTAGCAGTTGCCATTATGCCACTATAAGTATTCTGTAGATCACATTAGCTCCAAGTATTTTGAGAAGAAACCACTTTGCTATCCCCAGCATGTACTATGGGTAAGAAACCTCACATGATTTCACATCCCAAATTTATCAGAGACACCAGAGAGAGAAAATGCAACTGTCTCATTAAAGTGCTGTTTTTAGGACAGGGCACTTAAGCAGTATGAGTCCCCGCAGTCAGAACCAAATGCAACACAGCTTACTTGAAGATTTTCAGCCTATTATGATGTGTCTATCCAGAAACAAAATAAGGCTTTGCTTAAAAGTAATAGGTTCGGTTTAAAAGTCATTAAGTATTAGAGACATGGTAAAATTTCCTTATCAGTTGCTAAGATGATAAGTTGACCAGATGCTGGACTTTGAAATCCTTGACTTTCTTTTCCTGTGGTGAAGAGAAGATAGACAGGAAAAGGAACCACTTTGATGACTGTACCCTATTTATCCTTTGCCTCTGTTCTGAAAGTTTGCTGTTGACCATTCAAAGTGACTATCTGGATTGGACCAGAATGAGCAGGAGAACTTGTTTTGCAGAGTAGAGGTCCATATGTCACACAAATGACCTCCCCTCCACCCACCACACTTTATGCTAGAGCTATAATATTATCTTGGTCCTTGACAGTTAGCCTCTCTATGAACAACTGACTTCTAGGAAACCACATAAAAAGAAAAACAATTTGCCCTAATTTCGGTTTCCTTTTTCTCTCACTCAAATTAAGCTTTACTTGCAATACTGTGATCTCATTGTGTCCTTGGTCTTGGGCAGCCATTCCAGCATGTTTCATGAGCAGTAGTGTGAAAGAGGGAAAAGTTTAGCAACTATAGCCACCACCATTGTGAGGTAAAACTGTACACCCTCTTTATATATGCATCAGACATTTAGTGGCATGCCCACCACACAAGTGGGCATTAAATGTGATCTGACTGGTATAACTCATTTGTTAGTTAAACGTTCCGCATGTGTGGAGCATATTACTGTAGAACAGGTAAAGCTTAAAACAGATGGACAGTTGAGGGTGATGATCACAGAAGCATTTGGTTTTAAAATTAGAACAAACCTTAGATATGACTTAGTTCAACCATCTCATTTTAGAGACATGGAAACTAAGATGACCCATAGCGGTTCAATACCTTGTCCAAGGCTTGGCAGCAGTGAAGCTGGAATGTGAAACTAGGTATCCACACTCTCAATTCCATACTGCACTCTATTCTGACTCTGAAACACATGGGCTTGTGTTTTGTTACATGTATTGTGATTGTCTTGACAGGTGTGCTACCCCCACTAGACCATATATTCTTTAAGAGAATATTCATCACAGGACACCTGGGTGGCTCAGTGGGTTAGGCGTCTGACTCTTGATCTCTCAGCTCAGGTCTTGACCCCAGGGTGGTAAGTTCAAGCCGTGCATTGGGTTCCACGTGCATTTAAAATATATTTTTTTTTCATCCCTAACTTCTGGCATAGGATTGCAATAAATTTCTGTTAAAAAAAAACAAATAAATGAGACCTATTTTTCTTATCATGTACAAATAAATGCTGTAAGTTTTAGTGATCTCTGCTAATGCGTGGTCAGCCTAGTCATGAAGAAGGATAGAGAGGATAGAAAGATTGAAAAAAGTGAATGAGAAGGCAAAAAGAGGTATAAAGGGGATACAGTTCAAGTAGAAATATAACTGGGAAAAAAATCAGTACACAGACAAAATTTCTAGATTCAATTTGGGAGCTTTTAATCAAGACTCTTGCCTCTTCTGATCTCTCCCAATTTTCAAATAAGTACTTTTAAGCAGATGGTGCATTAAGCAGATCATGATTGTCATTGCTACCCCCCTCAGACCCCAGAAGACAGGATGGACAGCAAATTAAATTGTATAATAAGCAAAGTTGTGCTTGAGTGTATTCCACCTCCCTCTGGTACATCTTCACACCCATTTGGCACCCATTACTAACCCATGCTGCTGCTACTATTCTTATCCCAGAGGAAAGTGCATATAAGTCTATGTGATCCTGTTTCTGGAATATTTCCCATGTAGAAGACACACCAGGAAATACAAAGGAAGACAACTTACATGGTGGCATTTCAGACCCAGTGGCAAGTGAGCAGAGGGGATGGATGTATATGGACTGGGTTTGTCTCTCCTTACAAATCATCCAAAGTCAATCAAAATAGAAGTGAGAAAGCCCAGTTATTATACCCCTCTGTGAGCTAGTGTTGCTCCTGAAATGTTTACATGTTGTAAGTCAATTGATACTAAACAATGCCTTTTTGAAAAAAAAAAATAAGAAGCAAAGAATCCAGGTTTCTAATTATAGCACATCGATGGCTTGGTACTGGAGAACTACATCAACAATATAGGACATCAGTGGGAAGTGACTACTGGCTGGAGGGCTGTACCCAGAGGGCGGTTATCAGTGGCTAAGTGTTAGTTTCTAGAAGAGCTGGCTATGCTCCAGTATGCCAGGAAGTCTAGATGGGAGGTATTAAGTGTAGTCTTTTTTAGAAGTGGTGCTGCATAGTTGCCAGATAACCTGGTGAGACCCAAATGCTCCTATGGGAAGAGATTAAGGAGATAGACAGTCATCTGTTTTGGATAGATAGGGTCCCCTTGGCTAAAGCCAAGCGTGGAGATCCAGCTTTTCATCCAGTATTCTCTCGAGCCATTGAAATTTTGCAGGCTCTTCCCATCAGCACAACCCCTAACTACATCAGCCACTCTCCTCCTTCAGTTACTATGAGTCCCATCTTCTCCTTAAACATACCAAGCACACTTCCATCTTTGTGATTTTACCCTTTACATTTCCTCTTCCTGGAACACTTTTCTCTCATATGGTCTGTTGAGCAAGTGGCATCTGTCTCCTGTTACCAGAGGTAGAAGTCCAAGCACTTCTTCCCACTGTGTCTTATTTGAATTGCCAAGAAAAACACAACACAGTCAAACACTGGATGGAGCAATGCTTTACTCACATATAAAAGAAACAGAACAAGATCAGCTCTAATAGTGAGCCTTGGTCCTCATGGCCATTGGGTCCTTCTTGGCAGTTGATTCAGAGCCCTAAGCCTGCAAGCAACCAAAGAACCCTGTCTACTCTTGGCAGGGAACAGATAGAGTGTGCAGTTGACCAGGTATCATGTAACATGTATACTTAAGCTGAACAAAGTTGTACACATTGAGTCTGAAACAGGGAATGATATACCCACACAAGACAATAACTAGGCACAGAATGTGAGGGCTCCTTACCTCTTATAAAGGAAGTGGTCCAGGCTTGAAGCCCATTTTTTAAAAAAGATTTTTTTTATTTATTTGACACAGAGAGAGAGTACAAGCAGGGGGAACACCAAGGAGAGGGAGAAGCAGGCTCTCGCTGAGCAGAGAACCCAACATAGGGCTTGATCCCAGAACTCTGGAATCGTGACCTGTCAAAGCCCATTCTTAATGCGGCCAAGATGAGAGTCGAAAGACTGCACACATAAGACCGTCTTTTCCAATATGTTCCACATGGCTTCTTACTGTTCCCACCCCACTACAAACAAAAACCTTCTTCTCCCCACCCCAACCCAGATCTTTGCTCCCATTATCAAAGAGGCCTTCTGAGGCCAACCTTTATAAACATGGCCACCTCCAAATCTATAAAGAGAAAATCCTTGGTTGTTTTGATAATCGCTGTATCACCAGCATCTACAAGAGTGTTTATGCATAGTAGGTGTTCAATAAAAATGTGTCGAAGAGATTGGTAGCATAGGTCTTACAAAGGAAAAGTCTTGTCTCATGATGCCTAGAAATCAGTGAAGGAAAACTTTTCAGATGCTTTTATAGAGCAAGTCATTCACCTACACTGTGTCCAATTTACACTTAGAAACCCTACGAGTCTTAAAGAAAGTGATATGTCCAGGTAAGCAAGATAACACCATTATCATTCAGTTCCCATCAGGGCTCCAAGCAACTTTAGAAAACCTGTCCTCTGATATACAGCACTAATTTGTGTCTTACGGAAAATCAAATGAATTATTTTTTTACCCGAAGGGAGCAGGATTATTTGACTTCAGATATTTGCCATATGGCTTCTCTTCCATACAGCATAGCTTCTAGGCTTAAGGTAGTAAGAGTGAGAGCATGCCTATAAATTATTCAGAGATAATTCAAAATAAGTGTGTATCTTTGACAGACTGTCAAGTTTCTTAATGCTTTTTCCTGATAACAAGTGCTATGTGTTTGATAAAAGGTTGCTCGTTTCTCACCACACTTTATTGTTGTTCTGTGTATGTTTTTTGTTTGTTTTGTTTTGTTTCTTGTTGTTGTTTGTTCTTGTTCCCCCCACAGAGTCCAGTCTGGCTCTTACCTCAGCACGGGATGGTTTACCTTCATTCTGGCCATGGATGCCTGTTACGGCATTCACGTCTACGGGATGATAAATGACACCTACTGCAAGTAAGATCACAGGAAATTATTTTTATGCATCTCCAATTCTGATATCTTGTCAAAATATCACAATTCATTTTAATACCATAAATCGGAGAAACAGATAAAGCAACAATTATTTCCTGGTGCTCTTTGCTGACATGACATTTTATTGTCAGTGCATCAAGCTGTGACTTTTAGGGGTGATAAAAAGAAAAATATTTACCACAATCTAATGTCAAATGTCAGAAGGAACAGTTTCCCCTTAATCAGTGGCATAGCAGGGATTTGTGGCTTGGAAATACAGAACAAGTTTAGTGGTTATTTAATTTGCCAAGCAAGTTTGTCATTTCTGCTGCTCTAATGGCTTGATGGATTGCTAGCTACTCAATGGTTATATTTGATCATGAAGGACAAAATGTCCTGAAGCCTCTCTCAGAGAAGCTGACAACTTAACAAGAATATCTGGAAATCATAGTTTACTGATAAGTGAGTAATCTGCCAGATCTGTATTTAAGATAGATATGTTTATCCACAGTATATCCCCCATGGAGGGATCATTTCTAATTATTTAATAAAACAAACCCTCCTTGCTTCATCAAGGTAATGAAATATATTTCCCCACCACAGCAATTGGCATGATGTAACTCAGAGAGTATTTTAATTGTATTGTCAAAATGGTAACTAAGCCACAATCTCCATCGTCAAATATTTCTACCCTAACTATAAGTATAGTGGAGCACAGATATACCAAATATCTTATCCTGAAAAATCACAAAGCTTCTTCAAGCTCTGCAAGAGCATCAAGCTATCTGAAGTTTGCCTCCATTATACACCATTTCCTCCCTCCAAGGTAGGTATATGTTTGAATGCAATTGGTGTGATATATAAATTTTATTTGATTTATTAAGGCACTAAGGATCTGGTACATCTTCCTAAAAGCTTTTATACATAATAGCTTTTAACTGAGTTCATGGACAAGAATCATGCATGGGTTTGCAAGTAAATGCTTTTACTAGGCACATAATGGATTCTTGCAAATGAATGCTTCATTCTTCATCTCCCAATTCTCCTCTCCTTTTCTTTCTTTTCTTTTTTCTTTTTCAGGACAGAAGGATATAGAAAAGTCCCCTATCATTACTATGAACAAGGAAGAGATGAGTGCGATGAATATTTTCTTCATGAACATGCTCCCTATGGGGGGCATAGGTTTATCACCGAAAAGAAAGTGTTTGCTAAATGGGCCAAGAATCACAGGATAATATTCACACACCCAAACTGGACAGTGTCTTGATGTCAGTTTTTTCTGATCTTGCCACAACACTTGACATGATCATAATGCCACAACTGTGATGCTGATGATGCTGGTGATGGTGACGATAAAGACAACAACAGTGATGATCAAGTTTCTGTACATTCTCAGATATGGATGGTGACTCTGCCAGTAATTTGAACTTGGGATTTCATGGAGGGTGGATGTGCTCTTTACGTTCTTTCTGAAGGTTCAACATTACATACTGCACTTTATAATTTAACTGGAATTGAAATGAAGGCCAGTAACATGACAGCAGCGACCTAAGAAATGGGAAGATTATCCTTCAAGATAGCTGCCCAGAATTCTTGAACAGTGAATAACTTTCAAAAGCCATGGGATCTGGCCTTGTGAGGCAAGGTTATTGACTCTCTGGTCTCTTGAACTTGAGCAGCTCCACCGTCTTGAAGAATGATTGATTGTCAAACACTGACCCAAGAGACGCTATCTGGGTACAAGTACTGTACCACAGTTACTAGTTAGCCTAGAGGCGGGGAAGGAATCTCTTCCTGACAGACCATGGTCCCGGAGAACCTCCTTCAGCTAAAACCTCAGGCCGTTTCCTAATTAACAATGAAGATATCACAGACATCCTACTCATCAGGATCCTTCAACAGTTCAAACACTTAATTCAAAATGGGCCAACTAGCAAATCTTGATGAATTTTCACTCTCGCCACTCCATTCTCACTACCCCAAACAATATAACTAAACATGTCACTAGAGCGATCTCTGTTCTGCTTAGTTATTTTTGGTTGAGTCCTAAATATTTCAGAAAGCTACTTAACATGTAAGATACCAACACTGTAAGAACATATACTGTGAAAGCATTCTTAAAACATAACCAAAAGGGTTTGCTAACTCTGCTTCAACATCCAACAACACAAAAATACATGCTTTTTAAAATCGTGAAACAAGGAAAGCAAAGCATATTTTTACATCAATTTGTATCCTACCATACTTCATAATATATATTTGTGTATTCAGATGTCTACTTTATAGGCTCAGATGCATCTCTCCATACATTACATTATCGTTGCCAAGTGCCAACTGTTAGACATGGAGAGGAAACAATTCCTTGTATTAAATCTGACCGGAGCTTTTGCCTTCTTGGGGTTTATTTTCCCCACAATGTATCAGTTGTTATACCATAATAACAACACTAATAATGACCTTAATGTCCAAAGTGCTTTGTCATTTAAAGTTCTTATACATATGCCATCCTGTGTGATGCCCGTGACCACCCCACTGGGCTATTGCCTGCACATTCTGACATCTCCTTAGCAGATGATCTGTAATTTTTTCATTGCTTTGATATATTCCAGATCTTTGCCTCTGCTAATATTTGTATAGAATAGCATTTGTGTAGACTAGTAACCAATTGATTTCAGTGCCAAATACAATATATTATATCAGGATTATGCAAAAAGTATCACAAGGATCATCCTGGCCATAGACTAGGACTCCTGTGAGTAAAGTTACTTTTGATTTTTTTTTTAATGACTCTTTTTAGGTAGAGAAAAGATGAGGAAGCAGGGGCAACAGGAGGGAATGAACGCAAAGAAATACAGCTTCCTGTCCCCATCTTGAGATGACATTGTTCTCCATACACTCGTTGCTCATTAGATATGAGAGGGTTGATTTGCTGAGAGAGTAGCTGAGAGACCAAAAATATCCTTGCAAATGATTCAAAAGACACAGCTGAGCTTAACTGACAGAATGATTTGGAGGATGCAAGTGATGACGCATTTCACGTCGGCAGCTCTTTGCAGGTCTTCACCAGTCCTGGGTCCCATGAAGAGTTCTCATTAAATGGGGCCATTCTGGGCAAAAGCCTCTTTGCTGCTCTCTGCTGCCATTTGGATAACACCAATACCCAGAGCCAAGAAAATGGCCAAACACCACTTCCATCAACACTTCTGTTCTTTCCTCATGTGCTTTTCAGTTCTATGTATGTCAGGTTTTATTGAGCAAATGATGGAAAGAAATGACCATTCAAAGAAAAATAAACAGATGTAAATGTTAAAATTGTAATACAGATGGCTTCCCGCTGTTGTGATACAGAAGTTCCACTTTTAAATAAAAAGGAACACTTGAATATCAGAATGCTTCATGGAATGACATAATTTATTTAGTTTTCTGGTAAATGGAAGGTTAAATCGATTTGTTTTAGTTCTTACTAATAAGAAACTTTGCCCCCTGCCTGGCTCCCCTGCCTCTCCATGAAGGAGACTTTGCCATGCCCACAGTCGCTCTGCGGCAGGAGGTGTGTAGAAAAGTCAAGTGTTTCCTCTGCAGGGGTGAGGGGAGCCTCCCCTCCCCTCCCTTCCTCTTCCTTCCCCCTCTTTTTTCCTTAACTGAACCCCAGCCCCGCTTTCTGTTATTATTGTCTCTTGCCTCTTTTTTTCTAAAAGTGGGAAACAAAAAACTGTATTCTCAATTTGGAAACCTAATTGGATGATTTCCAGTGTAATCAGCATTTTGATAGAATCACGTAACTTATTTTTCTCTGCAATCTTAATGCTCTCTGTTTCCATTTCCTGTTCTTCTCTACCCTCAGCTTCCTAAATCTAGTGGAAATACAAAGTGTAATTTCTCACATATTGAGAAATTTGACATCTAAGATTTACGGACAGAGAAGAGAATGACAAAGGAGCAATTCAAACTTGTCACACAAATTTCTGGCCAATTTCACTGGTTCTAGCCAGCTGAAAGGTCTCATCCAGCAGCTAAACATTGAAGAATTCAACTGAATTCACTTATCACCAATGTATATGTATTACAGAATTTAATTAACATCTGTAAAAAACAAATGTATTTCGATTCCATCCAAGGGTCTAGGCAAATGGACTATTGAAAATGGCCACAATGTGCTGAAATCAGTGTTAAAAACATGCAGGTTAGAAATAATAGAGTAAATATTATTTTTAATTCTGCAGAATTCTAGAAAAAAGCAAGGAAATTTAAAGAATTTTAAAATGAATGTTTGAGTCCTTTCTAAGTTATCCTAGTGATTAAGTAGTAATGATTTATATTGTTATGACGGTAGTGTGAATTAGAAAACCTCTAAACTATATCTTACCTTGCTATGAAACCTATCAAAGAAAAACCAGTTTGGAAGGATGTTTGTATATATACACAGAGTCAGTGTGTGTGTGTGTGTGTGTGTGTGTGTGTGTCTAAAAGCATACCTATAATCCTTTATTTTTCAGTGATGTGTATGAATCACAGAAAACCTATTTTAGACTTCAGTGAAATTTGTTGGTTTACATTTTGAATCCTGATAAAAAAAATAAAGCAAAAATTCAAATTAAATATACTGATTATAAAGAGTACATAAGATAATACTTAATGGCTGGCCCATAGAATAAAGCTGGAGAAGCTGCTGTATCTAAAACTGAGGACACAGATGCCACAGTTGTCACAGGTCAGACCTAGAAGGATAGCAGTCTGTACTGTAGGCTCTGACGATCGCAGTTCAGCTAAAGTCACATTGAAAAACACCACATCAAGCTGCATTCACACTGAAGTGAATGAACATTGGTCCCCTTATTCAAATAAGCCTATCTTTGGCATAAGCAAAACTCAGATTTGCATGATTTTTATTATATGGTTAGAGAACTGTGACCATTGTGAAAAGAGAAAAGTATATAAGGAGATGACTCTTTGAGGATTTGAAATGAATCAGCCATTGTGGAAGCAAGAGTCTGAGTTGGGGACTTTGTTGACCTTTCTAGAGATATAAAGCCATCAGAAGAAAATCACTTGTTACTTCCTTAGAAAAAAGACAACACTGAATACTTCACCTGGTTATGTTAATTGGATGCTAATTGTAAGCTCAGTTTTCATTTTAATAAGCAAGATAACATAATCAGAAGGTTTACTTTTTTTTTTTAACAACATACTCATCTAGTGTTTAATGTGGCATGTCGAATGCATAGAATAAACTATATTGCCCCACGTCAGGCAATGGTGTACCTTAGCACAGCAAATGATTTACAGCCCCAGAGCCATGAGGGGAAAAATGCTTTTCCCTCAACTGAATTTTTAAAAAGGCAAGACCTCATCATTCTAATAGTATTCATAGACCCAGTGACTCTTCAGTGCTAGCCTTTGTAAGTATTCTAGACTTTTAGAGCTGCAAGGGTTTTAGAGACCAGCCAATCCAACCCTGCCATGTTGGAGTTGAAGAAATAGACCTAGAGAAGTGAAGTGATTGCCCATGGCTATCACACAGACTCATAGCAGTCCTGAGCCTCAAATTCTTTTCTCGTGTCTTCTTCTCTAGTACTGTTTCCACAACTTTTTTTTTTTTAAGCACAGAAGGGTGCCTGAAAAAAATGCGTAAATAAGTTAACCTGGAATCCAAGGGTTTCAATTAGTAGTGTTGATTCTACTCATGATCAGAGAAACCCCCACACTGAAGTGCAGAAACAGTTGCATAATTGAAGGAACAGACCCCCGTAATTGTCCATATTTTCTGTTATCTATGTTTATTGCTAAGACTACACCACGTTCTGTTATCATGAAATTGTAGGACTAATTTAAGGAATATAAAAGTGGGTATCTGACTTCCTTGTTGTTGAGGATGATCAAGCCACTGATACTCCTCTAAAAGCTGTTGAGTATGGAAGGTGCTCGGTGTAACTGCCATGTCCTATTGTCCAGTTATCTCCAGAAACCAATTGCCCTAATTCTCAGACCAATTCGGCTGCTCATTAGTGAAATAATCTATCTGCACTGGCTGGTGAAAGTCTGCCCTTTGTTCCCACACCCATCTGTGTACTGCACACGATTTTCGAGGGCAGATACCCTTCTGGAAGGTAAGTCACAGCCCCAAGTGCCCTGCAGGACTTAATCATCATGCAAGATTGAGTGAGTTTTTTCTTCACAGTCCATTCATATGATATTGTTGGAAGAGGAGAATTTTGAAGCTATATTCACTAGTCTGAAAATGGTTTCTTTGACTCAGAGATAGCATACTGTTTTGTTGCTTGTTTTTGCAGAACCTTAGAGAAGCCACTAGAGTAAAATTCCATGTAAATTGCTAAAGCATCAGATCAGAACTGTCCTTGGGCATTGTAACTTTGCAGAAAACCTCATTTTTTTAAGTCCTCTACTTTTTTTCCCCCTTTTCAGAGTAGGCACAATTTGTTTATGGGTAGAAAAGCTCTTCTTTCTCCACAGATGTATTTCCCTTTGTTCATGCCTTGGAGACTTCAGAAAAATAGAAGCTCACTTTCATAAAAGTGAAAAACATCTTGACGAATAAAGAGCCAACTTCATATATTCACATTTTTGCCTATATAGTGAGCAGTGTCCCCTGAGAAACTCCAAAGGGACACAAGCCAGGGCACTTCATGGTTCCTTGTTACCAAATCTTCAAAGTACTAATTTTCTTGTGTTTAACTTTGTTGTCATTGCTACTGAGTAAATACCCATTTCTATTACATACAGTATATTTTATGCTTCACTCATTTTTCTGAATTCACACAGTTTTGGCTGTAGTCTCTCATTCACTTTAAAAACCTGTAATCTTCATCTATTTATAGTAGAGACCGTAAACGCACAGTTTGTGCACTTGGTGAGCTTTCTTTCTAGCATCGTATTGCTTTATTTATAGGCACCATGTCTTAGAATAAAGCTTACGAAATGGCAAAGGGCTACTGGTATATTTCAGTTTGGTTTGCTTTTACAAGATAAGTGAGGAGTTGTGCACAGAGCCAGAGAGTATTTGTCACTGAGAGGAAAAAAACAAGGTAGGAGTGGGGTGCGAGGCAGGGAGATAATATGCTCAGTACCCAGGCAGAAAGGCTTCCAGGGAACTCCCGCAGAGAATGACAAGAGAAAATGTCAGTCAGCCTCCACAACATGTTTTGGCCACATTAACTATCCAATCCTGGGGTATATTTCCTTTCTTGCTGGTCAGCCCTGATAGCAAGTTGGGTCAGTACATAAGCTGCTTAAAATACAGAAGTCTTCATTCTTTCCTCCCTCCCTCCTTCATTACTTTCCTCCTTTTCTTCTCCCACTCCTCTTTTGCTCCCTAATTTTCTTTCTAGAAAACTCAGCACTCTGGAAGTTGAACATGATATGTGGGCAGTTTCTCATTTTACAAATCAACTTACGGTACTTTACCAAACTCTGTAGGCGACCCCTATTTGGATATGATCTTAAAATGAGAGTCTTCTTTGGGAATAAAATTATAATAACCTACATGCTATATTTACTATAGGGCTGTATACCTCATTCAATCCCCTCAGGTACTCTGTGGGGTGTGTTACTATCACCATGTCATATATAAAGAAACAGAAGCACAGAGAGGTTAAGTTGCTTGACTAAGGTGGCACAGCTAGTGATGAAATGAGGTTTTCGAACTCAGGCAGTCTGACCCATACCTACTCCATACCTAGTTGGAGCAGGCTAATAGGTATAACCAACAGCCCCAACATTTCAGTGACTTAACAGAATAAGGTTTGTTTAGATGCTCCTCTCCAACCAGCTAGATGACTCAAAGACACAGGTTCCTCCCATCATGTGGTTTTGCCCTCCTCTGCACCCTTGGAAACCTCTCTATTTGGCCTGCTAATGCGGAAAGAGAATGGAGGATTCTGAGTTGGAGGGTTTTATGCCTAAGTCTAGAAGTGGTGTGTAGTACTCCATCCACATTCCACCCGACAGGCTCAGTCACGTGGCCTGGTAAAGGCGGGCAATGTTTGACACGCCCAGGAGGAAAAGGACCAAGGTTTGATAAACATGTAGCAATCTCTGTCATAATATTCTTAGTTGTGGTAACATATAGCTTAAAAAAATTACTCGGTTTTGTGCAACTGTATAGATGAAGTATGTTGATAGTCTTTCTTAAGAATACTTAAGAAAAACGTCTCTTCACACGGATGTCAGTACCCACACCCAAACAAAATAAGCTAGGGAACAAAATGTTCTGGGTCCTATAATGCCAAAAAGAGAGGAAATGATTTCCCTTACCCAAAGAAATAAAGACAGAACTTGGTATGCTAGCAACACTTTCAAGTGAGTTAATTCTACCAACAGGAGAAGTAACTTGACTTTTAATGTCTTAATGATCTTTGGTTAACATAAGATAGATCCTTCCTTGCCTCTGATCAACCAGTTCTCTGTGTGTGCCTCTTTCCTTCATAAAATGTCACAAAAATCAACTTCCCTTTTCAACTTCCCTTTGGTCTTCAGGTCAATGCAATGCTGTGATCATTTTTTTTAAAACAAAAAAGTGTAGCTGGTGGTTCTCATATCTGAAAATAACAAGTATCTCTCATGCACATCCCTCCCTTTCTCTATGCACACTGGCATATGAGGTTGTTCAAGGAAAAGGGTCCTAAAATGTCCATATTTTCCTTGTCCAGCACACGGTATATACCCACGGACAGAGGCCCTTCAGAATTTGTCTCTTCAGCTCCCGACATTTTTCTTCCTTTCTCAGTACTTTCTATTTTTGCACATTATTTTCTTTAAGCTATCTAGAAATCCTTTTCCCTTAATGCTAACAGAATTCCACATCCTAAACTTCTTTCTCACCTAATAGGAAACTATTTGCTGTCTTGGGAAAAATGCTTTGTATGTTAGCATATAAATTTTCTTGGTTTGTCCATCCAGAGAGATTAATTGAGTCTCTAAAAACAAACTAATTAGAGAAGAGAAGCTGCCAGCGTTTACCTTCTTCCAGATCAATGTGGAATTCCTTTTAAGGATAAGATACTACAGCACCTGGTTGGTAAATCACATAGGTTTGAATTTCTGTGTAAAGCTTTTAACAGGTGATGATATCTGAAGGTGCTTTAGAGGATTAAATGAAGGTTCTTACTAGCCCATGGCTAAAGAGGCGGAATGACACAAAGGCGCAGTGTCTACACGCACGAACAGCATCTGACACTGTGCATTGTTAGTTCTTGCGTCTATCGTGGGTAACATTTCGCAAACACTATTTTCTATGCTTATGAAGTCACTTAAAAATCTATGTAATCTTCCAGAATAATTTTCCTCCACATGCCCAAATTTCCACAGAAGTGTAACAGATACAATGCAATTCACTTAGAATGGTTTTCCATCTTTAGTGGCAGTTCTACCTCAACTTAAAATGGTTTGTCCAACACGTCTTTTGGGGAAGCTGATTATAATGGATTTCATCCCTAGTTAAAAAAAAAAAAAAAAAAAAGATATACTCTCTAATCTTTGGTAGATAAAAGGGCATTAATGTTGAATGAGGACATTAATGTCATGCAAATGGATCTGTGGATCATGCAGAGCTGTGAGTGGCTGTTCAATATGGAACAATATAAAAAGGGGGAAAAAGCATTCAACAACACAAACATATGGGTTCAATAAAACCAAATGAAATTTGACAGGAACCAATGTAAAGCAGAGCACTTTGGCTTTGAAAAAGACAAGAGCGTGACTTAACAGCAGTACTCATGAAAAATATTTGGAGGTTTTAGAACACTCTACTGTGATACATAGCAATTTCAAAGGTCGCTGTGACCTAAGATGCATAGAAGAGTCTCAGGCAAGATAGCAAGGTTCAGAATGGATCAGACCGCTTCTGGAAATATTTTTAAAACTCGTTTTTTCTCCTTAATAAGAAAATGCAAGCATTTTCTCAATGTCATTAAGTTTTCCTAAAACATTTTTAATAGCTATGTTGTGCCATAATGTATTTAACCATTCCTCCGTCATTTTTCACTATATGAGGAACAGGCTTGTTTGTGAGTCTTTGAAGACTTCTCTGATTTTTTTTTCTCATTTATTGTACCAACATATAGAGAGAGGTTCCTGCTTCCTGGCACCCTTGCCAAAAATTGGTGTTATTTTTTTCTGTCTTTGCCAATCTTACATATGCTAAAAATGTTATCTTGCTTTAATTAACATCTAGCTGATTACTATGGAAATTAAACACTTTTGCATATTTCTTGGAAATTTATATTTCTTCTTTCATGAATTAGTTCTTCCAGTATTTCGCCCATTTTTTATTGCTGTGGAAGTCACAATACCTTAAAGATACGGACAAATGAGAATTCATTCAAAAGAAAGGGAAGAAGTGAAGGGCGACCAAGATCATGAGAGAACTGGAAGTTGTGTTGCACCAGAGATGAGAAACGTTTAGCTAGTTTAATAGAAGGCTTTAGGAAGAACTAAATTCAAACATTTGAAAGGCATTAATGCAGGTACAAAATGAGTTTCAAATTCTGTGGCTCCACTGGGCAGAACTATCGCCAACGTGTGAAATTTCAAATTTTATCTCAGGACTTTGAAGAAAACCCAAAATTAGAGTGTAGGTTTTTAGAATGAGTAGATTTGTGAGAAGTACTCACAGACAGAACAGCCTACCTACTTGTTTGTAGCATTTCACGTGACTAGATAAGAAGTTGGAGTCCTTGGTCCCCAAAGTCCCCTCCGAAGTGCACGTTCTGTTAAATGGGATGCAGCTCCCTGTGGCAAAGCAAGGTTTGACACAGAAGCTCTGGAAAAGCCTAAAATGGTTGAGTCTGGGCAATCCTTGCCTTAGCAGCGACATATTCAGATGCCATCTCTTAAAACAAGCTATTTCTAATGATAGCAGATTTCTCCAAATTTTTGGAGTTGGTTCCCAAATGCCGGGAGTACGTTCCATAGCTGGTCAGCGCACACACATACACGCCACAACCACCAACCCCAACTCAACTACTGCTGATAACTGACTTCATCCTTGAAATGTTTCCTCGCAAGGAGCTACAACTTCCTTCACTTCCCAGTGGGGGAAATTTGTTCACATTTCACACATTCATATTCTTACATACTTGCTATTGTGCTATGTCTTTGAAATGTAATGACTCAAGAAAATTACTTTTGATATCATAGCATTCCTCATGTTGGTAATTTATGATAATAGATGTCCCTGTAGATTTAAGAGTCATTTATATTGTCCACATTTTCCTATTTCTGCTAGATTAAATAAATTCTTCATATCGAGTTTTGCTGCATTTTTCAGGTTTCTAGTCTGTATCACTCACTTTCAGTATATTTATAATCCTTTTATCTGGTCTTTGTAGTTTCAAAAATGGTGCCTTGGATATTTTACGTTTTACGCAATCAATGCCCTTTTCAAATTGCCCTCTTAAGGTTTTTGTAAAATAATATTCTCTATAATACAACTTTAAATTACCTGTCTTTTCCTTTACTAGACTTAATCCAAGAAGACTAATTGAACATTAAGCATTTTAATCATCCCACACTGTCAAACCTGTCTTCTCATTACTGAGAATTGCATAGGCCATGAGCTTAATTGTGTTCCTGGCAATGTAAGTAGACAGGAAGCTTGCTAATATGATTAGTATATAACTATAGAATTAGTCCTGGTATTTATTAATGTCTATATGAAAATATTATTTTAACAAATGCGCATGGAATATAACCAAATTCACTGTACTTCGTTAGTGTTTTGGAGAGTACAGAGATGAGTAGGCGATGATACTTATTTTTATGGAGTTTACAAAAAAAATTAGAAAACTAAATCAGCATTCCAAATAACTAGAAGATAACCCAGAACAAGTTAATGGCCACAAAAATGATGCAAATGAAAATGTTGCATATGATACAGAAATAAAAGAAATCTAAGGAAATGATTCAAATATAAAAATTGTCATTACATTATATGTGCAAGTAATGTTTGCTAATCAACCTATAGGGTGATTCACACTCTCAGGATGACACAGCACATGGTGGATCTCACATGGTGTATCTTGAATTTCTATTAACAATGCCTTATAGAAATTATTAATACAGGAGACAACCACCAAGACATAAAGACGCTTTCATCTAACGCAAGATGAGGCTTTCTGACAGCAGTATCTTGTAGAAGAAGAGCAATGTTTGTTTGAAAATGTAGGAGTTATTTTTGAAAAGTGAAATGAAAACGTCCATGGTATAGTAAAGTGCTCAAAACTCTTCTCCTGTCTGCTCTGAAATCTGCTAGGGGACCCCAGGGTTCAGTCAAGTCTCTGGTACTATTTTTAAATGTATTCATTGAACAAACAGTACCTTTCAAAGACATTTCAAAGTAAGCTATGAATTCAAATAGCATAGGATGTGGAACCAATGTAGGTGTAAATATGGATTCGTTTTATCCCTTTTATCCACATAGATCAATTAGTCTTGTATTATTATTCTTGATATGCATTCATTCTCAGCTTTAGGAGTTACCATGAATGTGAATTACCCTGATTATGCTTTTTCTTATGGTGGTTTCATCTATACTTGTCTACTGAGCTTAAGTGAAAATTTTCTAATGTAATGATAGCTATACGCATCTAACTGGAGACTTAAGTAGGACTAAGAAACAGGCTGGGAAAGTAAAAATCACTATATGTACCTGTCCCGCCTTTCATTTGTTGTCTACAACTTCCAAAGAAAATCTGATAGAGGAGTCATACTTCTGTGATTAAATGGCTTTCATGACCTGAATAAACTACTTATTTCTTTGTGGAAGTGCGTAGTCCAGGAAAAAGTACTGTCCTGTGTGGTAGGTGAGTTATTCTGGGTGGAGAATGAGTAAAGGGAGAGGAGATAGCTAGCTGTAAGGTTAATAACTTCCGTGTCTCTTCTCAATCATTGCTGGAATCTTATATTCTTTCCAAAATTCTCTTCTTCATTATCTGTTCAGCTGGAAGGGCTACCCAAGTGATCTCAGAGCTATGTTTATTGAGTCCAGAAAGAGATTCACATATACGTGGTCAATTCATTTTTTAAAAGTTGCTGAAGTTATTCAATGGAAAAAGAAAAGTCTTTTCAACATATGGTGCTGAAACAACTGGATATCTACATGGAAAAAAATATGAATCTCAACTCTTACCTCACACCACACAGAAAAATTAACCTGAGATGTGTGATTGATCTAAGCATAAAAGAATAATAAAAATTCTAAAAGTAAACAAAGTATAAAATCTTCCTGACTTTGGATTAGACAAAAATTTCCTGAGATATAAAAAACAAATATCATAAAAGAAAAACACTAACAATGGAGATTTAACCAAATTAAAAATGTTCTGAAAGACATTGTTAAGAATGTGAAAACATAAGTCACAGACAAGTGAACATATTTGCAATATACACAGCTGACAAACAATTTGTACCCTGAATAAACAAACAGAAGGTTTTAGAGGGGAGGAGGGTGGAGGATGGGTGAGCCTGGTGATGGGTATTAAGGAGGGCACGTGTTGCATGGAGCACTGGGTGTTATACGCAAACAATGAATCATGAAACACTACATCAAAAACTAATGATGTACTGTATGGTGACTAACATAACATAATAAAAATAAATTAATTAATTTTTAAAAAGAACTTTTACACCTCAATAATAAAAACACAAATATCTCAATTTAAAATGGGCAACCAGGGCGCCTGGGTGGCTCAGTGGGTTGAAGCCTCTGCCTTCGGCTCAGGTCATGATCTCAGGGTCCTGGGATTGAGGCCCGCATCGGGCTCTCTGCTCCGCAGGGAGCCTGCTTCCTCCTCTCTCTCTGCCTGCCTCTCTGCCTCCTTGTGATCTGATCTCTCTGTGTGTGTCAAATAAATAAATAAAATCTTAAAAAAAATAATAAAATGGGCAACCAATTTGAACATATGCTTCACAAGGGAAGATATACAAGTGGACAATATGCACGTGGAAAGATGCTGAACATCACAGTGAACAGAAAATATAAATTAAAATGGAACACTCTACTAGGCATAAGGGACTTCTTGGGTGAAAAATCTCAACACAGTTCCTGCCTTTTTGAAAATTTACAGTGTAATGAGAAACACAGAGAAGTGAATAGGCATTCACAAACAATGGGATAGTACTAGGAAAGGAAACATACAGGTGCTTTGGAGGTGATGGCAGAGGAAATCCTAACACAGACGAGATAGAAAGGGGTTTATCAAGGCAGACTTCCTGGTGAAAGTGAATTTAAGCTGAGGTCAGAAAAATTAGTGGAAGCAAACTGAGCTAAGGAGGTATGAAGAAGATAAGAAACAGCATAGATAAGGAACAGTATAATATAGAAAAAAATGAAAAGAGAAAGCATGACAAGTTCAAAAATCTAGGTTTACTTACTATGGCTGGCTTGAGGAAAATCACAGGAGTAAGAAGTGGAAAGTGGTAGTTAGAGATAAATAAGTAACTTAATAAGTCTTAGAGGTTGTCATTAGGGATTTTAACTTTATTATAAGAGCAATGCATGAAAAGCATAGAAAGGTTTTAAACAAAGAGGTATATCTGACTTGCTTTTTAAAAAGGATCACTGAGAAAAGAGAGAAATCAAGTTGTTAGCTTGAACAATTGGGCAGATATTGTTATTACTATTTATGATAGGAAATGTAATAGAAGAAACAATTAGAGATTAATTGAGTTCTAGACATGGTCAGTTTGAGGTATATATAGGACATTGAAATGAAGTTTTACATATGAAGCTCAAGAGAAAGTTCTGTCTAGAGGTATAAATTTGGGAGTTATCTGTGTAACAGAGAATAGGATGTGATAAGTGCTATGATGAAATATGTACAGAATATCATAAAGGCTTAAAGAACATCTATGTTAATTATCTATTGCTATGTAACAAATTACCACAAACTTAGTCACTTCAAACAACACACATTTATTTTATTACAATTTCTGTGGGCCAGGAATGCAGGTGTGGCTTATCTGGGACCTCTTCTGTAGTCTCTCACAAAGCTGCAATCAAGGTGTTGACCAGGACTGACACCCCATCAAAGTTCAACTGGGAAAGGATCCACTTCCAAGTTCATGTGCTTCTTGGCTAGATTCAGCTCCTTGATGGCTGTAAGCAGGAGGCTACTCTTAATACCTTGCCATGTGGGCCTCTCCATGGGGCAGCTCACCAACATGGCCACTTGCTTTATAAAAGTAACCAAAGAAACAGTCTGCTAGCAAAATCAAAGTTATAATCTCTTGTAATTTAATCATGGACATAACATCACCTCCATGTTGAGGCATTGTATTGGCTAGAAGCAAGTTCCTAAAGAGGAGGGGATTACATAAAGCCATGAATACCAATAGTCAGGATCATTAGAGTACTCACAAGCTATCTACCTCTCCATCTCCACCTAGAAGAGGTAAAAAAGCTTCCACATGAAAGCGACGCATGAACTTGAGGGAAAATATGTGAATTCTAAATAGTAAAAAGGAAAGGGAAGATTGGTGATGTCTTAGTTTCTCATCTTGATATTGATTGGTAAAATTTCCATACTTTTCTATGTCAGGATTGACCATGGATCAAATCGACCAACACGCACAGAGTTGTTATAAATCTAGTATATAACTTGAAAGAATGAACAACTAAAAATAGTCGCATGGAGTTGCCTTTACAAAAAAAATCAAGAAAAAGAGGGGGAAAGATTTTAAGAAGTTATCATGTTTACAAATGTACAAATGAATGGAGAAAAGAATATTACATATTTAGAGTGGAGTTCTGGTAGTAAAAAGAAGCATAGCAGGATGCCTAGGTATAAATAAAGGAGTATGAATTCAGTCATTATCAAGAATCAAGGGAGTAAAATCTGTTTCTAAATATGCTTTGTTTGATATTTGGCTTCCCAACAAGAACAAACACATTGGGAACTGAGAATCCCAGACATATTGGCACCGGACAGGCTCTGAGATGATGGAAAGAGGACAGAAACAGTGAGAAACTCAATCAGATTTTTTAAATTGACGTGATAGTAGGAATACTGTTTCCAGAAATGCATGAGCCATAGGCTAGAAAAAGAAAAAAGAGCTGAAGTCACATTTTTAATTAGGGTAAAACATGCGTCATAAATGTTAAGTGTATACAGGGGAAATTGCAAGATCTCAAAAAAACTACAAACATATCTTTTTGATATTCTGAATGAGCAATATTTATCAGCTTATTCATTTATAATTTATTCATTTAATAAATATTTACTAAGTGACCATTGAAAGTTTAAGTAAAAACAGTTTGGAACTTCTAAGTAGAAAACTATAATATTTCAAATTAACCCTCAGTTCTGGTGCTAGGTTATCTGTATCACAGCTGAATGTGGCAAAGGAATAGAGGAAAAAATAAAGATTTTTCAGATCTATACCACCTATGGCTAAAATGAAGTTGATATTTCCTCTCTGACTCTAATGACAGAAAATATTCCTGACTTGGGGACACAAAGTGACAATTCAGAATTCTTGACAGAAAGAAGAAAATTAAATTTAGAATATACTCTTTTTTTTTTAAAGACCTTAATTTATTTATTTGACAGAGAGAGACACAGCAAGAGAAGGAACACAAAGCAGGGGGAATGGGAGAGGGAGAAGCAGGCTTCCCGCTGAGCAGGGGGAGCCCAACCCAAGGCTCAATCCCAGGACCCTGGTCACAACCTGAGCCAAAGGCAGATGCTTAATGACTGAGCCACCCAGGCATCCTAGAATATATTCTAAGTTATAATTTCAGGGGCATCTGAGTGGNGAATATATTCTAAGTTATAATTTCAGGGGCGTCTGAGTGGCAGAATCATTAAGTAATAATTTCAGAAACTTTTTTGATTGTGATCTTTCTCAATGGAAACAATGGATGATGTAACTCTGCAGTTGAGTAAAAAAAATAAGATATCCAACTAAAGAANGCAGAATCATTAAGTAATAATTTCAGAAACTTTTTTGATTGTGATCTTTCTCAATGGAAACACTTAATGGATGATGTAACTCTGCAGTTGAGTAAAAAAAATAAGATATCCAACTAAAGAAAAGTAAATAATCTCAGGTGTCATATTTGGTTGTCTTTTCATACTCTATATTAATGTTTGGTAGCTGTTATTTTTCTTCTCCCAACACAGATTTTTTCTTTTTCTTCTTTCGCCATCTAGTAACAAACCATGGTCTTCAGGGTGAGACTATAATCCATGATGGGCCCAATTTTGGACCATAATCATCTTGCCCATGGTGATTGGTTTGGAATGGGTATCTATCCCACCAAAGAAAATCAGATCTCATTCCTGCGATTGAAGTATAGATTCTGGAAGAAAGGAATTGACTCTCCCCAGTGATATTGCTATAAAGATATACTAGTAACCTATTTGGCCAATAGAGATCTTCCCTTCAATTGGAAAAATGCCCATGCTGCACAGAGGCAAAGAGACAAAAAAGTTAGCTGGTGATACTTTGAACCCTCAAAAAAATCATGAATAATGCTTATTTTGTATGTTTTTCTCAATTACATGAGCTAATAGAAGTCCCTTTTCTATTTTGTCTCATAAAAACTATCTATGAACTGAATTAGATTTTTATTATTTTATTTGCTGTCAAAAGAATCTAGACTAATAAAATCTACCAACATGTTTTGAAAGATATTGTCTACTATATTGCACTTATTAAGTAAAAAGTAATTTGTTTTATATTTTTAATAACTGAGAAATTTTCTAAATTTCTAATCAGGATGAGAAAACTAGAATTACTAATTCAGTTGACAGAATTCCAACCAAGGGAAAAGAAACGTAATGTTCTGTTAACTTTTGGAAACTAATAAAGGTAAACATACGATTTCTGTGAAGTTTTGCAAAAGATGACAAAGACTTGGGACCTATGTGACTATCCCCAGACTGCCCTAGATTCCAAAGACTTCAGTGTGGAAAGTATGCTCTCAAGGACAAATGCCTCTTAAAACACTTAAAAGATAATAATGTAACTCTTGGCTTGCATGCCTTTCTCCCCAATTAGACACTGAGATTTTTAAAGATAGGAATAGTGGTGTAGAAACTATTAGATGTTCCCTAATACCTATTTTTCCATTCTTTTCGGTGACAAAGCCTCTAACTTTTGTCTGGGAATTTGGTCATGCAACTTTGCAGGTGAGTATGGTCATATTATTAAGTTCTGGTCAATGAGATGTAAGCCTCCATGTTGTGTAAGCTTGAGGCTGCAAATTTCTTACAAAATGGCCGATACTTTTCTAATTCCATTTAGGGAGTGAGCACCCTATCTCTCACTGATTACAGCTAAAATCCCTAGTCAAAAAAATAAAGGAACTATCTGAAAACTAAATAATAGCAGTCTGACTGGAGATAGAAACAAAAATGTGAAGAATATCCCATATGTCAGTGAATTCCTTCTTTGCTTGTTTTTCCTCTCATATCTCCTGGATTACATTCCAGATATCCCAAATCCTAGAACAGTGCATAATGCATGGACAGAAAAATCTCCCAGGGTCTCTTGGGTGACTCAGTTGGTTAAGTGTCCAACTCTTGACTTCAGCTCAGGTCATGGTCTCAGGGTCCTAAGATCAAGATCCACACCGGGCATGGAGAGATTTTCTCTCTCTCTTCTTTTTCTTTTTGCCCCTCCCTCCCCACTCCCAACTTGCACACACACATTCTCTCAAAAGAAAGAAGAAAGAAAGAAAGAAAGAAAGAGAAAAAAGAAAGGAAGAAAGAAAGAAAGAAAGAAAGAAAGAAAGAAAGAAAGAAAGTAAGAAAGAAAGAAAAAGATCTTCCCTCACAATTCTTCTCTCTCCAACAAGAGGGCTAGAAAGAGGCTCCTATAGGATGGAGTGTCAGTAATGAAGCTGCATCCCTCCAGTAGTGGTGGAAAGAATAGAAGTGTCACCTAAGTCTCTTTTCTCTCAATTCTCCACTCCAAGGCAGACCCAACGGGGGGAAGTACTAGGAAAACAGAGAGGCTAAATGACTGGACTTATGGACAGAGCATTAGAAAAAGGTGCTTTTGAGAGCCAGAGTTATGGGAGAAATCACAGAGAGGAAAGAGGTAAGGAAAGGGTTCCTTTAAATCTGTGAAAGAAAATTACCTGGAAATCAGCAACATTCTTTTTTTTTTTTAAGATTTTATTTATTTATTTGGCAGAGAGGGATTACAAGTAGGCAGAGAGGCAGGCGGAGAGAGAGGAGGAAGCAGGCTCCCCACTGAGCAGAGAGCCCGATTCGGGGCTGGATCCCAGGACCCTGAGATCATGACCTGAGCCTGAAGCAGAGGCTTTAACCCACTGAGCCACCCAGGCACCCCAACCAGCAACGTTCTAGCCGTGTCCTGCTAAAGCTATCATATGAAGGTTTTCTATTAGTAGCAAACTGTCCTGAATAATAATCAGCATCATTTATTTATGATTCCCCAAGAATCTAGTAACATGTACATATTCAATAATTAACTTCTAGACAAAGAGAGATTAACAAAATGTTACCTCTTAATTATCAAAATATTGTATTCCTCAGTTTGGCCAGTTATAAAACATTGTTAGAATCATTTCACTAAGGAGTTGAAAGAGAAGTGTTTACCATGATCATTCTTCTTTGGTAAAGGAAGAATTTGGCTGAGCCCATCTTGGATAAATAAGTCATTGCATCTGTGGATCCACCACACCAAATAATCCACTCAACTGTTTTAAGACCATTCAATCTAAAGTAGTCTGACTCTCTCCTGGCGGAGGTTCCAGGACTCTGACTGGTCAGCTGTGAGTTGACGGGTAGAGCAAACTCTCTTGTGAACTTGATCCTAGTCTCACATCCCCCATAGAGACTTCCCCTGTCCAAATCTTCCTGGACTGTATGACTTAAATGAAAACCCCAGTTTTAGGATCTAAGCGTTCCCAAACGCTCCTGTCTGTTGGAATCTTAGAATTCCTTTTTACACTTACAAAACTAGGCAAGAATTCAGAGGTGCTTTTATTTTGAAATATCCAAATCCTGTGAACCTGACTTACCATCTCCCTGTGACTAAAGTTATAAGCACCTCAGATCTAAACAAGTTCTTTTGCAATCAGAACCTACTGTTCAACAATTTCCTTGAAATACATTTGTTCATTCAGTAAACATATTTTCCACTGTAAGGTTTCAATCTGGAATTTGAAAACTAGCTCCAGTTTCACTCTGTCTAGGCTATCTCCTCTCTTCATCATATATATCGTCATACACACACACACACACACACACACACACACACACACACCCTTGTTTCCCCATTTGGAGGTCATGTATTCTATTTAATACTTTTATATCTCTGTCTGCATCTGCCCAGCCCTAGTATTTACATGATATTTCTAATGGTATACACTAAATATATTTCTTAAATAAATAATAACAAAAACTATAATTCAAAAAACCACAACAAAAGAAATAAATATGGTTAGGCAAGTAACTGAAAAAAGGGAAGAGGGAAGTGCAAATGCACTAAAAATGCAAACAATTTTAGCAACACATTTATTCAGTTGTTTGCTGCTTTCTGGGCCTTTGGTCTGTGCATTTATGGTTCCTCTGGTCCATAGCGGCCACTGGACTCTAGAGATTAAATCTCTTGTCTGCAATGGATCAAAACCTGATTATGGTTTTGGATCAAAACCAGAAGAGCACTTTGAAGCCTTAAGGCTTCTGAACTCTGACAACACAAGAATGTCAGATCAAAGTGTCACCAGCCAAACACTTATTTCGTGTAAAATGAATAAATCCTGGGGAGTTAAAAGTTTTCAGAATTTCTGTGTCTGACTTTTCTGACATTATTTTAAAACTTTGATGTACTTTACCTGGATCACTTTTCTGAGTCTGTATTCATTTATCACACAATGACTCCTTAATAGCATCTTTATGGGAAATTTCAACTCCTGAAGAAGGTGAATTTAATATTATTTTTTAAATTGGGAGATTCTCAATAAAAACTGTGTTAATTCGTTCAGTCAGAAAATATGAGCAGATACTATATATATATGGCAAGGTGTTACAACTAAAAAATGGGGCTGTCATCTAAGAGTTCACCACCTAGTAATAAAGATAAAATATGTAAATAAAATATTACACCTTAAAAAGCATTATAAGAGGCTCTGATTCCAGTGATGGCATTACTAACTTGTATAAGACCAATGTTCACTGCCAAGAACAACTGGGCAGGCTGGATAAAATATGAACTCCCCCCCAAAAAATCTATTAGAAAACCCTGGGGAGCTAGCAAGAATCCAAGAAACCAAGATCCTTGGAGAAGAGAAGTAAAGAGATAAGCCAGATACTTGTCCCTGCTGTTCCCTTCAAAGCATTTGCTGATTTGCAGGCAGCCTTTGAGACACTAAGAAGCTAAGCAAAGTTTTCAACAATCTATGGAGCTTGGGAATAAAAAATTTAAGTCCTATTAAAGAGAAGGAGCTATGACAAACACCTAAGACTTTTAGTTGAGACCCTTAAAGACTTCTCACTAGAAAAAAGGCTAACAAGAAATAGACCAGTCCACATGAAACTGGATTCTAACCATCTTGATCTCAAGTTGAATTAAAGTGATTCACCCCCAGCCTAACTGCCTGCCAAGAAAATAAACCAAACCAAACCAAAACAAACAAACAAACAAACAAACAAACAAACAAAAACCCTCTTTCAAGGAAAGCAATAGGACCCAGAATCAAATTATTTCTATATTTTCTCATATGCAAAATCTAAATATTAAGAAAAATTAAAACCTACTAAACAAAGTAGTAGAAGGGATCAACAAGGAAAATAGCAGACAATGGAAATGAACTTATGGGAAATAAAATATTGGAGTTATCAAACATAAAATAAAAATAACTGTGTCTAATCTGCTTTTTTAAAAAATATATGGCGAGATGAATAATTCAGCAGATAATCAAAATATCAAATAAAAGTTCTACCACAGAAAACTTCAAAAGCAAAATAAGAACTCAAGAGATGGTTTCAACTGTAGACTAGATATAGCCAAAGAGAGGACTAAACTAGAAGACAGGTCAGTAGTAAATATCCAGGTTGAAGCACAGGAAAAAGAGTAATACACACATAACCGAAGTCTAAGAAAGAAGAGGTTAGAAGATTTGAAAATATATGGCCAAGAAATTTTCTAAACAAAAAAGACATCAAGACACAGATTCAAAAAGTATTTTAAACTCCAAGAACAACAAATACAAAGAAAGCAACACATGAACATTCCATAATATAACTGAAAAAAAAGGGGGGGGGATCTTAAAAGCAGCCAAGGGAAAAAAGGACATATTAATTTCGAAAGAGCAAAAATAATACTGACACAGGTGGCTTCGCACTAGAAATAATGACACCAGAGGCTAATTCAATGCCATTTTCAAAACTGCCAACCTTAAATTTTATAACCAAGGATAACATCCTATAAGAATGGAATAAAAACAAAGACATTTTCACATAAATGAATTTGTCACCAGTATATCTGGGCTGAAATAAATAGGAAAGTATTTTTTAAGATGGAAGATAGAAGTCTATCAGAAATGGAAACACAGAAATGCAAGAAGTAATGAAGAACAATGGAGGGGCGCCTGACTGGCTCAGTTGGTAGAGCATCCAACTCTTGATCTCGGGATTGTGCGTTCAAGCCCCATGTTGTGTGTAGAGATTACTTAGAAAAAAATCTTTTAAAAATAAAAGCAATAGAAGGGATAAATATGTAAGTAATGAATATTGATGGCATAAAACAATAATAATCAGTTTGTGAAGTTTGAAATATTTTTAAATAGAAATATATGACACAATAATAAACATAGGAAGAATAAAGTTAAAGTTTTCTAAATACCTTATATTGTCCAGGAAATACCTTATATTGTCCAGGAAATAATAAAAGTACACACTTAAATTAGTTATGCATTCTGGGATTAGAGCCCTATTCTGAAATGCAACCCAGTTGTAAACTCCTCTCAGAGCAGTTCCCTGGAGCTGCTTTCAGCATCCCTCACATCCTCTGGACAGATCCACCTGTAGTAGAGTGCAGAAATCCACCAGACACTGAGCTGGTGCTGCCAGAAAGCTCCACCACCAGGTCCTGACTTCTCCAGATGCAACTCCTTAGGAAAGGACAAGGCCTCAAGATCAAAATAGAGTTAGCTTGGGCTTATGTGATTTGGAATGCTGACTTCCCCAGAAGAGCCTCTCTATTTGCTCAGTTTTTCTCATCCTTTCCCCATTTCACCCTCAGTTCCTTCTCCCCACTCTTTCCAAGTGGGAGTTGCTGGTGGACAACAAGCGCCATGATTTCCCTTCAGAACACTGGAAGGAAATCTGTATGGAGAGAAGGAAGTGATTCTCCAGTTAGTGCAAGGGACTGATGGAGGCTCTCTGAGAAAAGGTGACGAATACAGGAGATTCTGAAGCACAAGTTCTGAGTTTTTGACCTGGGAGGAGATATACAGGTATTCAGTTTAATTTATTTAATATACCCTTAGAGTTCCTGGAATTTTTTTGTATGTCTATCATATTTGACAATAAAATGCATGTTTAAAAAAGAGTGTAGGGAGTTTTAAAAAAGTAATAATCTGGACATGTTAAAAAGGAAGATTTAGAGGAAGAAGACAGTGGATAGAAGTAAGAGATGGGAAAGATAAGTGATGGGTCTGGAGGAAGAGAGGGACAACTAATAAGTAATATTAAAGGGAGGAAGAATTGAAGACTGTTATTTTAAGCATAAAAATTAGAGTTCTCTTTTTTATATAAAGATTTTTATTTATTTATTTGACACACAGAGAGAGATTACAAGTAGGCAGAGAGGCAGGCAGAGAGACAGGGGGAGGAGGAAGCAGGCTCCCTGCTGAGCAGAGAGCCCGATGCGGGCCTCGATCCCAGGACGCTGAGATCATGACCTGAGCCGAAAACAGAGGCTTTAACCCACTGAGCCACCCAGGCGCCCAAGAGTTCTCTTTCTAATCCTCACTCAGCTCTGTGAAGTAAGTGCTATTATTTTCCCCCTTTACAGATGAAGAAAGTAAGGTTCAGAGAAGTTAAGTAAATGGCTCAAGATCAGACTTCTATTAAGCAACTAAGCAGAATTTTATTGCATGCCTGACTGTTTGTGAAGGCTGAACTCTTTTCAGTTTCTTCCAGGGAGCATAAGGTCTAGAGGGAGAGAGGTGAGGAAGCACCTGGAGAGGCAGAGAAGAATCAAACTAGAACTTTAGTGCAAAGTTGTTTTAACAGCCCAATGCACCATAATTTGGACTCCAGGGCATCCCTAGGGCTTCTGATCACTTCAAGTGACCGTGCTCCTGCTCCAAAGGCTCAGCCTTGCTGGAGTCTAGGAACTCTTACCATCGTGTGACCACAAGGACATTGCAATAGGTAAGAGACAGGTGAAGCATCAAAGGGGATGGGAACTGCAGTCAACTGAGAATAATGCTCAGCAGGTAAGCAAAGTGAAAGGGGGACTGGGGAGATACTGGGAAGCCAAGAAAAACTATAGAATATAGGGTCAAAAATACAGGGATTAGTAGGTCAACCAGGTACATGTAAAGAAACCCTCACGTAATTCCTCAAGTAGCAACTATCATTCATTATTAGCTCTTGTGTGCACTTGGATGAGCTGGTTCTTATAAAAGACCAGAGGTGGAGCACAACAGCTATACCCACTACTGTTCTCATTACTACCTCTGTTTTCCCTCTGCCCCACCCCACTCACCACCACCAATACTGATCTCTTGGTTTAATGCTTTGAGTTTTTTCAGGATTATATTTCCTTTATGCTCTTTGAACCCACCAGGAAGCTTTGAGGAACCCCATCCTTGCATGGTCACAAGGCAATGACCCTACTGTCACATCTCTCTTCTTGGTCTTGCTAATCATACTAGCTATTCATTGAGCTGACCAGTTGGCAGTCATGGTAGACTACTGATGCATCTAGCTATTCCATGTTTCCAATTTGATTGATAGCCAGAGGAATTTCTGATGGCATCCCATGAATTCCTCTTTGTTTGGCAAGTCATGTACTGGTCTGCTCTTAGAACACTGTCTTGTCTCAAGTTTTGAGTAAGCAGGAAGAACTTCCAGAGAACCTTTCATGAAGAAGCTAGCTCCTCTGGAAACCATGGATCATCTCTTTTGTGATTCCATCTTGCTTTTTTCTTTTTGTCAGATCTACCTTCCAGTAATTGAAGTTATGCCTCTAATGATACCAAAGCCTGTGGCAAATAGATTATAAGTCAGGAGAGCAGTCAGGAGATCAGTAGTTAAAAGCTTAGGCTCTGGAATAAGAAGAAGAGGTTTCTAAATCTTGGCTACAACTTATTAAGTGTGTGACCTTGAACAAAACACTATAGATAATGAAGGTGGTACTTATCTATCATGTACTGGGTACTTACTTTGTGGTAGTCATTGTAGCTAAGAACTTTTCACACCATATATTGCTTAACACTAACAACAACTCAGGGGAATCCATTAAACACCCACATTGTTAGATGAGGTATCTGAGGCTTTTCAGATTTCACTGCACGTGAAGTGTGTGACTTTGAGCAAGTAACTCAATCTCTTCAAGTGTCACAAAAAAAGCTAAAATATCTAATTTCTGTAGCTATTGACAAGATTAAATGAGCTGATACATATAAAGAATTTGGCCTATAGTGAGTCCAATAAGTATTCTGCTAATACTATTATTATTACTCCCCACACTCCTATATGTGAATCATTTATATATGGTATGAGGAAACCAAAAAAATTACCTGGTCAATTGTATCCAAGAGACACAACCAAATTGATTTGTTCACAGTAAAGTATTCATTTTGGTGAGAGTTGACAATATCCATTTCAATTTGTGTTATGAAGGCAGAATTGAATATAAACATATGGGGTGAGGCATCTGGTTAAAGATAAGCAAAAAATCTAGGACTGCTTCTCAAATACCAGGAATATCCCTGCATCACTAGTGATACTTAGGCAGGCAGAAGTGCCTTCCCACCTGTTTTCCCCCCAGCCCCTTACCTCCGCATCCAACTATGCGAGGAAATTCTAGGTGCCATAGCCCTCAGCTTACTTTATAGCCTTTACTGTGTTATATCAAGCAACTCAAGCTCAGCTTTCCCACTAAGACCATGCAAATGTAGCCTTGCTTAGTGATGTCTTTTGTTTATCGCTCTGGGCATCTGTGATCTCACAACTCCAGAGTGAAGAATCGCTGTAGTCACTATTCATTTCCATCTGTCATGACACCTCAAAGAGGTGTCCTTCACAATGACACCATCCTATTCTAATGCTTTACACAGTGTATTCTTTTGTCTTATTAATAATTTGACTGATGATGATAAAAGATGTCCCGAAATTTAGCTTGCTTGTCTGTGGTCCTGCATTCTGGTAATTCCAATTATATCCAGATGTTTTTCTGCCCTTTCTACCTTCAAACACTCACAAGGGAAAACCAAAGCATTCTTTATTTTATCTTTTGCTGTTGATGGCATGTTATTTACAGAAAAGATGATTAGTTCCAGGTTTCCTTGTGGTTTCTGGTTCCAAATTCCTAAATTTATCATTAAAAAACTGAATAGTATTGACAAATACACATGCCAAAAATGGCTTTCCCCACCTATAAATGACAAAAGTAAATAAAAGTCCTCTGATCTTTCTTGTGACATGTACATAAAATATATAATTTTAATAATAAAATTTAAAAATAATTAAAGACTTCTTCTGACCAGGACAAGGAAAGGCTGGATTCACCTTTCTGCCTGAAACTACCAAGGAAATAAAATATGCAAAACATGGGTTTTCAAGATACTGAACACCAAAAGACAGTAATTTCTGAGAAATGGGAAACAAATGAGGTCATCTTTATCATTGTCCCAGCTGACTACTTGAAAGAGTTTCCAGGCTATTTCTCAGGAAGAGAGAACCCAAACAAATTCTGGTGGTTACCCTGAGTAAAGAAGAAGAAGCTGGGATTCTAGAGAGACCAAGGTGGTTAAGACTTGGCAAGACAGAGTCCCAGACAGGAGAAAAGTACACAGATGGAGAATTTTGTTGATTTGCAGAAGGTCCCCCTAGAGTCTCCAGATGGTTATCAGCACACTCTTTTGAGGACAGGGAGCTCACTACCTAAAAGAATTAGAGGAAACAATTGTGAGGGTTCACACAGGACCAGGAATAGTGGTCATTTTCATCAGCAAGACTGGAAAACCTCATCATATATGGAGTGCTGAGTACAATTTTCAGAAAGTTTGTGACCAAGTATGAAGAATAATTAGTCCTACCCTTAATATTGCTTTGGTCCCACCTAACAAGTTTTAACAACAAGTTGAAAGGATTAACTGCTTCTAAGTAACTGTGTTCCAAAACAAAGCTAAAGACTATTTATAAATATACAAAGATATCCAGTACGCAACAAAGTAAAATTTACAACATCTGGCATTCAATAAAAAATGACTAGGAATGCAAAGAAGCAGGAAAATATGAAGAAAAACAATCAAACAAAATCAATATAGAATTGACACAGGTATTGGAATTAGCTGGCAAGGATATTGAAACAGTTCTTATAACTGAATATGCTAAAAAAATTTAAGACATGTAATATATATAAAGGACTCATTTAAATTTCTAGACATGAAAATTGCAATGTATGAGATTAAAAAGATACTAGATGAAATTAACAGCAGATAATTGAGAAAGAAAAAAACTTGTAAAGTTGAAGACATAGAATCTACCCAAATAGAATCTGAAGCAATAGAATCTATCCAAAGTGAAAGACAGAGAAAACCCAAGTAAAATGGTGGTCAGGATAGGTCTAATTGGGAAGACGACTTTTAAGCAAAATTTTGAAGAAGGACACTGCCATGCAGATATCCATAGGAAGACGACCCCAGGCATTACTGGAAATCATGGGTCTTGAGATAGTGATTGTAAAGTAGTTAACAAAGTATTTAGCATTCAATAAGCAGTCAAAAGATGAAAATTATCATTGCCGCTGCTGTTCTTATTAAGCATTGACAGTCTGGGGCAGGGGAAGGAGAAGGGAACTCATGTATATAAGGGCTTCCTTTTGCCAGGTGCACCTGTAGGCATTTTCATATATACATTATCTCATATAATCCTCACAATAACCTTGCAACACAGATAATTCTATTTTATAAATAACAATGCAGAGCTTATGAAGAGTTGACATATTTGAGCAAGGTCACCAAGGTACCAAGACAGAAACATGATCTAACCTCAAGATTCTCAGACTTTAAATCTTAGATACTTTCCACTACCCTGCGTTGCCCACTGTCACACATGGAATGTGGGGACTTGGGAAAGTTAAATGTCCCAAGCTCCCACACATTTCTGTTTTTCCCAGGAGTCACAAATTCTAATGGAGCTGCCATGATAAGTGATGTGGGAAATGGTGGGAAAATAAAACAGTCCAGAACCTGTGAAAAACTAGTATAGCAGTATGGAAACTCCTCAAAAAATTGATCATTGGATTACGGTATGATCCAGCAATTCTACCTCTGGGTATACACTCAAAAGAAGAGAAAAAAGGGACTCAAATAGAGGTATGTACAGCCATGTTCATAACAGCATTAGTCATAATAACCAAAAGGTAAAAGCAACTCACGTATCCATTGATGAATGGGTAAACAAAATGTGGTATACACATGCAGTGGAATATTACTCAACCTTAAAAAGGAATTGAATTTGACACAAACAACAACATGGATGAACCCTGAAGACATACTAAATGAAATCAGCCAGCCACAAAAGAACAAAAATTATATGATTCCTCTTCTGTGAGGTCCTTAGAATAATCAAATTCATAGAAAGAAGAAATAAAATGGTGGTTGTTAGAGGTTGGTGGAAGGAAGAAAGGGGAATAGATGTTTAATGGATAAAGAGTTGCAGATGGGGAACATGAAAAATTCCTGGAGCTGGATGTGGTGCTGGTTGCTCAACAAAGTGAGTGTACTTAATGATATAGTACTGTACATTTAAAAATGGTTAAAATGGGGGTGCCTGGGTGGCTCAGTCATTGAGCGGTTGCCTTCGGCTCAAGTCAT
Source organism: Ailurus styani (assembly GCA_002007465.1). Taxonomy (NCBI): domain Eukaryota; kingdom Metazoa; phylum Chordata; class Mammalia; order Carnivora; family Ailuridae; genus Ailurus; species Ailurus styani. Next base: position 1,320 of record LNAC01000865.1, on the reverse strand, counting down.
GATCCCAGGGTCCTGGGATTGAGCCCCGCATCAGGCTCTGTGTTCGACTGGAAGCCTGCCTCTCCCTCTCCCACTCCTCCTGCTTGTGTTCCCTCTCTCGCTGTGTCTCTCTCTGTCAAATAAATAAAATATTTAAAAATTAATTACTTAATTAATTAAAAAATGGTTAAAATGGTGAATTTCATGTTGTATATACTTACCAGAATAAACACATACATATTCCAAAACCCAGTAGCCTATTATAACATTTGCGTTCACTTTCACAGATCTGCAGGTATGCTAAGATTTGTATGGAATTCAGCTGGTCTTGGCTCCAGCCTTAGAGAGATCCATTTTTCCTTTCATACTTTTTGGACTAGCAGCTCCCTGGGCTATGTTTTCCTTGTAGTGAGGGACAAAAGAATAAGGGAATGAGAGAACAAGCACATGATGCCTCTTAAAGCCTTGGCTTTGAGCTGGCGCACTTTCACTTCTGCCAACATTTCATTGGACAAAACAAGTTATATGGCTAAGTCCCACATCAATGGAGCAGAGAAATCCACTTTGGCTGCTCTTGGAAAATATATTGCAAAAATCAGATGCCAAAAGGTAGGGTTGTAAAAGTATAATATATGGAAGGTAAAGAATTGAGAATAAGAATCCAATCCATAGGGGGAGCGGCAAGATGGCGGAGGAGTAGGAGACCGATTATCATCCGGTCCCAGGAATTCACCCAGAGAGCTATCAAACTATTCTGAACACCTACAAATTCCACCAGAGATCGAAGAGAAGAGGAGCAGCAATTCTAGGAACAGAAAATTGACCGCCTTCTGGAAGGTAGGACGTGCGGAGAAGTGAATCTGCGGCGATGGGAAGATAGACCCCGGGGGGAGGGGCCGGCTGCCGGCAAGGGAGCGAGCAGCGGAGCACAGACTCGGAACTGTGAGAAGTCGGCTCCACTGAGGGACGTCGCCCCAGAGACCAAGCGGGGGGTGAAGCCCCTGCAGGGACAGTGTGGTCTCAGGACCCACGGGGACACAAAAAGACCAGGGGTGTCTGAGCGCGACCGAGCTCCCAGGTCTCAGAGAGAAGCCGGCGGGAGAGACGGAGCTGAGCTGAGGTGTCTCTCAGCTCGGGGTTACCTTGGGCTGGGATCTGAAGCTCAGCCGGGCCACTGATCTGTGAGCGGGGACCCCACGGGCGGCANTGGCACGGGAGCGGCTGCAGGATCTGCCGGTTTCGGAGATTCTAAACGGGGCCGCGCCAGAGACAGAGACGCCCGGTCACAGGCGGGGTGAGCTCGGAGCGCGGCCGGAGACCAGGAGACGGGAGGGACTGCTT